>JAJGOT010000293.1:132500-317500 GCA_022457155.1 Cladopsammia gracilis | reverse complement strand
CCATAGAGAGTTGTAAATAGTTCTAAACGTCTTTTGAGTCTGTGGATGAAAATATCAACTGTGACCATTCAAACGAAAGTTATTGTGCAGTACTTTCCGGTGGTACTGTTTGCTATGCTGACTACAAGGCGGTTCTAACTTTTGAGTCTGTGGATGAAAATCTCAACTGTGACCATTCAAATGAAAGCTACTGAGCCGTTTTTTCCTGTGGTGCTGTTTATTATGCTGTACAAGGTGGTTCTACCTTTTGAGTCTGGATGAAATCCTAAAGTGTGGCCATTCAAATGATTTAGCTATTGAGCAGTACTTTCCTGTGGTACTGTTTATTCAAACCATTTACAATGTTACACTGTTTATTATGCTGTACAAAGTGGTTCTAACTTTTGAGTCTGTGGATAAAATCCTAAAGTGTGACCATTCAAATGAAAGCTATTGAGTAGTACTTTCCTGTGGTACTGTTTATTATGCTGTACAAGGTGGTTCTAACTTTTGAGTCTGTGGATGAAATCCTAAAGTGTGACCATTCAAATGAAAGCTAACAAGCAGTGTTTTCATATGGTGCTATTAGTTTTTTGGCACCTTGAAAAAATAATTTTTAAATGATTTGGTATAAAAAAAAGGATTACTTGGTATATAGGGTCATTCTTACCGTGATTGTCGGAAGTTGGCCGCTCACATTTGTCACTCGAATATCTTTCAGATAACTGACACCAGGCCCCTGAAGAAACTCGACCAGCCAAGAGTAGAAGTTAATTTTGCTGTTTATCTTCCCTGAAACAGAAATTAAAGTGCAAATCGTTGGTTTTAAAAATCAGTTACTTGAGAAATGAATTAGTGTTTAGTTACAGTAATTGCCAGAATTCATATCGCGAGAGACAACTAAACAACTATTGTGTAAACGGTGCACAAATTGTGAAAACGTTCGTCTGTGTATCCTAAATTGTCACCATTCAAATGAAAGCTATTGAGCAGTAATTTTCCGTGGTGCTGTTTATCATGCTGTACAAGGTGGTTCTAACTTTTGAGTCTGTGGATGAAATCCTAAAGTGTGACCATTCAAATGAAAGCTACTGAGCAGTACTTTCCTGTGGTACTGTTTATTATGTTGTACAAGGTGGTTCTAACTTTTGTGTCTGTGGATGAAATCCTCAAGTGTGACCATTCAAATGAAAGCTACCGAACAGTACTTTCGTGTGGTGCTGTTTATCATGCTGTACAAGGTGGCTCTAACTTTTGAGTCTGTGGATGAAATCCTAAAGTGTGACCATTCAAATGAAAGCTACTGAGCAGTACTTTCCTGTGGTACTGTTTATTATGCTGTATACAAGGTGGTTCTAACTTTTGAGTCTGTGAATGAATTCCTAAAGTGTGACCATTCAAATGAAAGCTACTGAGCGTTACTTTCCAGTGGTGCTGTTTCTTTTTCAATATTTTGCAAAACAGTTAAGAAGTTACTAACATGGAGTTGAACTCTGGTCAAAGTACTGTCCAGGTTTGTTGCTGCTGGCCCAGCTTATGTACTCTTCGTACCAACTGTTCACCGAGCTTGAGACCACATATTTATCACTGACTACTGCATCGTGAAGCTGGTGAAGTTTGCCTTGGTTTTCGTAATAATCAAACTTTCCTGCAAGAAAATAAGGACTGTTTTATTGTAAGTAGAAAAAAGGGGTTCCTTTATTGGGGAGCATGGATCTCCTACACGCTGCTAAATGTTTGGATACAGTTACTTCAACCTTTCTTGTTTTGAAATTTTGGGGTGTACTTCTTAAGGCCCGTTTACACAGGTGATATTTTGTGCAATTTTTGTCGCACTTGTCGATGCAATTTTTGTCACGTGCAAGTTGCATCTTCAAATCGCATGTGTAAACAGGCGGCGATTTCAGTGCGATTTGGGCGATATTTATCGAGTGATGTCGCAGAGGTGCTGCGATTTTTGGGAAATCGCAGCAATATCGCACCCAATCGCACAGGGAATCGCCGCTGGTTTACATTTGCGACAAAATCGCATCAAAAATCGCATGTGTAAATAGTAGTTTTCCAAGTTGAAGCCGTTGAAGACTGAAAGGTTCGTGGGCGGCACGGTGGTGTAGTGGTTAGCGCGTCGGACTTTCAACCCGTAGGTCGGTGGTTCGAAGCCTGGTCTCTGTCGTCGTCTTGTTTCCTTAGACAAGAAACTTTACTCCACACTGTCTCTCTCCACCCAGGTGTATAAATGGGTACCGGCGACAAAATGCCGGGGGTAACCCTGCGATGGACTAGCATCCCATCCAGTGGGGAGTAGCAATATTCCTAGTCGCTTCATGCTATAGAAACCGGGTTTAAGCTCCGGCCGTTATGAGCCTTCTGGCTCGGGTGCGCGACTTACACTTGCGACAAAATCGCATCAAAAATCGCATGTGTAAATAGTTTTCCAAGTTGAAGCCGTTGAAGAATGAAAGGTTCGCCACTTCTACTAGGTCACATGGTGGATCTTGGCCCACACGGCTGTCAAATGCGGCTGTTATTGATTATTGATCTTCTTCGGCTAATTTTTTAGCAATTTCGTGTCTTAAAAGAACAAAATATAAAAGGTTCAGTCATTGGTTTAAATGTTCAAAGTGTCGGCTTTAGCAAACTTTAGTCCATAGAAAGTGTGGAAAGGACTTTGTGTAATTCACATGTTGCGCCATTGACCTTTAGCAAATTCGATCTATTTCCGGTTGCCCGTTTACAAATCGATTGCATCACTGTTACAGCTTTCATTGTTACAATAACTGTAACTGATAAACAACTTTTCGGTTTTAGAAAAGTGTCTATGCGCAAGCGCGGTAGATACAAAAACAATGCGAACATGAAGATTGTACAAAAAGAAGAGCAAACAGTGTAGAAATGTGGAATACTACTATCTGAGGAAAGGAATGAGGCAAAAATTAAAATAATTTTTCTCACCTGTGTAGATGTTAGCAGGAGCACCATCCACTGGGAAATACTGCAGTGAGAATGATCAAAATTAGTCTTAATTTATTCTAGTACAAAGTGAATTTAAGTGCTACATGGTCTTGTGAGCATTACAGCCTCCACATTAGATAAGGCACTATTGGCGTGCGCGAGCGCAGAGCGTGAGGCACGCGAGTAGCCTCCTACGCAGATGTCCTTAGAGAGACGTCCTTAGAGAGCTCTCTTTTAGGGAGTTAGAATCAGTGGAAATAAAACTCGCTGGATTTGCTTCGAATCGACCCAGAAACCACTCAAAACACAAGTTAACACAAAAACGTTCTGGTAAGCCAGTTTTCTTCAAATATCGTTCCAATTTGACGCTGAAATTCGAAATGAATTTTCCCCATACATAATTTCGCTATTATGCAACACCATGTTCAAATTACAACGTGTAAACATCACTTGAGCTTGGGCTACCTGTGGGTGTATACATCTCAATGAAAAGGCTATTGGCATACAGCACAAGTTACCCAAGGAAGACCCCAAACTGCACAGACTGAAATATTGTGCTCACAGCAATTTGAGGAAAATACTTTTAACACCACAAGAAACAAAACAGTGAAGAAAATCCAAGTGTCCAAAACAAAAACAAATAAATACAAACATGCATAAAGGGTAGCAACCAATTACCTTAGAATTTGTCACTGTATATTTGTAACCCATTGACTCAGGTGGCAAAAACCACACTCGGTCAAAGTACTGCCTGAGCATCAGTGTTCCATATAAATTGACACCAAACAATGTGCCTGTTATAACTACCACAACGATCTAAAAAAAGAGGTAAAACATTAAGTAAAAAAAACATTCCAACATTGTGGCCATTCAGATGAAAGCTGTCGAGCAGCACTTTCGTGTGGTACTCTTCATGTGGCTAAATGATACTTAGGCTAAGTTAGACTCGAGCTTATGCTGGTCAGCGGCTCCCCGCAGTGGCCATGCGCATGGGGTTGCATATTCGGGGGTTTCCAGTGGCTGGACTTGATCTGTGTTCCAGCTGTGTGCAGACATGCAGTTGCGTTTAACCCTCGTGCTTGTCGTTTGCCTTTTTGCTCCCAAACCTCCCCCTCCCTCCCCTCCCCCTCCCCCCCCTCTCTCTGTCTTGGTAAGTATTTGGGTCTGGTAAGTATGTGGGTTGGTAAGTATCTCCACTAATTCCTTTAGTGTGATGGTGCCAGGCGGTTGCTGCTCTCATGGTTGCCATGGATACCTGCACGCTCGGTTCAAATCACACTTGGCTCCACCTTATCAAAGGCACCTTCCCCAAGCTCATCTATTGGTGATGAGTTTAAGGAGGCTCGTACCCATTTCTCAAGTTCACATCCTTTCACCCCTAAAGTGTGACCATTTAAATGAAAGCTACCGAGCAGTACTTTCCTGTGATAGTGTTTAAAATGCCGTACAAGGTGGTTCTAACTTTTGAGTATGTGGATGAAATCCTAAAGTGTGATCATTTAGATGAAAGCTATCGAGCAGTACTTTCCTGTGGTACCATTTATATGCTGTTTTTTTTAAGGTGGTTCTAACTTTGAAGACTGTGGATAAAATCCTTAAGTGTGGCCATTCAAATGAAAGCTACTTCAGGAGCAGTACTTTCCTGTAGCACTACTTGTTATGCTGCACAAGGTGGTTATAACTTTTGAGTCTGTGGATGAAATCATAAGCAGTGACCATCTATTTAAAAACAAATTAGCTTTTAACTGCCACCTACCAGAGGTGCAAAGTTAGATCATGTATTTGCTAATAGTGCATTAATTTTCAATTTGACATTTTTGAACATTTGTAAGTTGGAGCCTTTCATCTACATTTAGCTTCTTAGTTTGTACCTTTCCAGGAAGGGAGAGCATAGCTCGTGTAATGTACTTCTCTATCAGCTCCTGCAAGATATTCCTTTTACCACAAGTAGATTCTGAGTAATCATCCCTCAGCTTAATGCAACAGCAGCACCCATCTCGCCTTTTCCCTTGCCTGCAGATATTTAATGAAAATGTAAAAATTAAATGAATGACTTATAAAGTGCACATCACATGTGTCTCATGACGTCATACCAGTAGTTGTCATTGTGAGAATGAGATCACGCATCAGTAGGGGTGTAACGATTCACATTCCTTGCGATTCGATTCGATTTTAATTATTGCCTTTCGATTTCAAATATTTCGATTCAATTATGAAAATTTTTCTTGCACATAGTTTTTTACTTATTTCTTGTACTGTCCATAATATTTCCACACAGCTGATCTAAAATATTCATGCGGTTTCACGATTGCTTGGTCGTTCGTCGCCGTGTTTGAGAACGTGGTAGAAGGGCAGCAATTTTTAATACCAGGCAACACAAAACGCATGCAACTGCAACGGCAAACGCCATTGTTTGTCAATCCAAAACGCAGATTTTAAAGAGTTCTGAATTCTGATTTCACAATATAATTATAACCCATTGAGGGCACCCAGGAAAAGGTATGCAAAAATCGAACCAAAATCGAAACAAGGAAGCAAAGAATCGTGAATCGAACCAAATGGTCATAATCGCGATTAATCGTTACATCACTACGCATCAGCTTGTAGCCTCAGAAGGCTATCACTCTATTGTTGATCTCAACAGTTTTCCATATTGTATCAGACCATTGGTTAAATTGTTTTAGAAATTATGTAAGGTTTTATTAACTGAATAATTGGATATTATACACTGTAAAATTAATACACATACATGTACAACAGTTTTAATCAAAAGTTTACCTTCTGGCATCTATGGCTAAGAAAGCTGTAAACAAAGTGGCTTGAAGAGCAAAATCTGCTAAAATACCTGCAAACAGAAGATGAGAATTGATACAACTGTCATTCATACAACACTACAGTTTCCTAACATCAAAAACTATAATTCAATCAACAGACAGCTAAGTAAGTTAGGGAAACATACCTATTCCAGCAAATATACAAAATGATTTCAAAGCTGGTAAAATCTGAGCAGAAAGAAAAAATTGACAATTTAAGTTACAAAGCATTGTGATATGTAAAAAAAAGACAAAACAAACAGACACACAAAACAACAAAACTAGTAAACAAAGCTCACAGTGCTTGCACCGATCATGAAAGCCAGAAAATCAGTCAATGATGTTATTGTTATGGAACAGCCCTGTAAATAGAGAACAAGATGATTAAAAGACAGGTATCTTGTGAGTTCCGCCGCCTGGTTATAGGTCATGCAGTTGATAGAGCGCCGGCCTGATGAGCAGGAGGTTGCGGGTTCAAACCCCGGCCGGACCACCAACCAGGGTCTTTAAATAACAGGTAAGATGCTGGCTGTGATTAACACCTTGTCTCAGTTCAGATGATCGCATCATAGGGTGGTGGTGTTTAGCAGTTGGCCTTGTCTCCTTCATCCTTCCTTGTCAATTGAAGGGGACGTAAAAGAACCCATGACATTGTTTGATAAGAGTCGGGCATGGAGTTCCCGATGTCATGTCCTATCTGACATGTGTGCCAGAGTTTTACTGTCATCCCAACCCTACACATATCAATGTTTACCTCAAAGGCCAGGGGGGGAGGAGGGAGCAGCGTATATGTGGAGTATTTGACCTCTGCCATCTTACATGTACCCTGCACCTATCAAATAAATGTCAACCTCAAAGAGGGGGGGGGGGGGGAGCTAGCACTTACAGCATGTTTTAAAGCAAGACCAATCCCTTCTGGTATTCCACGGTTTTTAACCAAATCTGGAGGCAGGTTGCTCCATGCTTGCACAATAACAAACATGTCATCAACTCCAATACCTGCAAATTTAAGAATAATAGCGTCCCATTGTACGTATTTATTAGAATGCTTTTTATTGGCCTTATGAATAAACAATACACAGAACTACATGTATGTTATGATCTAAAGTCACTGAACAAAACTGAGGTCAACACCATTTTGATAACACAATATCTAACCAACAATAGTCTCAACAACACTGAGAAACACCTGGAAATTCTGACGTTATACCTTAGACATAGCCTTTAAAATTTACTAATTTAACAGGGAGTAAACTTTTACATCCCAGGTCTTACCCAGTAAAAGGAAAGGTAATATTGAATGAACTGGACCATAAAAAGAGCCAAATGCACTGGCCAGTCCAAATGACACTCCAATAGCCACACCAATACATATGACACCAACCAATGCCAGCCAAGCCTGTTAAGATTTAACATACATTAACTTATTTATTTTATAAGGTAATCATAACAAGATTGCCTTCAAATATTGTTATTAGTACATTAACATACACCTTATTCCAAAATGGCGGCCATTTTATTATTCTTTTATCTGTACGTTAATTTATAGCCCTTGTTGCCTCGTCAGTATGTGCAAAATACAACAGAATTTTCATGCGAAAATGAGGCAAAGAGGGCTAATTGACATTCATACAAAAGAATAATAAATTGCCCGCCATTTTGGAATAAGGTGCATGTAATGTACACAGGGCTGTGCATTAGCAGTGCCCAAGTGCCACAGGCAACTAAAACAGTCTGAGTTTTTGTACAAAGCTTATGCTGGGCGCCCTAAATTTCAAAGTTGGACTCCCTTTGGGATCCCTATAATAACTCTTGGGGGATAGCTAGCAGCCTTTTAATTGGTACAAATCTACCAACAATGGAAAAATCCACAGAATATGTAACTGGCTACCATTTTGATTTCAGAGCCTGTATTTGTCATCCACACTGGTACAGTATAACTGGTGGACCGGATAGCATTGCTTTGGGGTTTGGCAGAATCAAAGCTTGCAAACAAAGTGAGAGAATTGGATCAAGTAAAGGGATTGGGCATATAATTATGTACAATGCTGATATTAAAGAGAAAAGACAATGACTTCCAAAAAGCTATATTGCGATTCCACAAACTACCATGATCATGGGGACACTCTCATATATAAGTTATATGGGTACATGCATGTGCTGCTGTAAAGGGTTTGGTTTTCAAGCAGTTTATAGTCTGGGATAGGGTATAAAAATCAGAGAGTTTTGGTCTAGAATAGGGTATCATCTACCGGGAAACTGATCAGTGGTGTAAAGAATTTAGTCTTAAAGTGCCTATCCACCCCTAGAAAGTTATTTTCAGAATCAACTCTATGTACATCGAATAGTTGAATAGTAATTAAAATATTTCTTGTTTTGAATGTCCTGTTAGTGAGTTACAGAGATTTGAATTTACAAAATGCTAATTAGACATCAACCCAGGAATCATTTATTATACAACTACTTGTTTTCACCTCCAAGTAATATTTTTTATGAATCAAGAATTGACTATCCACAGTTTATTTTTAGTATTTATCAAATTAATTATCCTCAAGCTGTAAACTGCGCATTGTAAATTGGCGTAGAAATAATGGCAAATTCCCAAGGTGGCGTCATCTAATTAGCAGTTTGTAAATTCAAATCTCTATAACTCACAAACACAACGTTCAAAACAAGAAATATTTTACCATTCAACTATTCAATGTACATAGAGTTGATTCTGAAAATAACTTTCTAAGGGTGATAGGCACTTTAAGAAAAGGAATTGAAACTCGGAAGAGATGGAGCATTCCCTAAACGGAAAGTAATTACTCTGTTCAATCATAGCACTAATAAATAAAAGGCAGACAATCCATTGAACCAATCAAAGCTCAAAACAAATACAGGTAGGTGGAGCCAAGTGCAGGAAAATGTATGTGAGTAGGTTATGATTATATTTCTTTTGAGTTTGCTTCTGTTTGAATGAAAGGGGCTGTCCAGTGGAACAATTTGCCCTCTGATATAAGACAAACTAAATCCTTAACTAGCTTGCGGCAACTGCTCACTTCTCATTTAAACATGCCATTCATAGAAGAGGCCCTGCCAGGGTAAATTCTGACAGGCGACATGACCCAAATAGTAGAATGAAATCGCGACAAAAGACAAAATTAATGTTCGTTCAATTTCCGACAGCAACGTGAAACAGTCACTGTGATAAAACACCGACACGAGAAATTTTAAAATTCAGACAAGTGACGCTTAACATAACATAGCTTCATATCATATACCTTGATATTGAGACGAGTGAACTTCCCAAGCATGATGGCCACGTAAGCAATTATAAGCATGTATCCAATGGATAGGAGTTGAATATCACCTTGTATACTGCCACCAGCATCCTCTCGATATCTGTTGATTACAAATATCACTTACTCACAGACTGCCTTACAAGTTGCTCTTAATGGGACTCTGTGCCAGTTTCTCAAATCAAGACTTGAAAAGTTCAGCCTGAATTTTTCAGGTGTCAATTTCAGAAATGGCATTGATTTTCTTTTTTTTCCACCGTGACCGCCGCCACTAGCTATAGTCAACGCCATTTTGAAATTGACACTTCAACTTGAAAATGGAAATGTAAGTGCTGAATATGAACAAACAAGTCCATTTTTCTGATGTTATTTTTGTTACAGTTTGTAGGTTTTGCTTAGGTAAACGACTTTAAACAGACTTAAAACAAACATGTTTTCATTGTGCATAGGTTCAGCTTTATTGTCTCCGGACACATCTCTAAGATCAGACGGACAGTTGGGGCTGGTCCTGACGGTGTCCATTTTTATAGAGAGAGTTGACTGTACATGTAAAATGTTTAGTACCATTCTTGAACTTTCTGATGTATTGAAGAAAAACCGTTGAACAACCACACGTCTGATTGGTCAGATGACATCAAAAACAAGCCCTCAAACAAAGGACATCAGATGGGGAGATCTTAAAGGGAGTGATTGCCAACATCTTCAGATCATCTGAGAATCAGGCGACATGTGCATGATAGTGGTTGAAATTCAAAATTACATGTAGTTTGAATTCTTAAAATATAGAATTTATTTGTTTTTAGATACATGTACAATGTACATGCACTTACTTGACTTGGGAATAATAAAATAGTTCCACTGAAAGATCAAAGCTGTCCATCAGTTTGTTGAAATCTGTTTCCCAGCTTTCTGTCAATGTATCCTCCTGTCAATAAATTACAATATTGTAGTAAAAACAGTTTTAAGTTACTGATCATTAAATACAATGTATACGCTAATCAAAGTCTCCTATATATATGAGCCAACTTGTGGAATTCCATACAAATCATTTTAAATGAAAGCTAGATTCTTCACCATGCTGAGGAAATAAATACGACCCCAGGATGAATAACAGTTGAATATTCATGGAGTCAAGTCTCGACCCCAACCTATCCAACCAATACATTTTGCCATCATGAATTAAGTGACTTGTGTCAGGTTAAGTTTTAATATTTTACCAGAGATACGCATTTTTTAAAGAAACGTTTACAGCCCAGTGATTGCAGGATTGAAAATTTGAATATCTGTCCCTGTCAACTCAGGGTGCTTGTTAAGTTTTTGAAAAGAAGGTAATAAGCCCAAATTAGCAGGTAACTTTGTTACATGCCTTCAAGCGGGATGAGGCCCCCAGTGGGGTCCAGGGACAGTGCCCCAGTAGGGGTGCAGGGGACGAAGTCGGAAATCTCGGTACGATTTTCATCACGATAGCCGATAACATTCACGTGAATAGACAGTAAAAATAACCGATTACCGGTTCTTAACAAGAACCCTGCAACTATAACTTGTTGTGTATTCACAAGTTAAAAAATGCACATAAGAAACATCCATTGTGGTATTAGAGTGCTTTCCAAATAAGTGTCGTAAAATCAAAACCAAAGTTAACTGGGAGCCGGCCAGTGCCAAGTGCGGGAAAAGGAAAATGTGTGCTTGAGCAACTCACAATAATTAGTATCATGGTTTTACTTCAGCTGATTGGATGAGAAAGTGCGGTACAAAATTTTTCAGCCAATCACAAAGCAACTAGCAACTTAAAACCAATAAAAGCAATATTGCGATATAATTATACAAATTAAGCAACTGCAAGGTGAAAGAAGCCTGCCGAATTGCAAACCTACCAAGCGCCCTGCACGTTCATTCAAAACGGGATTGAATTTGATTCCATATGACATTGATGTTGCTTCAGCTTTTACAATGTGATTTGTTGCATTCCGTTCAATTCCACCAAGGTACTGGGAGAGTACAAACTTCTTTTTGGTTACAGGGCTGAAAAAAGTGATATAATTTTAAATTTTTAATAAAAAGAGACCAGTAAAATTAATGTACAGATTCTGCAATAATTTTTTTTATTAAATAAAATATTAGAATGATATAATATTGTTGTTGTGAATAGAATAAAAATTAGTATTTGGTTTTGATTTTCATTGAACATTTAAACCAAAACCTAAGGAAATATTGTAAGTAAGGACAAATTAAAGGTATAAAATAAAAATCAAAACAAAAACAAAATAATTTAAACCATGTGCAACATACATGTAATATTGACCAACATTGACCACAGAAAATTAGACAAAACCAGGGGCATCAGAATTTATTATTAACAATTAACACACACAAAATTACATTAATTACAATTATAATCATGACAATTCCTACAGCGCCAAAATCCAAAAGTTTGAAAAGGCGCTTTACAAAAGTCACGAGAAAGACTCACAACAATCAAATTAAGGCTCCTGCGAGCCAAACCATGAATACAAAATGCTAATGAAAACATGATATTGCGGTTTTTTGGTGGGAAATTAAATGTAACAACTTTTGACGAATGCAAAAAGAAAAAAATTAAAGTAATTTGCAGTTCGAAAAAAAAAAATCCTTTCTGGGCAAGATACATTCACGGGTTAAAAACGAGGGTGTTAAAAATATAATGTACAAAAATAGAGAAAAAAAGAAAAAACTTAAGTCAATCTCATATAAATTATGATGATTTTTACCTTATAATAGTTTGTTGGTTGACCTTTCTCAGAATGTCATCTTTGGTAAGTTGATTAATGACAGCATCATCAAAAGACCATAGCTCCAACAAGCCGTTAGTCAAGCACACAGGACCAAGCCTGAAAATTAGTTTTAAAAATCACTATAATTGAAATGTGGCTAAATTAATTGAGGCTAATTCCTCTAAGAAGTTAACTCAAGAGAATGATGGCTAGCGGTCTCCCTCATGGCGGCTCACTTGTGGTTCGCGGCAGCCCTGCATGGGGCTTAACAGCACTCATGCTTATGACAATCATTGTGTAATTCCGCACAACACTTTGCACTTTGCTAGCTGTCTTGAAGCCTCGTTGCTGTTTTTTTTTTTTGCCTGCTCCCCCCCCCCCCAATCCCATCAGGTAAGTGCACAGTTAACTTATTCCACTGAATTTCAGTGTGACAGTACTGACGGGCAGCTTGTCATTGCCATTAAGGGTTGCCGTGGACACCATTTGCACTTGGCTTAAAGTCGTGTGGCTCCAACATCCCAACTTACAGGCACCTTTCCACAACCTCATCTATTGATGATGGGCTTAATATTTAAAATTAACATCACCAGTGCTCAAAACGCAGGGGGTAGGAGGTACTCAAGTTTAAAATTGAAGGACTATTTAATAATAAAGTTAAAGATTTTCTTGGGTTTGAAAATTGCAATTCTTGGTATTTTTGAGGGATCAAAATTTTGCTCAGTATTTTTTTTTTTTTTGGGGGGGGGGGGGGGGCAGTAAAATTTTGGAAGGGACTTCTTTTACATTTAATATCCAACCTCAACACCGTTTATGATTTTCATTTCTGCAAAATGCAAATGTAGTTCCATGATTAGTGAAGAAACAACAATATTACAATACATCTTGATCAAGCTTACAAGTAACAGCTCAGTTGTAGCAGCCATTTTTGCACACTCAGTTTTGTCCATTACGAGTTTTTCATTTTTTAGAAAGTTTGGTTTCATTTGCACCAGAAGCTGGTGCTAAAAAAATGCATTGTCGACTAAATGAACAATTTGAATCACATAAAATAATATTATAATTCTGTCAAATAGAGCTGTTTTCAATTGAGTGTCGTAAAACCAAAACCAAAGTAATTACTCTGACCAATCACAGCAGTCGTAAACAATCCAATGAAACAATCAGAGCTCGAAGCAATTACATGTCGGCGGTGCCAAGCACGGGAAAACGCGTGCAAGCAAGTCACGAATTGGTTTTGGTTTTACTTCTGATTGGTCAAGAAAGTGCGGCGAGATTTTTTAGCCAATCACAAAGCGTAGCAATGCAAAACCAAAGCAATTGTGTAATTACTTTCGATACTCAATTGAAAACTGCTCTATTAATTGTGTGATTCCATTTATACTTTACCTGAAGCATATGTTCTCCCAAGCTTTATCTGTGCCATTGTCCAGTTCTTTCACCTTGTTATGAATCTTAAGTGCCTTTCAGAAAAAAAATATTCATTTAATATTCATTTATCAACTTGTAACTGTGTACTCTGAGGTTTCTGCTTATTAACCAATGAACTGTACAATTGCATAAAGAACACTAAGCTAATGAATGCATAATTCAGAATTTATCTTGTGCTCATTTTATATTTCTTCAATTATTCATGTTAATGTATTTTCAATTAGCTGTCCAAATAAAGTAATGGCTACCCAAAAGTAATGGCTATATAATTATCCGAGCGTAACGGCTACGTGTACCTGAAAATTGGGGGCCACTAGGCATGCTAATTCCGAAAGCACTTTAAAGGCCGGCCACTACTTTCTGAACTCTATAGTTGATGATTAATAGTTTTAATCTTCAAAGACCTGTCAAAGATCCTTAAAGATAAAGATCTTTAAAGGGTCCTCACAGGATCTTTGAAAGATCCTCATAGATTCTTCATCTGCAATTTCTTATGGATTTTCTACAAAGATCCTCAAGGAATTGATGAAGATCTTAAAAGGATCTTACAAGGATCCTGGCAAAATATCCTTGTGAGGATCTTTGCAAGGATCCTTTAAGAAAAATCCTCAAGAATTTATAAGGATCTTCATAAGATCCTTTGAAGGATCTTGCCAAGATTTTTGAACATCCTTGAAGATCTTTGCCAAGAATTTAAAGGATCCTTGAAGATCTTGGCAAGAATTTAACAGATCCTTAAGATCTTTATTAATTATCCTTGCAGATCCTCAGATCTTTAAGGATCCTTAAAGAATCTTCAAAGATTCTCACTAGGGTATCCAGCCCCCAGCACCATTTTGTTTCATCCATGCAGAAGATATAGAATTACATAATAAACTGTCACTATTTTACCTCTTTCAATATGGTGGGGGATAACACATCACCAGCCACAAGAAGAACAATTGACACACGCACTTCTGTTGGGAAGTTCTCATCGACCCAAATCTTGTGTTTCTGTGCTGTCGAGTCTTCAGGGGTCCAAAGCTTATCGCCGCGACTCTCCTGAGTAAACTTGACCATGCCAGCCAGACATCCTCCACAGACGATTAAGGAAATTAAGATTGTGATCCATGGGCTTCTACCAACGACTTTCCCCAGTCTAAGGAATGATAAGGAAAAAGATCACTAAATGTCAATGTATTTTACACAGAAGTACTAATCAAAGACACTGTTTTTATGCCCCCTACTGGAGACCGGACCACCATTTCTACGTAGTCAACTGAGCCACATTAAGGTCTAACCATTTGCAGATAGCATGGTAAAGGCAGCACCATCACCCTCAGCGATTTTAAGACCCTGAGTGTTGGTCCGGCTTGGGATCAATCCAGCGACCTCCCACTCAGCAGACCAGTGCTCAACCAACTGAGCTAATCCTGTGAATAATAGGTGGGATTTCTCCCAACTTTATTATTTGCTTTCTACACTTTTTGCCTACTGTATATTAGAAATACATGTCTCGTAGAACCTCGCGAAGCTCGGGGGAGGGTGCCCTGTGAGTTGAAACTCTCGATTTGCGTATGAGGCTTTTCGCCATTCCACTTCGTCTTCTTTGCAACCAAAAATGTTGATAAAAGGTCCTTTCCATGATTCGCGTACCGTTTACCCTCTGCCATCTTTGTTTACCATGCTCCTATATAGGCTTACATGAAGTAGTACCACACTGTTGCCAGGCAACTGCAGGACACCATCAAGTATATATATTTTTTGCTCGAATTCACGCAGCTTAGCTCCCAAGGCACGACAAATTTATTAACCTCGCTATGCTCGGGCCTTTGGCCCTTGCTTTGTGAGGAATTAAATGCTTAACAAACTACTGTAAATTGTAACTGGGACCACTGATTTTCAATGGTTTGAAAATAATCAGGAATGTTTGTACCTACTGCAGTTTAGGACAACACTGATTTTATATCATCCTTGATCAGAAATGTTTTGGAAATTGATCAGATGTAAGCAGCCAATTGCACTACTAAATACTTTCTGTAATTATTATGTACATGTAAACGGCATTCATTATGAAGTTTTGAGACATTTTTGAAAAGAAAAAAGGTATCAGAAGTTTACCAAAGATGTCCGAAGACTTCAGACCAACACCTTTTAGCTCGTTCAAAATTTAATGTCAGCAAACATGCTAATGAAAGGCATCGATCGATATCTACACTCTTCACATGTGTTAGATACAAGTTTTCTACTGCGGGAAAACCCTGGTATTTCACTGGAGTTGATACATAGTAAATTTCATTATCTTCAGTTTACTAGATCCTCGTATTGATCTGCGAATGATCATGAAGAGTCCAAATTTAGAACCACAGACTTTGCCAGTGTTACAACATCTGGTGTTTCTAACAACCTAAGAAGATGACGGACAAGAAATGTAATTAACACGGGTCCGTAAAGTGGTCAATAACTGTATTGTCGACAAGAACAATATGCACTGTTATATGTGTCATTGTCGTGTAGGTACCATGAACTTGTAAACACACACTTTTTTTACACTATTTTATGGCCAACAAATTACTAAATACAGTTCATAAGCCTTTTAAAACAGTGACCCCAGTTAGTAACAAAGTTAATTAAAAGCTACATGTAAACATGTTAATCCTCAAGGTTAGGCTTAAGCTTACTATTTTCGATGTACTAAAAGTACTAAAAGTACGACTACTTAAACAGATTACTAATGGAGGTTTTGGAGAGTGAGGATATCTATGTTGATGTCGAATTTCTTTCTACTAGTCTTCGTAATTTTAAAACACTTAATTGACTTTAATCTGCATTTTATTACCCCTTCTCCTTAATTTGTATATATATATATATATATTTTTTTTCATATTTATTTTTATTTCTATTATTAATTAATTCATTTGTTGTTGTTGCAGTAAGCTTAACTAATCATAAATTATCCATTCCTTATTTTCGCATTTATTGTTATCAGTCAATTATTTTATAGTGAGCTCCTGTAATTGTTTAGTGTGCAGCAACCCGCCACGATTTACTTTAGTTATTTGCGGGTTGCTAATATAATTTGTTTTATTATTTGTAAATAAATCGTTGTTGTCGCCGTTGTTGTTGTCGTTACTAAAAAGTTTGTAAGCTTAAATAAGCTTACGGTAATGGATTGAACCTCGGATGTGATATTTAATTCAACCAAACAGATATTCTTACCTCTTGAAACAGTACAAACAGCCAGAGATCTTAAAAATCTTGACAACAGAAGATAGGTAACTTAACTGGAAAATTACTAAACGGGCGGATTAGCATAAAGCTTAAACGTTCTTGTAGCCGCCATATTGGAAATTGAACGTGCAAGGGAACAAAATGTATTCAGAAATAGACAAAGTAACACAGCGATGGTAAAATCATTTGAAGTACAATTCGTCGTTTGCATGACTGTAAACGAGCGAAATGAACTGAAATAAATCGAAAATAACGCGAAAAAAATCGACCTCCGTTTTCGATGGTTCAACCTTTTCAGACCTTTTGTTCCGGGAATCTCGCGCGTTCGAAGTTTGGTTAATGTTTAACTTGCATCCTTGGAATAAAACCAGTCATACAATATCTGCAATATTGACCTGGTTGTTGAAATTTTGAAGGACAGCTATTAAGCTTGAGTACATTCAAGTAGTTGCTCGTTTGCCTCAAATCTGCGTTCAATATTTGCCCTTTCCAAGTAAGCTTAAGCTTAAGTAAAACTTAAGCAAGTTCTTACCGTACACGAGTTGGGCAGGACGTCTCTCAAATAATTAACCTCAGCGAATTTTCTTACAATCTCTTCCAGTATTTAAGCTAAATGTCAACTTCTATGTAGAAGAATTATCAGTTATATAGGCTGACAGAAGAATTTCGTTTTCAACACATATAATTTAAGCTTAAGCTTAAGTCTTTAGTTACGTAATCAGCCAAACAAACAAAAGTAAGCAAGCTTTCATTAGAAACCCTAGCGAGTAAAAATCAATGACATATAGCCAAGGAAATCATGCTTGCTTCCAAATTAACATCTAAACAATGATATCATGTCCTGTTTCAAGAATGAACTTCAAAATTTAAACATCGAGACTTCAGCTTAGTGTTGCATGAAGTTACGTACAGACATCTGCATAGCGCCAAACAACAAACCTATAAAATCCTGTTTCCAACGAGCCGGTTATAAAATTGCAGATTTTTGTCAAACATTGACAACTCTTTTTCTCTGTTTGCACGTCTGGAGAGGAAGGCTCGACCATTCTGTGCCGCCGTATCTGAGGCGTTTCGATCCGTGCGCTGATTACCTTTATCAAAAGCACCAAATTTCCTCTCAGTTCAACGGCGCAGGTGTCAAAATGACTTACATCGTTGACGCACAGTTTTTCGTGGGGGAGGGGTACCCTAACAACCAGTTTCGCTCGATCAAAGATTCTTGCAATCAGCCTGGCTTTTAATTTAGACAGCTTTACAAGAGGGAACAAAACATCGAAAAAAATTAAACTAAAAAAAATAAAGAAGAATGTTTTAATCGACATATTGAATAATTTTTTGGTATGAAGGGAGGGGACGCAGGGGGACACGTGACTTCTTTTCGGCTTTTGAGTGAATCACGTTTGAATGTTGTGGTGTTGTGTGGGTATCTTTTGTTGCAACATCCGCTAAACCAAAAAACTGCCGAAGGGTGTCTGTTTTTTATTTTAATAGCTTTTACTGCAAATGTATTTTTAGCTTTCTCAAACTTATGTAACAAAGGTAATGCAATTTTATCGCATCTTTTTTATGTTTAATATTTACTTTATCAGTTCTATGTAAACCAAATGAAGCGGGAAAATGCAGTAACGCAGAAAAACATAAAAAAGAAACATGAAAGGATTGATCCAAAATATTCCGTGCATGAGTTTGAAAATTTGTGTTTTTAAAGCGATGCAATAACATTCAAAGACAGCTGTAAGCATCACAAGCGCAGCTTTCCAAGTGACAGATTCATCGCACAACAAAGGCACAACTTGCTGTTTGTGTAAAAGACCTTTAAACAACTTCCGAAGCATTGTTCCCTGATAATTTTAGTAAAAAAAAAAAACACGAGTTACTGGCACGTACATACACGTGTCACGGGTTGCGTGACGCAGCGTTATTTGTCATGGCGATCACGCAAGGCCAGGGTTTTCTAATCTCTAATGGGAGCGCTTTCAAAAACCTTTTCCTTTTTACTGGTTGATTTAAATACATTAGCAACATTCCTGGCGATATTACTTATGATTTTGTTCAGCCACTACTTAAAAGATCTACTACACAGAAGTCTCCGATAGGCAAGTGTAGTAACTGTACTACTCTTGAAATGTTCGAATTTATTATTTTTTTCTGATCGCATAACAGAAACAAAAAAATTCCTGCTAGCAGAGTCTCTTTATCCGTTTTATTTTCATCTTTTCTTCCCGTCTCAAACAACGGAAAAGGAGGGGAAAAAAACGAAAATGATGGCTATTTCGCCGAATTATCATGAGCAAATTTGAGCGTCGACTGGGAATGAGTTGAGACTCAGACTCCCACGTTCTCTTGTTCCAGAGAGAGATTGGGTCTCAAAACAATATGGCGGCAATGGCGGTTATAAAGAACAGTTCGTAACTTTTGTAATATTGTGCGATTTCTCAGCATTTTAACAACAGCCACATCCCTCACAACGATTTTTAATCGAAGATGATAACTTTCGCTCAAGTATGATTGAAAACAGCTTAACTGGTGGCCTGAAATTCGTGATGTTTGATCGATATAGCTGTTCGAAAGGAGCCATCGATTCTATCGAGTTTTGAACAAAATGGAAGACCAGAAAGTTATGGAGGATTTAATGGCAGAAAATCGGGCCGTCCTAGAAGAGCTAGCTCAGTGTAAAGCTGATAAGGATTTTGTGTGGAATCTGTGGAGGAGATTGCAGTCTTCGCAACCCGAAGTTACTTCTGTGGTTAGCATGGTGATTGCACGAGAGAAAGAGAAGAGCGAGCAAAAAGATAAGAAAGTTTTAGAGATCTTGCGGATGAAGGATGAAAAGATCAAGGAATTAAAAGAGAGGGTATTATCGGCGGAAGATGAGTCTCACTACAGCAAAACGAGATATCACGACTTGTTAATCGAAAATGAAGAACTTAAGCAAAAGTTGGAGGGAACACAGAGTGAGTTTTCGGGAAGACAGAAAGAATTGCACGAGGAAAACAGTTATTTATCCAGCCTATTGAAAGCTCATCAGGCACAAAAGGAAGTCGATGATCAAGCTGTTAAAGAAAATTTGGATCAGATTACAGAAGAGAAGAATCAACTGAAAATTAGAATCATAGGTTTGGAGAAGCAAGTAAGTGATTTTAGTGAAGAAAAATTGAAGATGGCTTCGGCGATCGAAGCAAATGCCACTTTAGAGGAGAAGATTAGATCACTGGAAACCGAAGTGAACGGTCTGACATTGAAAAGCGCCGAAGTCGCAAAGAATTGTGACGAAGCCGATTTAAAGTTGACTGAGAAAGAAAATCTGGTGAAAGAACAGTTGGAATCATTGGGGGAACAGTCTGAGAAAATTACCGAGCTAGAAGGTAATTTGATGGCGGCAAGAAATGAACTTGGGCAAACAAGAGAGAGTTATAAGCAGGCTACAGCTCTGGTATCAGAGCAGGAAAGAGTTATCAAACATTTTGAAGAACTTCAGAGTGAGAATCAAAGAGCTTCTATGGAACGCGAGCAGGAATATCGTAAAGGACTTGCTTCACTGCAAAAATCGGTCGCTGATCTTCAGGCACGTTGCTCAGTTTATCAAGAAAAGGAGGCTAAACTACTGCGAGAGATTGAGAAACTGAAAGAGACTTCAGCCAAGCTAACAGAGGATTTGAAAGTCAAAGAGTTGATCATTGAAGAGTTGAAGGATGCTGTGAGAGACGGCATTCGATCGGGAGAAGTTTCGAGACGCGAAGAAAGATTAAATGAAACAGGCAAAGGTGACCACAGGCCTGAGAAAGAAACAAAAGAAGCACAAGATCCTCATTCTCGTAGAAAGGAAGAATCAGGAAGCTTGGAACAACGGCAAACCGGAGAACGCATAAAGGTGTTAGAGAAAGATATTGAGGAATCGGGATCAGAAATGATCGCGACAAACCAAGCATCGATTGAAAAACGACTGGAAAAAATTACAGCGCTAGGTGAGCTTGAAAACAGGATAAGTGAAAGCCGTAAATTGATCGATGAATTAAAGAAGCTTCTGGAGCTCAAAGAGGCCGAACTTGTAGAAACCAGACGCGCTCATTCGCAAAGGCAACAGCGCTACAGAATGCTCAAGGAAAATTACCAACTTGTCCTTGAACAGATCAAGACTTATGAGGCTTCTAACGCTGTGGAAACCGGAAGTGAAAATCAACTTCCAGAAAGACCGGAAGAACGAGAACTGCGGCATTTGGATAGCGATCAAGTGTGGAAGGAGTTGGCGTATTATAAACACGAATACGAGGCTCTCGCGAAAGAGAGGCATGACGTTTTGGAGGAGGTCGATGTTCTCAGAGTACAGCATGTTAATAATCTCGCGAATGTCCAAGAACTCCGTGTTCAAATCAGCGAAGAAAAAGAAAAGAACTCCACGCTTCGGAGTAAGATGGCGGCCGGACAGGAAGCTTTTGATGCGCTCCGTATTGAGGTGGAAAAACTCGAAGACCAGTTGCAGAGTTGGCAAGGGAAGGCTCTTCAAGGACAATCAATGAGTAGCGAGCTTGAAGAAGAAAATGAACTTCTAAGGCTTGAGATAAAGGCGTTACAGGGACAGAACAAAACACTCACTGAGGAATTTAGCGGACTGGCGGACGAGTTTGAGAATCTAAAAAAGCTTTATGATGAGCTGGTAAGAAAAGAGACGAGCAAGTTAAAGGCGGAGCAAGAAAATAGTGATAACGGAGAAGCAGTCGCTCAAACTGGAACTAAACGCATTTCTGGTCAAGCAGACGCAGAACTAGCGCAACATGTTGAATCATTGAGTAGCTATGACGAACAAGTAAGGCGTATTGCCGACAGGATTTTGCGTAGCCCTCCGAAAGACGTAGAAGAGTCACGCGTCACGCAAGGTACCAGGGTCATGCAAGAAACTGGTGTCACGCAAGGTACACAGACAGATGACGTTCCTCGCTTTGTTGATTCAAGTGTTAATGTGAATTTAGACAACGAGGAAGTCGCATCCATGGACGAAGAGGAGGTTGTTGACGTCAAAAACAGTGCGAAAAAGGGTAAAGTGTCTGTCCGCAGGCAGGAAACTCCGCAAGCTAAAAGGTTGGTGAAGAAAACTCCGCGACGAAGTGAGTGGGCAAGCCTAAAGCAGCGGGTTCTAAGTCTAACGCAAGAAGTGTCCGCGCTGCGGCAGTCTAAAGATAAAGCAGTGAAAGCGCTGAATCTGCAGAAAAATGACTACGAAGGCTTGCAAGCGGAGTACAATTCCTTGCTGTCTAAACTACAACTCAGTAGAAATTCCGTGCAACACTTGACAGATGGCTTGAAGATGTGCGAGCAAAAGAATGAACGATTAACAGCAGAGTTGAAAGAGCAAAAAGAAGAAGATGCAAGACCGAATGCTCTGTCGATCGCAGAGTGGAAGCGTTTAGAAGAAGAACTGCGATTGGCAACTATGGAGTGCATTCGGTTAGCGAGTATTGTGAGAACGTTAGGAAGCGAAAACGAACAACTGCGAACGAAGTTGAAGGAATCGCAAGACAACAATGTAAGGCTCGAGCACGCGGTCACGCAAAAGAAAACGCTACTTGATGAAATGAAATCTAAGATGAAGGACATTGAAGAGAAGGCCAAGAAAGATTCAGACACGGCCAAAAATGTGGAAGAGAAGTTTTCTCAGCTAAAAGAAAGGGAAAAGACGAATAGAGTAAGAATTGAAACTCTGGAGCTTAGAATGGATGGAGAGACGAGAGAAAAACAGAAATATCATCAACAACTGATAAGCTGCCAGGAAGAGCTGAAGAAAAAGGCACAACAACTAACCAGGTAGGAAGTAGACAGTGCCGGGTCTAGGGGAGAGGGGACGGGCCCCCACACCCCTACCCCCACCCCCTTCCCCCACCCCCTACCCCCACCCCCCTACCCCCACCCCCTGGCTTATTGACAGTATTCTTGTACTATCCTTGACGAGCGTTTCTTTTTACAGCCCCCAATTAATGGAATACCCTCCCTTTCGACATTCGATCTGCCTCTAGTTTGTCTTCCTTTAAAGTTAAGTCAAGACCTTTTTGTTCATTGTTGGTCATTACATATGATATATTAGAATACAGCAGACGTCACGGAGAATTTGTTTTCTCCGTTTCGTCCAACATGTAAATGAAAATGTGGACAAGATTATTCCGGAAAGGGCACTGAGGTGAAGGCGTCGAAGGAATGTTCAACAGAAGCTATTGAGAGTTGAGAAAAAGACGAAACCAAAGCGAAAAGTAGTTTTGTTGACGTGGAAATTCCGAAATTAGAAAATAATGCTCGAACAGTCATGATTACGGTCGAGCGTGGCTAATTTTTATTTCCTGTTATTGTATAAAACAAATAGATTCTATTTTGTTGTGTGTCTGTTCAGTTATAGATCAGAGATGGCATCAAAATGTGTAAAAACAAAAACGTGTTCAACGAACCGCATGCGAGTTGGTCACTGATGTTGTAAAGTGAATTTTTTTATTATCTGTTTGCAGATCCCAGACTCTGCGCAACCAAGCTAAATTGGTCGTCAGTGAGATGGAAGCCGCGGCTACCAAGCAGCTTCAGGGATTGGCCAATCAGAGTGAGGCCACGATAGCCTCGCTTCGGCGCAAACTCGACAAGGCCCGGGAACGAATAGAAGAGTTCCAAGCATTCGTGAGAACACTCGTGGAAGAACTCCTCGCGAGCACGCGCGCGATTCGGTGTAAGCTCGACGAACTGCATGAAAAACAATGGCAAGAGACATCCAGGACCGCGGTGAAGGAAGCTCGGAGCAAAGCGTGCTCGATACTCAACATATCCTCAAAGGATCTGGAGAATATCATGGAAGAAAGTGTTTTTCAGAAAGAGGAGGAGGCGAGATTGAGAACTGAACAGGAGAAGGCATGGATGGCTGAAGTGGAATCTGCGTTGAAGCGTCAAGCAACCTTTGCTGTGCCGCTCATGGAAGTGTTATTAGATTTAGTGGATGAGAGAGTTGCTGTTGAGGCGAAATATGCAGGATCGTGATATAATAGTAATTTCCGTTGGGCTGGTGGTCTCCATCGCGAGAAAAAAGGTAGCATCGTTCCCATCAGCTCTCATCTTTTCCACCCCGCGGCAAAGTCGAACGTGACCACCTAAAAGCGGTATTGCGTTACTAAGTTCGAGGTAGCGTGATTTTTATCAAATGTCCCAAATGTAGAAAAGAACAGAGATGGCAATGACCCTCAGAACTATAATTTAGCTTAAAGGCACAACAGAAAGCAGAAAACATGGTTACAGCTCACCATAGCTTCCAGCATAAATTGCCTAAATGTGGCGCGTCCGTTTTCCAATGTTTCTTAACCTGTCCTTCAAAACTTTGGTTGCACTATATAATTATTATAATTATATAGTTTTCTAGTTATCATTCAGTGAACATTTTTCAATAGAAATGAGGGGAAAATCAGCGAGTGAAGTAAATAAATCAGTTTAGAACTTCGCGAAATACACTTGAACGTTAAAAAGATGAAAGGGCGCGCGTGAATTTTTAGCAGTGGGGTATTGAGAATTGTTCTTTAATTGTGCCGGTAAATAAGGGATGATATTTTATACCGGTCAGCCGACGTTTACTGCAACTCATATTTACGGATATCAATTCTGTGTTCAGCGGTCAAACCTGTGACGCACAGGTGTGTACTTGGTGTATCCCTTATTATTTTGTATTTAAACACTTAGTTTTTATTTCAGTAGAAAATAAAATAAAAACAGCAGAATAAGGAATCGAACCCGGGCCGTATGATCTACTCCATGCACACTATCCACTGTACCACCGAGGACAAGCTGCCGGAAATTGTAATTTTTAAGGGATATAAGATAATATGCTATTAGCCCAGACCATATATAAGAACTAACCCTTTCGATACACTGGAAATACTGGAATCAGTGCTTAACCCTAAATACTAAAATCAGTGCTTCAACCCCAGATACTGTAATCCGACCCTAAATTACATTACAATAAGGGATACATGAAGTACCAAGGAACGCATACGCACTTTCTCACAGCCAAGCTGTTAGAAAATTAAAATGTGAGATTTTAACTGTGAACATCAATATATTTTTTTTCAATACTATTTACGATGATAAAAGTTTGGGTAAACAATTTCCAGAATTTTATAGGAACATGTTATTGTATTTTAAAGAACTGAAACGTGATAAAGAAAACAGAGCACATTAACACGTCATTTGTAATCAACACTTTATTGGAAAACTCCAAAAACGTGTTTTTTCATTCAAGAAAAAAAAAATGCCTAGTTATAATACAAGCTACCAGAGAAAAAGACATCTCTTTTCCCCTCTATTCAGAATTTCTTTTCTGCTATAACGTGTTGTTAAAAACGATAATACCATTAATACGTTAGAGAAAGATGGTACAAGAAATATAAACAATACCTAAAATAAAAGATTTACAAAATAATATGCTACTAATACAACTTAATTAATAAAAATAGCCAGATATCCTCGTTGTGGAAATCGGCCGAAATTTAACCGCAGTACCAGACTACGGGCTTCGGAACACGATTTCTACAACGATGTGCACTGGGTTCTAATATTACTTATATGCAAGACGAAAAGCAGTCCCTCTTTTCTCGAAAGGATAGTGTGGCTACAAGCGAACGCGCGCGATCTCGACGCGCAGTGGCCCGCGAAGAAGAGAGTTCCTAGAAACCAGGATGTAGAAAAGTTCTCTCTCTTTGATATGCAGTGGGAATTTTCCTCGCGCTTTCGTGTTTCACTTTTAGACTATCCCTGTGAGAAGAGAAAGGAGCGACCGCCTATGATCTCAACGTCTAAAATTCAATAAAAATAAGACTACGATAAATAAATGGTTGTTGTCCAACCCTGTCCCATCACAGTATACATTTTATGCGGTGCACATTTGGGGTTTACTACGTCCTACATTCTATTTCTTTCAAATTTGCGTCGCGGAGTGAAACAAATACTTTAGCTGGAAAGAACATTTATCAGATCTGATGCCTGGGTGAAAAAAGTAGAATGGAATATTAGTTTGCAACAATAGGTTTTTTGGGGCCTTTACGAACCAGCATAAGAGTCCGTTCTAACTATTATGTTGCAAACTTCCAGCACCTAGCCTGCAAGCATACTTTCGCCGGGCTCAGGGGCGGGGGTTGGGTGAAGGGGGGGGGGGGGAGCTCTCGCTCCTTACCCCCGCTCCCCGCCCAAGAGCTTGCTCGCAGGCTACCAACAGCCATTATCTTTTGCCTGCTTCTTCTTGAACGATTCCACTCAAACTTCGCACATGAATTAGAAGAATTTAAATTTCTCCTTTACGACTATCCTCGAAATAAGAACTTCCTCTCGTCTGAACAGAAAAGGGATGACTTACAGATATGGAGATAGCTGGTTACATGAGTAATCATTTAGACAGAACTAACTGTGCTTTCCAACCATGGTATTTGACTGAGCGAATTTTAAAACTTACGTTGAACGCAATAAACACTTATTTCTTGACACATTTCCAAAACTGTACATTTAAAAACAATGACAACAAATTGTCATGTTACCATTCAAGATGTTACCCTACTTACATTTTATAACTTGAGTCACGCAATTTTCACGTTATTTATATATATTTGCTATTATCTTTATAATAAGTTCTGTTATGTTAGCTATACTAAGTAACGTCGCCACGCCGTTGTCGCGTTACCTTATCGGATGCAGAATCCTTTCTCTAAACCACTGATTCATTAGACGATATAAATGAAACTAAACTTTAACAAGTTATAAACTAGTATCAACCAGATTCGTTTACCTCCTTTGCAGCGTCACGCAATCTATCTCTCCAGGAGATGCATTGCGTGACGAACAAAAGGGGACACGAGGCAAGCGAAAAGACAATTTTCTACGTCGATGCTAAAAACAAAGTTCAGAGAAAAAAAAACATTGTTCTTGCCGCGAGTTAAAAAATACATGTAAAGATTCGACTGCCACCAAAGTTAGTTTGAAAACTAGTCTACCATGCATTGCCATAAAAATAACAAAGTACCCTGCAAGTGGACAGTCCTCTTTAAGTAGTAACTGCCTAATAGCTTGCGAAAGCAGCCGTTGTCATCTTGTTTGATTTTAAGTTTACTGCACACAGTACGACAGCGTTTGCAAGCTGTTATCCTTCATACCAGTTACTAACCGCGCAATTCCTACTTCATATTTTGGGCAGTTTTCAATTGAGTGTCAAAAGTAATTACACAATTGCTTTGGTTTTGCATTGCTACGCTTTGTGATTGGCTAAAAAATCTCGCGCCACTTTCTCGACCAATCAGAAGTAAAACCAAAACCAATTGTGACTTGCTCGCACGCGTTTTCAGGCGCTTGGCGCCGCCGACATGTAATTGCTTCGAGCGCTGATTGGTTCATTGGATTGTTTACGACTGCTGTGATTGGTCAGAGTAATTACTTTAGTTTTGGTTTTTGACTACTACACTCAATTGAAAACTGCTTTCATACCTGGAATACAAACTAAGGGAATTTAACAGCCTCAAAAGTGCATTTGTTTTTGCGCACAAGTGAAGCCAAATTCATTCACATAACCATATGCGCACTTCCGCATTCAACTGTTAATGCGCTCATTCGCCGGAAGAATTCAAAACGCTTATCTAGATTCCCAATAAAATCAGCGGCAATTTTTTTTACTTGCACAAGTGACGTAACAATTGAAAGCCATATCCGAGGGCTTGAATAGCAGTGCTTAATTGACACAGGGGTACTTGTTTCTTAGCTATCAGCTGACACACTAGGTCAATTGGACAATTCGCCCACAAGGAAACACTCCTTTTTCTCTCCAAAGGCCAGTTTTCAGCTGTGGGCGAATCGACTGGAAATCAGAATTCTCGGCTGTCATAGACATCATTTAAAAACCCTGGCTTTAAAGAAGAGGCGGTTGTAATTTTATGAAGTGAATATTTTCAGACGTCGACCTCGCCTGGCAGATAATCTGACATCCTCATGTACGTTACCCCCGGCTCTCGACGCTCACGGGGATGTTCTTCCTCAATCGAGTCCAAACAAAGCGGGTCTTCGGCCACGCCATCCGTCTGATTCTTAGCAAAGTTAATAAACACCTAAAACACAAAAAGAAAAAGGTTTTTTTTTTTCAAAAATAATGCTCGCCTGTCCCAGGTGTTTAGATAGTGGGGAGGACGCGAAGTGATGACGATGTGAGCGAAAATAAAAAATAAACGAGAGGAGACTGGGAAGAGATGGCCACAGAACCTCGCGCTTATCTCCCCAGTTTCCTCTCGTTTTCCCCATTGGTTCGTGCGCCGGTTTCTAACTGCTTCCCTGGCCACAATCTTAACGCGTGGACCAGGCTTGCGAGGGTACGGTGGGCTACCTTGCGAAATGTCAGGAGGAGGGGGTGGCCCCAGATACTACAACATGGTTATACAGGATAGCAGTCATCGCCACGTGCGATTTGGTAAAGAATTGGCGTTCGCGCTAGTTTTTCTATCTTTTTGCTGCTACACCGTGCTGACGAGACCCAGCTAGGTCGAAACAGCTGTCCACGGTTGTATTTTGGCTTTCAGTTTGGGCTCTGTCATGTCGTTGTCGCGTTAAATGTTCTACGTAGTATCAACCTTGCTCTATACTTTGATTTTATCTCTATTTTTGGCTGACTAGATCTTCTCCAGATCCTACGTACACAAGTAGCATTTTCGTTCGCGGTCCTTTGCTTCTTATTTCAGTGGGAATCCCTTTGTAATAGTGTTAATAAAAGTGATAACCACGTGACAGTCATAGTGATAGTCACGTGATAGTCACGTGAAAGTGATGGTGAGAGAACTCCGTTATTTCTATTCCGGACTGAAATTCTCAACAAACCTGATCGAGTGTTGTCTGAGAAACGGAGTAATCTTCAATGTCGAAGATCTTACGGTTAGCTTCTATATGCCCAAAGACTTTGGACAGAATAAGGCCTTGAGACGGGAACTGGTACTCCAACTGGTTATGATGTTTGTCCTAAAAAAATAAAGGTAAGTTTATGAAGATTATTATACAATGGTAGGTGGTAGGTTGTTGGGGGGCGGGGGGGGTGGTGGTGTGGGTAGATAGGTTGGTATGTAGGTGGGTGGGTAGGTAGGTAGATGTGTGGGTGAGTAGGTAGGCAGGTGGGTGGATGGATGGATGGGTGACTAGGTATGTAGGTGGATGGGTAGGCAGGTAGGCGGGTGGGTGAACAGGTAGGTAGATAGGTAGGTTGGTTAGGTGGTTGTTTGGTTGAAGAGCAAATTTAGCTTAACTTCATACCTTGAGCACTGCCCCGGGAAACAAGCTGTTTATAAATTCTGATACAGCTTCTAAATCGGGATTTTCGCCTCCGATTCGTAGAGTCACTGTATAGCCGTCTCCGTACCTTGAAAAAAAAAAGCAAAACGATTCATCATAATCTAAACTTTGCATCAAATAACATAAACGTTTATAAATACGCCCAAATGCTCTTCTATAATAAGCTTCCACGAAAATAATCCCTGTTGGAAAAAATCCCTTAAACGTTCCTTCCTTCAACGAATTTAAGCCCAGGAGTGCCTTAAGAACTTTGAGATAACTTACTTGTTTTTTAGATGCTGTGGACTGCCGAGGCATTTAAATTGTCCATTGACCATAATAGCCACGCGACTGCACAGAGACTCGCACTCTTCCATACTGAAAGAAAATGGCGATGACAAAAAGATCAGTCGTTTCATAGAACAAGAACTAGCAGATCGTTGAGCAGTGTGAGCTGAAGTGTGAAGAAATCCTGAATGCTAGGGAATTCTTGCAATCCTGTGGTGCTGTTATTATCAGGTACAAGGTGGTTTTAATTTTTGAGTCTGTGTATGAAATCCTTAAGTGTGACCATTCAAATGAAAGCTATTAAGAAGTACTTTCCCGTGGTGCTGTTTATTATGCTGTACAAGGTGGTTCTAACTTTTGATTCGGTAGATGAAATCCTAAAGTGTGACCATTCAAATGAAAGCTATTGAACAGTACTTTTCTGTGGTACTGTTTATTATGCTGTACAATGTGGTTCAAACTTTTGAGTCTGTGGATCTGATCCCTAAGTGTGGTCATGTTCATGTTTGAGATTAAACTGCCTTTTCTTTGTAACCTTACCTGTGAGAGGTTAAAATAACCGTCCGTCCTTCCTTGACAATGCCAGTGATGATATCCCACAAGAACCTGCGAGCTTTGGGGTCCATACCAGTCGTGGGTTCATCCTAGAATGAGAACGAGGCTAATTTGAGTAACGCAATCACGTGATGTAACACGTCACTATTAATGTAGCAACGCCACCGCTGTGCAAAGAACCATGCGACAGCCAAATGGGTGAGAAACAATTTACTATAATGGTTTTAGAATGTAGAAGTCAGTTCTACGCTTAAAACAGTTACAGAAACCTGATTTTTCCTTTTTTACAATTTTTCTTTGCCACGTTTTTCCAAGCAAATTTCCTTCAACACTTTCAGTGAGAAACAACACAAAAATTCTATCGGGAAACAGTAACTTTATATAACATCGTCTTGCTCTTACGTGAAATGGCCTAAGGTCACTGAGAGGAAAATATCAATTGATTTCTCGAAGGAAGAACAGTATTCAGTGTTTATCCCAAGACTTTTGGAAAGAGATTGAAAACAACTGGTCAATTAATTCAAGGTGCAATCCAACAGAGCGGTTTTCAATCGAGTGTCGAAAGTCATTTTGCAATTGCTTTGGTTTTGCATTGCTACGCTTTGTGATTGGCTAAAAGATCTCGCGCCACTTTATTAACCAATCAGAAGTAAAACCAAAACCAATCGAGACTTGCTCGCCATGGTCGCACGAGCTTTCCCGCGCTTGGCGCCGGCAACATGTATTTGCTTCGAGTTCTGATTGGTTTATTGGATTGTCTGCGAGTTCTGTGATTGGTCAGAGTAATTACTTAACAAAACTGAACCATTATTTCGAGGTTTTCATTGATACAAATACCATTTTCTTGGCTTTTCAAATTTATGCTAAAAATAGATGGCATTGCTATTATAAGTTACGGAACTTGAAGAGGTGCAATACAAACACTTACGAGGAAAACAATCGGCGGATTGCCGACCAGTGCAATGGCTGTGGAGAGCTTCCTCTTGTTCCCCCCACTGTACCCCCCAGCGCACCTGTTTTGGTACTCGCTTAGATTCATTCGAAGAATGAGACTGTCAACAACCTGGAAACAAACACAGTATTTATTGAGTGAAACGGGCTGGTCTGCTGCAAACTAGAAGTAATGTATCAAACACGAGGAAACGTGTTTTATCAGAATATCAAAACACCGAGAAGTGAGTTGAAAAAACGAGGCGCAGCCGAGTTTTTCCAAACGGACTTTAAGTTGTTTGGATACCTGATGAAAAAGTCTTTCGAGTATTTGATATAGCTTCGCAAACTGAGTATTAAATACAGAGAAAACGAAGGACTATAATCGCCAAAACCTACGCTAATTAAGGCTATGTCTACACTATACCGGATAGCTTATCATGTCGACATGAAAAATACTCCGGCCTGGTGTGAACAGAAACGACCCAGAACTGGATATTTACTTCGTTTTCAGTGGGTTTTAATTCTCGCCCCTAGTTGTTGACTTCCGCTACGGTTCGGTTCGATTGCCTGTTCACACTGCCCCAGAGATTGGCACGAGAATCTATCCGATATGCGACGATTCACTTTCACGAGCGCCGCGTCGCAGCGGCGCTCCGGAACAAAAATTGTTCCGAAACTAGCGTTTCATGTGTGAACGAAAGGCCTATCCGGTATGGTTTTCGTGCCGGCGCAAGAGCTTTCCGGTATAGTGTAGACATAGCCTAAGATCAGATTATCAAGACACTGCCATGGTTACAAACAAACGAAAGATAAAATCTGGTGCCACTTCCTCCACTGCAGCACGTAGCTGAATTACGGAGGAACAGAGAGGTGAGATCGGACATCAGCAAATAAGGCACAAATCGCAGCCACTTCAGTCCATATATGATCTCACCCCACCCACCCAGACCAATGACGGCAAAGTCAGATAGCCATGACATCGGGAACTCCGTGCCCTACTCTTATCGAACAATGTCAAGGGTTCTTTTACGTCCCCTTTAATTGACAAGGAAGAATGAAGGAGACAAGGCCAACGGCTTAACGTCACCGCCCAATGACGCGATCATCTGAACTGAAACAAGGTGTTAATCACAGCCAGCATAATCTTACCAGTGATGAATTATTAATGAACTTGAGAATTTTGTACGAAAACTATTTTCGTACTAAAGACTCATTATTTAAAGTTGTTAACAGAAAACAAGTCAAACCTGTTTGATATCTTTTTCAGGTACTCCTCTGAGCCGAGCATACAGTTGAAGGTGTTCAGCGGCTGTTAGCAGGTTGTCAAGCCCGTCAAACTGAGGACAGTAGCCCATGGACTGGTGGGCACTATGTATGTTGTTTAAAATGCTGAAAGGTAAATTTGATTGGAAACAAATAAGAACAGGATCACCAAATAATACTTGCAACAGATAATTAGAACGGGTAGGGTGGAGAGAGGTGATCAAAAGACCCTCTGCTTTTGTTCGGATAGACTTGCCTTATTTCGACAACTTTTATTTATCAAAAGTTACGCCATTTTGCTTTGTTTTTGCGTTCGCTGGCCTCGTTTGTAAGTTTGTAGAATTGTGCAACATGTTCTAACCATTCAGTATAAAGTTACTGTCTTTTTGGCCTCTCAGAAACAAAATTTTTAGTTTTTCACTTTTCACGTCCTTGGAACCGATAACATGCCTTCCGTGTTTGATTTAGAACCGGAGTCATGTTTTCCCGCGCTTGGTAACCGGTTTTACGTTTTCCCGCCCTTAGTATGAGATTTACGCTTTCCCGCGCTTGGCATCGGGTTCGTCTTCACACGCTTGGCATCGCATTCGTCTTTTCTCACGCTTGGCATTGGATGCATGTTTCCCGCGCTTTGCATCAAACTCGCGTTTTCCCGCGCTTGTCATCGGTTGCACAAGTTAAAGAGTCGTAAAAAAAGAGTTCGTTGGTTCAGTTGACGACAGGGCATAAGAAAAAAAAAAACACGAAAGCATTCAATAGGCCATTTCCGAGTTGCTTATTGTCTCGTTATCAAAGCGAGGCTTGGTGCACAACCTTTCATGTGAAAATTAGTTTTATTTACAAGTGAATGAAAACTAATTTTCATATGAAAGGTTGTGCACCAAGCCTCGTTTTGATAACGAGACAAAAAGCAACTCGGAAAATGGCCTATTTTATGGCTACAGGGAGAGAAAAGAGAATGTTTTCTTTACCTGTAACCATCAACAAAGGCTTCCCCATTAGTCACTGAAATATCTCCCGCCGTAAGCATTTTGAATGTGGTGGTTTTACAGGGAGAGAAAAGAGAATGTTTTCTTTACCTGTAACCATCAACAAAGGCTTCCCCATTAGTCACTGAAATATCTCCCGTAAGCATTTTGAATGTGGTGGTTTTCCCAGCTCCGTTGACGCCTAACAGGCCAAAACACTAAAAAAAACAAAAATACAAGATCAAGTGTTAAAAAAAAACTCTCGGCAACAACGTCCAAAATAATATCAATTCGCCTAACTGAACAGAGATACTTTATTTATGTAAGATATAAGAATTTTGCAGTTATAAAAACAGTATCTGTCTTTGACTGACCTAGGGGCAGATAATCGGAGAGAAAATGCTCTACCCGATTTTTGTTGTTCTATTTTAAACAGTGCAGAAATCGAAATTCTGCACTGTTTAAAATACAACAAAAACCTTTAAATGGTTCAATATCCTAAAACCACACTCCACGTTATTATCGCTGAAGAAATGTTGAGCCACGCAGCAAAAGTGATGCAAACAGGAAATCCAAGAATTAACCCTGCGGTACATTTGAGTGCAGAGAACAACACAAAAAACTCCTACTGAGCCACGACCTGCTCCCGTGCGGCTTCGTAGCTTAAACGGTAAAGCAATGGAAGATTAAATTCGTAGGTCGTGGGTTCAAATTCCACCGTGGTGATAGCGCAAACTTTCAGTAGGAAATTTATGGATTGTTCTTATCACTAACGTTTACCAGGAAATGCTTTTTTTTTTTGGTTGGCCCCTTTCAAGTTCTCTTCCAGTCTATCTACCCTATTTGACATTTCTTCCAATGCTGTAGGCAAGTAATTTAAGACTCCTCATTTACAATACCTTGTTTTAACCAAAACTAACCTCTCCTTTAGGGACTCCAACACAAAGTCGGTTGACGGCCACGTTTTTTGTCTTTTTAGATTTGTACACCTAAGGATAAAAAATCATAACTGTTAACGCAAGCATTACATTGTATATAGAGAGGATATCTTCCTTGTAACTATAGAACGTTTTACAGTTAACAGATAAAAACGAAACATTGGTTTTGTCAATTGAATTACTAGGAAAATTATTTTCTATTTCTTCAAATACTGAGGAAAAAAACACAACTGATAAGAAAGCACTGCTCTGTAGCTTTCATGAAATACATCAAACACGAGAAAGAGTGTTTCATCACTCATCAGGATATTAAAACACCTTAAAGTTGGTCGAGTTTTTTTTTTTTTTTTTTAAGTGTGTATAGTTTATAAACTGATCATTAAATACAGAGACAACGAAGGATGAACTGTTGTTATCCACTTCTATCCTTATAATCCTGCATTTTATCCCCAAACGACTTGTTTTGTTTTGCTATGAATATTTTTTTATCCAATTTAGTTGTATAGAACGCAATTGATTTGGTTTTGCATTGCTATGCTTTGTGATTGGCCAAAAATCTCGTGCCACTTTCTCGACCAATCAGAAGTAAAACCAAAACCAATCATGACTTGCCTGCACGCGTTTTCCCGCGCTTGGCGCCCGCTACATGTATTTGCTTCGAGCTCTGATTGGTTCATTGGATTGTTTACGACTGCTGTGATTGGTCAGAGTAATTACTTTGGTTTTGGTTTTACCACACTCAACTGAAAACTGATCTATCTGGCGGCATTTGCGTATATAAAGTCATGAAATCAGGTAAGCGAAATTCCGATGTTTCGAAGGAACAGTGTCATTAAAAGGTAGAATTCTAGGTACGCAAACTTTGTGAGAACATGACCGGGAGCACAGAGATTTTAAGTTATTCATACTCATCGGCAAATACCTGCAGGCAGAGCAAAGTTCGAATCTTAACGCGGCGAAATACGAGATACAAAAACCCTCAACTTGTCGCGCAACATTGTTTCGTTGCAAGTTTTGGTCAATGTTTCCCATTTTTCACCATGTGTGATCAACTTGTCGCGCAACAAAAACATTTGTTGCAGGTTGAATAAATTTTGTTGCGAAAAGTAGAGCGCGGGTCAACTTTGAACAACAAATTTTGCCGTTGTTGCTCGTTTTTCATCAACTCTCAACTTGTCACACAACAAATTTGCCAATGTTGCGTGACAAGTTGAGCGTTTTTGTATCTCGCATTTCGCCGCCTTTACCTTGGTCAAATTGTTAAGTCGTAAGATGTCATTAGTTCCTTCTCCTCTCTCAATTCGATGCCGCTCTCGTTCCACATCTTCATCCTCGTTCTCGATCGGTTTAAGTGGAACTCGAATTCGTCTAATGGAAAGAGACACATACGTTAAGAAACATAGTGATACCAGCAAACAAGGGCAATATTTCGCGATAATACATTTTCGCAATTTGAAGAAGTTTTGGAACATTTCTCCTCAAACGCATTACTGACATTACCAAAGCGTGACGGTTGTTTGCAAAAAACGCCAACAACTGGAAATTTCAGGTCGTGAAAATTACCTGAAATCGTGATATTAAAAAAGACAACACACCAACCTTTGTGGAATGAAGAAGCGGTATTCGATCAAGACAGTGATGAAGAAAAACAAAAATCCTTGAATTATCATCATGAAAATATTTCGGCCAGTGATGTCCCAACTGAACGGATCCCTAACCAGGTTTACGCCTGAGGTGGAAAGATTATCAACAAGGAATGAATATATTTACATCTTAAAACCCTTAAACACGACGTTCCGGTAAAAAAGGCTTAGCTCCTCCCCTAAAGGTGTTAAATGCAAATTAAGGCGTATTTCAGTCGCAAAACGTGATTTGCGCGTCCTTTAAATATAATTTGCTTCAAAAATCTAATTAAACCAAGATTTTACCTAAGCAAGAAATGAAATAGAAGTTCATAAAGGCTTGTGATATAACTTTCACAAAGTTTTTCCGAATTGTGTTAGCAATGGTCTTAGTAATGACGCGTCTTCGTTGTCCGCAGTTGTTTTAAAATGTTTCAGTGGTCGATTGACGACTGGAGGTGAGAATGGCCAGGCCAGGCTCCTTTAATACCGTAACTTCGTGTTTAATTATCCTTTAATACGTCAACTAAAATTCAGCGGATTCAACAAGGTTTAAAAAGTTATCCTAAATGGCTTCCAAACGGTTTGTCATGTCTGGAAACTCCCAGATGATTCGGGATTTAGGAGTACGTTGTTTTCCGACCGCCCCACGCATTCACGACTTATGAAAACAAGAATAATGTACGGACATCCCCAACCCGGCTAAAGGATTTCCAAAATGTTTCTATTAGATTTCGAATTTTTTTCTTGGTATTTTTAAGTGATCTCAACCCTAAAAGAATTTCTTTCAAAGACATATTTTATTATAAAAGAAAGTTTAAAATTGTCAATAAGTATTTTACGGCTAAAACTAACGGAAATAGTTCATTACTCACCAAATCTTTGAAAAACACTCATAAACTGATTCTTGGCAAGATCAATGAGTCCGCGACCCAAACAATAGTTGGGGAAAATTAGGAAGATTTGTTTCAGCCTGTCGTTGATCTCAATAAGTTCCTTTAAAAAGAAATCAGATCATATTAAACCTTTTATTACCAAAGGTATAAAAACGGAAAATATCATGAATTCCAGAATTCCCTTTTGTATCCTACTGAATACCAACAGTACCACAGGAAAGTACTGCTCAATAGCTTTCATTTGAATGGTCACACTTAAGGATTTCATCCACAGACTCAAAAGTTAGAACCACCTTGTACAGCATAATAAACAGCACCACAGGAAAGTACTGCTCAATAGCTTTCATTTCAATTTTCACACTTAAGGATTTCATCCAAAAACTAAAAAGTTACCACCACCTTGTACAACATAATAAACAGTTCCACAGGAAAGTACTGCTCAGTAGCTTTCATTTGAATGGTCACACTTAAGGATTTCATCTACAGACCCAAAAGTTAAAACCACCTTGTACAGCATAATAAACAGCACCACAGGAAAGTACTGCTCAGTAGCTTTCATTTGAAATGTCACACTTACGATTTCATCCACAGACTCAAAAGTTAGAACCACCTTGTACAGCATAATAAACAGTACCACTGGAAAGTACTGCTCAGTAGCTTTCATTTGAATGGTCACACTTAAAGATTTCATCTACAGACTCAAAAGCTAAAACCACCTGGCCTGGCGCACGCTACTGGTGTACATGGCTAAAATTCACACTTAATTTTGCTCTTCTGAAATTATTAACATTCAGTTTAGGTTGAGATTAGGTTAAAAAAATAAAGTTCATTAACGTCTTCCCTGTGAACAATTTTAGTTTTGCATATAGGGTTGAATAAAACAGAAAATTTTACAATAGTCACCAAAAATGAGGGCCATTTTGGACACTACGCGTAACATTTACAGTCTAACCTGGCACAATTCATAATTTCTCCGCTTTGATGATATGTAGGCATTTAAAGTTAATAGCTAATGAGCATTATGTATTTTAAGAATGACTTTAAATGATCGAAAAATAACAAATTTATAGCAATTTGCAGCAAGGTAATCTAATATTACGTACCTACAAAAACAGCCTGGTCGAAAATTTTCAAAATCGATTTGGTTTTAGCTGCGTTTCTTATGTTAATTTGGAAAATCCATTTTCAAACTACAATCCAATTTTCACGGTTAGACAGCGTTTATTTTACATAAAAATACGTTTTGTTGTACGTTGGATCGAAATACGGATTCTACAGTGTGCCTTGGCACGAAGAAGTTGTGCATAAAGTGTGCCCAAGTTGTACATAAAGTGTGCATGTCTAGCTTTTTTTCATGCCTAAGCTGTGCCTAAGTTGTGCCTAAATTGTGCCTTAAGGTGTTTCCCTCCAGTTTCCGTGTAGCCGCACCGACCGTTTTTGAGCGGCCGTTTAACTAACTTGCCTTTATTGAATTACAATGAAACTTACACAAAATATTGTACAAAGTTTGAAGTTTATAAGAGTGTAACAATTTTAAAAATCGGATTTAAAATTGCGGAGATAAACGAGAAACATTGAAATCGCTTGAGTCTAAATTCCGAGCGATTGCGATGGCATCTAGAAAAATCAAAACTATTACGATAAACTATGACATATGGCAAACAAAATATCTAAAAATTAGAAAATTTTGTCAAGCCGATTTTGATTAAATCAGAAAAACATTTCGAACTTGTGATTTTGCATGTGTATGAGCACATCTACAAATTCCTCAATTAAGCTTATAAAAGTTTAATTTCTCAATCTCAAATTTACGCCAAAATGCGTGTTTAGTGTATGAGATGAAACTGTGAAAGTTTGAAAGCGTTTCTCGTTTTAGTTTTGGAGGTTCGATTTTCTGTAGGAAACCATAGTTTTTTGACTGAGTCCTTGATATTGTAGTTTTAGCACTTTTCTACATATTTCAAAAACCGCGAGATAGATTTTTTTTAAACTTTTATGGTCATTTCTTTATAATATGAACAACATTGTCTCAAAGTTTCATCTTGATTGAAACATTGCAACATGGTCAAATAAAATAATAAAGTTCACCTAAAATGTGATTGAGACTTTGTGCTTTGATTGCACGGTTGAAGGCGCACGTCGCAAAGACGCTTTAATTAATTCAGGTGAAGTGTAACGCATTTCTGCGTGTTGAGAATTATGCAAATCGCAGTGACTTCTTTCTTTTTCCTACAATTCAAAATGTCGAGAGAGTCCAGAGCACGTCAAATGCGAATAAAAAACCTGCTTACAAATAAACGTCCCACTGAAATTCGTGGGAATGATAAAAATAACGTGGAACACAGCCCCTAACGTTACTCCGCAAAACATGATGGTCACGCAGAAATGCGTTGCGCTTCACCTGAATTAATTAATTAAAGCGTCTTTGTGCGCCTTCAACCGTGCAATCAAAGCACAAAGTCTCAATCGCGTTTTGGGTGAACTTTATTATTTTATTTGACCATGTTGCAATGTTTCAATCAAGATGAAACTTCGAGACAATGTTGTTCATATTATAAAGAAACGACTAAAAAAGTTTTAAAAAAATCTATCTCGCGGTTTTTGAAATATATAGAAAAGCGCTAAAACTACAATATCAAGGACTCAGTCAAAAAACTATGGTTTCCTATAGAAAATCGAATATCCAAAAGTAAAACGAGAAACGCTATCAAACTTTCATAGTTTCATCTCATACTCTAAACACACATTTTGGCGTAAATTTGAGATTGTGAAATTAAACTTTTATAAGCTTAATTGAGGAACTTATTGATGTGCTCATACACATGCAAAATCACAAGTTCGAAATGTTTTTCTGATTTACTCAAAATCGGCTTGACAAAATTGTCTAATTTTTAGATATTTTGTTTGCCATATATCATAGTTTATCGTAATAGTTTTGATTTTTCTAGATGCCATCGCAATCGCTCGGAATTTAGATTCAAGCGATTTCAATGTTTCTCGTTTATCTCCGCAATTTTAAATCCGATTTTCAAAATTGTTACAATCTTATAAACTTCAAACTAAGTACAATATCTTGTGTAAGTTTCATACTAATTCAATAAATGAAAGTTAGTAAAACGGCCGCTTAAAAATGGTCGGTGCGGCTGCATGGAAACTGGAGGGAAACACCTTAATTCGGGCCTAAATTGTGCCTTTGAACGGCGTTATGTAAATATTCCCGGGAAACATTATTTTCATTTTGCTCGTGTCACAGCGCTTTTTGGTCACACATTTTTATGACGATAAATTGCAAGATTGTTCTCATGCAACGAATTATTTTTCTCCAAGTGAAAGTGACGGCGGGAAATCAGTAATCGTGTTTACTTGTATTCTTCCCGCACTGCCGCTTTCCCAGCCGTTTGGAGATGTAGAATAGTACTTGTATTTAATACAGATGTAGTTTCTGACCATTCGGTCATCGGCTTTGGATAAATACTGCCAAACATTCAAAAAGTTGTCCGAACAAATTGACGTTTTGGAGTTTTATCATTCGATTTGGATTTATAAAACGGAATGGGTCATTTTATTCATCGGATGAGCTGTCTGGTGTTTTCACAAGTTGGTCAAATTTCAGCAATAAATTAGCATAACCTGATGTCAAAACTATGCAGATCACATTTCAGCGCGGAGAGATTTGCGTGTTTATTGACAAAAAGATCTGTCTCCAAAAAGAATCAGTGCACCAGTTGAGTAACAATGATTACAAAGCGGAAATCAACGCTAATTTCGAATTGTTAAAACAGAAAGATAGCTTTATATCACGTTTTCTTCAAATATTTAGTTCACGACGCGTTTTATACAAAACAATCTTTGTTTAAGCGAACTGGCGCTGCAACACTTTGTATTTTCGGCAGGAAAGTTCACCGGTGTTTCGTTTCGTTTCAGCGAAATTTCTAAAAATTCGCTTCTTTTTTTTAATTTGCTTTGCGAATTTTCGTGTGCGAGTTATCATGAGAACGATGCCAAAAGTACTCTCGAAATGTCGGCGATATTTTGTCGAATATTCACGAGAACAAAGAACGAAGAAGTCAAATCAAACTACAGAGAAGGTAAGCCTTAAAACTGCTGTTTAAATGTTTTGTTCAAACGACTTTTGTAGAGTATTAAACTCTGTGGACCGAACGAATAATTTGAACGACTTTCCTAACGCTTTCAACGCGTCAACGGCCTGGAAAAAAGTTTTGTACGCTTTTTTTTATAAACGCTTCAAACGGCATGGAGGAAAATTAGAACGGTTTTTCCAACGCTTCTAATGCTTTCCTAAACCATTTTAACGCAGTTTCCGAACTGCGATCAAACGCTTTTAGGCCGTTTAACAGATAACTGTTTAGTGTACGTTTTCCCGTGGAAGGTCACATTTATCATGTTTTATTATTATTATGTCTTGCTGTTCTCGCTCAATTCTCGTTTGTTTGTCTTGCTCGTGTCAGCCGAATTATTACTATGACTTGTCACTTTCGATTCTCGCTGATAACCATATTTTTTTACGGACTGAATCTGGCTGGTCACTCGCCGAGAATTTTCGCACAGCTTGCCTTCGGACGAGTTAAATATAACGTTTCCGAAAAACGTGCCTAAATGGGCGTAAACTGTGCCTAAGCTGTACCTAAGCATTCTGTAAAACGTGCCAAACCTGTGCCTAGTCTGTGCCTTTTATGTTTTTTTTTCTCGTGTGCTTTTACGTGAAATCCGTGCCTTTCACAGAACGTGAATTGGTGCACAAGCGCGGTGTTACGCTCGTGTACACAAGTAGCGTGCGCCAGGCCCAATGCTGTAGGGTTCTGGCTGCATTAATATTGGGCCAACGACGTACGGCTCTGGCTAAATTAATATTGGGCCAATAATGTAGAGCTCTGGCTAACTGAATATTGGGCCAATGAAGCTGGACTTTGGCTACATTAATACTGGACCAATGATGAAGGGCTCTGGCTGCATTAATATTGGGCCAATGAAGTTGGGCTCTGGCTATATTAATATTCGGCCAATGATGTAGGACTCTGGCTAAATTAATATTGGGGCAATGAAGCTGGGCTCTGCTACATTAATATTAGGCCAATGAAGTTGGGCTCTGGCTACATTAATATTGGGCCAATGATGTAGGGCTTTGCCTACCTTGGGCCAATGAAGTTGGGCTCTGGCTACATTAATATTGGGCCAATGAAGTTGGGCTCTGGCTATATTAATATTGGGCCAATGATGTTGGGCTCTTGCTACATTAATATTGGGCCAATGATGTTGGGCTCTGGCTACATTAATATTGGGCCTATGAAGTTGCGCTCTGGCTATATTAATATTTGGCCAATGATGTAGGGCTCTAGCTGCATTAATATTTGGCCAATGAAGTTGCGCTCTGGCTATATTAATATTGGGCCAATGATGCATGGCTCTGGCTTTATTAATATTTGGCCAATGTAGGCTTCTCGCTGCATTAATATTGGGCCAATGAAGTTGGGCTCTGGCTACATAAATATTGGGCCAATGATGTAGGGCTTTGCCTACCTGAATATTGGGCCAATGAAGTTGGGCTCTGGCTACATTAATATTGGGCCAAGGGCCTGGCGCACGCTACTGGTGTACATGGCTAAAATTCACACTTAATTTAGCTCTTCTGAAATTTTTAAAATTCAGTTTAGGTTGAGCTTTGGTAAAAAAACTAAAGTTCATTTATGTCTTCTCTGTGAACAATTTTAGGTTTCCATATAGGGTTGAATAAAAGAAAATTTTACAATAGTCACCAAAAATGAGGGCATTTTGGACACTACGCGTAACATTTACAGTCTAACCTGGCACAATTCATAATTTCTCCGCTTTGATGATATGTAGGCATTTAAAGTTAATAGCTAATGAGCATTATGTATTTTAAGAATGACTTTAAATGATCGAAAAATAACAAATTTATAGCAATTTGCAGCAAGGTAACCTAATATTACGTACCTACAAAAACAGCCTGGTCGAAAATTTTCAAAATCGATTTGGTTTTAGCTCCGTTTCTTATGTTAAAAAACAAAAAGACTTTTGAAGTGCTCATAAGTTCAGCTTATTTTCTGGGGTAACAATTTTCAATTTGAAAAATCCATTTACAAACCACAATCCAATTTTCAGGGTTAGACAGCGTTTATTTCACATAAAAGTTCGTTTCGTTGTACGTAGGATCGAATTACGGATTCTCAAGGATTCTACAGTGTGCCTTGGCACGAACAAGTTGTGCATAAAGTGTGCCCAAGTTGTGCATGAAGTGTGCATGTCTAGCTTTTTTTCATGCCTAAGTTGTGCCTAAATTGTGCCTTAATTCGGGCCTAAATTGTGGCTTTGAACGGCGTTATGTAAATATTCCCGGGAAACATTATTTTCATCTTACTCGTGTCACAGCGCTTTTTGGTCACACATTGTTATGACGATAAATTGCAAGATTGTTCTCATGCAACGAATTATTTTTTCTCCAAGTGAAAGTGACGGCGGGAAATCAGTAATCGTGTTTACTTGTATTCTTCCCGCACTGCCGCTTTCCCAGCCGTTTGGAGATGTAGAATAGTACTTGTATTTAATACAGATGTAGTTTCTGACCATTCGGTCATCGGCTTTGGATAAATACTGCCAAACATTCAAAAAGTTGTTCGAACAAATTGACGTTTTGGAGTTTTATCATTTGATTTGGATTTATAAAACGGAATGGGTCATTTTATTCATCGGATGAGCTGTCTGGTGTTTTCACAAGTTGGTCAAATTTCAGCAATAAATTAGCATAACCTGATGTCAAAACTGTGCAGATCACATTTCAGCGCGGAGAGATTTGCGTGTTTATTGACAAAAAGATCTGTCTCCAAAAAGAATCAGTGCACCAGTTGAGTAACAATGATTACAAAGCGGAAAACAACGCTAATTTCGAATTGTTAAAACAGAAAGATAGATTTATATCACGTTTTCTTCAAATATTTAAGTTCACGACGCGTTTTATACCAAACAATCTTTGTTTAAGCGAATTGGCGCTGCAACACTTTGTATTTTCGGCAGGAAAGTTCACCGGTGTTTCGTTTCGTTTCAGCGAAATTTCTAAAAATTCGCTTCTTTTTTTTTAATTTGTTTTGCGAATTTTCGTGTGCGAGTTACCATGAGAACGATGCGAAAGTACTCTCGAAATGTCGGCGATATTTTGTCGAATATTCACGAGAACAAAGAACGAAGAAGTCAAATCAAACTACAGAGAAGGTAAGCCTTAAAACTGCTGTTTAAATGTTTTGTTCAAACGACTTTTGTAAAGTATTAAACTCTGTGGACCGAACGAATAATTTGAACGACTTTCCTAACGCTTTCAACGCGTCAAAGGCCTGGAAAAAAGTTTTGTACGCTTTTTTTATAAACGCTTCAAACGGTATGGATGAAAATTCGAACGGTTTTTCCAACGCTTCTAATGCTTTCCTAAACCATTTTAACGCAGTTTCCGAACTGCGATCAAACGCTTTTAGGCCGTTTAACAGATAACTGTTTAGTGTACGTTTTCCCGTGGAAGGTCACATTTATCATGTTTTGCTTGCTGTTCTCGCTCAATTCTCGTTTGTTTGTCTTGCTCGTGTCAGCCGAATTATTACTATGACTTGTCACTTTCGATTCTCGCTGATAACCATATTTTTTACGGACTGAATCTGGTTGGTCACTCGCCGAGAATTTTCGTACGGCTTGCCTTCGGACGAGTTAAATATAACGTTTCCGAAAAACGTGCCTAAATGGGCGTAAACTGTGCCTAAGCTGTGCCTAAGCATTCTGTAAAACGTGCCGAAGCTGTGCCTAGTCCGTGCCTAACTTGTGCCTTTTATGTTTTTTTTTTCTCGTGTGCTTTTGCGTGAAATCCGTGCCTTTCACAGAACGTGAATTGGTGCATAAGCACGGTGTTACGCTCGTGTACACCAGTAGCGTGCGCCAGGCCACCTTGTACAGCATAATAAACAGCACTACAGGAAAGTACTGCTAAGTAGCTTTCATTTGAATGGTCACACTTACGGATTTCATCCACAGACTCAAAGGTTAAAACCACCTTGTACAGCATAATAAACAGTACCACAGGAAAGTACTGCTCAATAGCTTTCATTTGAATGGTCACACTTTAGGATTTTATCCACATTTAGAACCACTTTGAACCACTTTGACACCCTAGTACCCAGTCTCTCACCTTATCATCGGTGAAGAACTCCAAAATAAACGTAGCAAGCGTGGTGTTGATTCCAATGAACAAGTTGACGCAGATAAGCACAATATAAGCCGTGCTTGACTCTGTGAAAAGAAACGATGCTGGGTACATCAGAGGAGTAATAGCCCATCTGCAAGAAAATTTACATGCATCTGAAATTAGTTATGCGACACTAGGTCATAAAGCTGCATGGTGTTCAGAGAGTTTTGTCGGCTTGGGATTATCCCTCCTGGTGGGTCCAACCATCCCGGATTGATCTTGGGGAAGAGATCAGTCTAACAAGAGCCCCCTGGTCCTTCATGTTAGGGGTTGGGCATGGGTTAAGTATTTACCACCGAAAAATCAAAGGCTCCTATCAAGTTTTGTTTGGTTTGGGAGTTTCTCTGTGCTACCGAGAAAGGCCTGGGTTGGTGGACGGAAATTATCCCAGCACGAGACCAATCCTTTATAAATTAAAGGAAACAACGTCCATTCCCACCACCACTCCACAAACACACACACACTTGTAGAAAAACAAAATGGTTGGTATTCGGAGTTATTTCTGCGAACTTACCCATACAAGAGCAGGAGAAGGAAGGTCGGTGCAAAATTTGCGGCTGAAGTATAGGCATCTTCACCAAACGCCAAGAAGATGAATATGCAGCACAGAGCTGGAATAATGTAGTTTGTCTGAAGGAAGAAAACAATATTTGTGTAGCTTAAACCTGATCAACAGAAAATGGGGAAAAAATGAGAATTGCGTGAAAATGTGTGTATCATTGCCTTTTCAGTGTGATTTGCTAGATGACAACTCTACTTTTTGTTTCAATTTTATAAATTTGGAATTCAAAACTGAGACAAATTCGGTTCGGAGCTGGCATGACAAATAACCTACCAAGTTGTGTTTATAAAAAAAATCGCCGATTAAATAAAAGGTCTGAAATTGACAGTTATCTTTGCCTCCACACTTACCAAGTCCCAAACATATGTAGACAGCCAGTATATATACGGACGAACACCGCTGACCAGGTGCAGATGCTTCGCCTTGCATTCTCGTTCACCGACCAAGTACACGACAAAACTAGCAGGAACAAAGGACAAGGCAAACACCACACAGATGGCTACCAGCACATCTATAACACGGTTATAACTGCAAAAGAATTGAAAACCATTACATTTGGGTGTAAAAGACAAGCAAATGTTATCATTATAAGCGTTATCGTTGTCGTTATCAACATTATTATTATCATAGTCGTCATCACCATCACCACGATCATCATCATCATCATCGTCATCGTCGTCGTCGTCATCATCGTCGTCGTAATCATTGTCGTCGTCACCATCGTCATCGTCGTCATCGCTGTCATCGTCGTCGTCGTCATAGTCATCATCGTCGCCCTCGGAGTCGTCGTCATCATCGTTGTCATGATCGTCGTCGTCGTCGTCATCGTCGTCATCCTCTTCATCGTCGTCGTCGTCATCGTCGTCATCATCATCGTCGTAATTGTCGTCATCGTAATCGCCGTCATCGTCGTCATTGCTGTCATCGTCGTCGTAATCGTCGTCATAATCGCCGTCATCGCCGTCATCATCGTCATCGCCGTCATCGTCGTCATCAACGTCGCCGTAATCGTCGTCATCATGGTCGTCGTAATCGTTGTCATTATCGTCGTCGTCGTCATCGTCGTCGTCATAGTCGTCATCGTTGTCATAATGGTCATCGTCGTCGTCGTCGTCGTCATCATCGTCATAGTCGTCATCATCGTCATCGTCGTCGTCATAATGGTCATCGTCGTCGTCGTCATTGTCGTCGTCGTCGTCATCATCGTCATCATCGTCATAGTCGTCATCGCCATCATAATGGTCATCGTCGTCGTCGTTATCGTCATCGTCGTCATCGTCGTCATCATCGTCGTCATCGTCGTCATCGTCATTGTCGTCATCGTCGTCATCATCGTCGTCGTCGTCGTCGTCGTCGTCGTCGTTGTCGTCGTAATCGTCTTCATCGTCGTCACCGCTGTCATCGTTGTCATCGATGTCATCGCCGTCATCGTCATCATCGTCGTCATAATCGTCGTCATCACTGTCGTCATCGTCGTAATTGTCGTCATCGTCGTCGTCGTTGTTATCGTCGTCATTGCCGTCATAATCGTCATCATCGTCATTGTCGTCGTCTTTATGGTCGTCATCATCGTCGTCATCTTCGTCATCATCGTCGTCATCATCGTCGTCATAACGATCACTGTCATCGTCGTCAACGTCGTCGTCGTCATCATCGTCATCGTCATCACTGTCGTCATGGTCGTCGGCATCGTCGTCGTCGTAAAAACAAACAATCAACTTACAAGGTCTCCTCATCAAGTTGTTCTTTAGTGTAGTTCATTGGGTGGTTAATTGTACTTATACCTGCAAGAAAAACATGAACGGAAAATCGCATAAGCATTATTTAAAAAAATAATAACAAAAAAAGCTACCCATATGTTTGAGCAGTCTTTTTCCAATTATCTGATGTTTCAATCGTGAGCCACGTTTCAAAAACTAAAGACGACGTTTTGGGCAACCTTGGTGTCTTCACAATCCGAGCTCCGAACTAACAACCTTACAGCAGGTTTTTAGTGTTGTAGAGTGTGTTTTGATTAATTTATGGTCCTAGTAAGAAGTAGGCAACCTAACGGCAGGGAATGCAGAAAGGTGTTAATTGTGGTATTGTTGAAACCGTCTACCTCATTGGCTAAAACATGAAAATCTACCATCACGTCATCAGGTAGCGCATTTATTTCTCTCTAGTTTACTAATTGATTCCCTTTTAGTGAAAACTATTGTGAGTTTGAATGCAACAAAAATTCTATGTGGGAAACATGGAAAATTAGAAGTTTTTCTTGGCCATTGATTTGGAGTCTCACGATTGGATCAAATCTTGTAACAAAAAATATAGTTTCAGTAAATTTCATAATCAGTTTATATACAAAATAATTGCTAGCGTAACCTAACTTAACCAAGCGTTCAAGTGACGCAACAGTGATGAGCCATGACTAGCTTACCAAATTTCGATGCATTCAATCCTTTCTCGGCCGCTTTACTTCTCAGAATTACGTTGTTGAGTACATTTAAGAAAGTCGGGGCAGCGTGATAACCTTTGGTATTGTACCAGGCCTGTAAAAAATTTACAATCCTTATTAGCGTTGTGTACCTCTTGTCATTGTCTCTTTAATAAGGAGGTTCACCCTTATACATTTGTAATATGTTTCTAAGTTTTGCATCTGTAGATGAAACCACTCAATTGAGCAATGTTTTCCTGTGAGTCGTAATGTTTGTTATGTTGTAGCAGGTGGTTCTAACTGCTAGGTTTGTGGATGCTATCCTAAAGTGTGACCATTCAAATGAAAGCTACTGAGCAGTACTTTTCTGTCATACGGTTTGTACTGTTTTACAGCGTGGGTTTTAACTTTCTTCATCTATGTAAAAAAAGCAATGCATTAGGGTGCGAAATGGTGGCAATGAAAGAGAAAGAATTGATTCTCCAAAAATGTCTCTTACTTTAGCATTGTGTTCCTTGAGAACTCTCTTGATGGAAGACATATTTGTTTGACTGAAAGATTTTGGCAGATTCTTGAAGTTGTCCCCAAAAGACACACCTCCATACCTAGGAGAAAAAATATATAATGAAATACAATGAAACTCTCTTAAGACGGACACCCCTATAAGGTGGACAACCCTATAAGGCGAACACCCCTAAAAGGTGGACAGCACTATAAGGCAGACACCCCTAGAAGGTGGACACCCCTTTAAGGCGGACACCCCTTAAAGGTGGACACCACTATAAGGTGGACACCCTTAAAAAGGCAGACACCCCTATAAGGTGGACACCCTTACAAGGCACACACTCCTAAAAGGTGGACACCACTAGAAGGCGGACACCCCTAGAAGGCGAACACCCCTAGAAGGCGGACAACCCTAGAAGGTGAACACCCGTATAAGGTGGACACCCCTATAAGGTGAACACCTCCCTAAGTCAGGCACCTCTCTAAGGCAGACACCTATCTAAGGTGGACACCTCTTTAAGGTGGATACCTCCATAAGGTGGACACCTCTTTAAGGTGGACACCTCTATAAGGTAAACACCTCCATAAGGCAGACACCTCCATAAGGTGGACACCTCCATAAGGCGGACACCTCTTTAAGGTGGACACCTCTCTTAAGGTAGACACCTCTCTAAGGCAGAAACCTCTCCAAGGCAGACACCCCTTTAAGACGGACACCTCTATAAGGCAGATGCCTCTCTAAAGAGGACATGGTTCATTGGTCCTGGTGGGAGGAAACAACTTGTGAAATTGAAACCTAATTTTTATGGTCTAGCGGTGCTGGTATTGACAGTGTTCCACAGTAATAATGTAAATGTTATACAGCCCCTACCTCTTTCTAATAAAATTCCCATAAGTATTCAGAAGATAATCCGTCATATTACGCCCAGTCAGGTTCTGTAACTTGTCACCCGTGAACGAGTACCACTGTGGAGGCCTGGGTCCTCCTGCGCCCGCGGGACACTTAGCGGTTCCAGTTGATTGACAGTCGCACTGCACTGAACTGGTTGGTTCTTTAGGAGCGCTGCTGAACTTTATGGGCTTTCTATTACAAGAATTTTCCAAACAAGAAGTTCCTGTTGTACAATAAACGTCGCATTAAATTAGTTTTATATGGCATACCGTAAAATTCCGAATGTAAGCACTGGTTTTATTTTAGGGGAGAAGGGTGGGTGGGGGGGGGGGTCTTTAGTTGAAAAGCACGAATGATACTCTGACCAGAAAAATAAAGAGCAGTGGGCAGAAAGCAGAGAACGAAGATGAGAAAGGACAACAGCAGCGCTGCCACCAGGCCCTGCTTTCACCTACAGCAACTGAAACAAGGCCTGCCGCTCTAAGATTGGGCTATACAAACCAAGAAGGCGTTGCAGTTCCTCAGCTGACTGATCATCGTCAATGGATTCTATTGTCTTTTAAGCCAAAAGGACGCCAACAAACAATGTGGTTCTAACTTTTGAGAGTCTTTCGATGAAATCCTAGTGTGGTCATTCAAATGAAAGCTACTAAACAGTACTTTCCTGTGGTGCTGTTTATTATACTGTACAACAGTACAAGGTGGCTCTAACTTTTGAGTCTGTAGATAAAATCCTAAAGTGTGTCCATTCAAATGAAAGCTACTGAGCAGTACTTTCCTGTGGTGCTGTTTATTATGCTGTACAAGGTGGTTCTAACTTTTGAGTCTGTAGATAAAATCCTAAAGTGTGTCCATTCAAATGAAAGCTATTGAGCAGTACTTTCCTGTGGTGCTGTTTATTATGCTGTACAAGCAACCTCGTTCCCAGGGTCTCTCATCTTCCCGCCCCCTGGAGCGAGAGAAAAGAGACCCTGGTCAACTCTGGTCACGTGCCTCTTGGACAATTATATTCCTAAGGAGGGGTCGACAGTGTTTGTAACTTTGTCTCGTTTTCTTCACAGTGGCTCGTGCTGTGCGCGTGTCCGTTGATGTCCGGAAACGGTTCAATCAAACGATTCAAACAAAAGCGAATGAGTTATGCGCAAGGATTAAAATGGTTATCGTTCAATAATTTTACAAGCGTATAATGAAACAACGAAATGTAAAAATCTTGTATAGACATTCAAACGACTGGTACTGGTAAATGTTGAACAAAACAACGTGCCTCACCTACGTAGAATAAAAGCTATCATTTATACCTTCTCTACCTCGTTTCCTGTTATAAAAGTGTAGAGTCGATCTGCATGTCAAAATATTTTTCCACTTCGCCATCGTCCGAGAACAGACGGCGACAATTTAATGTGCTTGTCGAATGAAGCTTGAAGATCGCCTGCTAAATAGTATGCAGCGATAATTCATCTCAGTTCGGAACAATGCCATATAAAATCAAAAGCATTTTCTGCCGAGACCGAGCTTAGCGGCGACGTCCAGTAATAAAATTGGACTGCAATTGTGTAGCGAGCCCAAAATTAGCTTTTAATACTGCCGACAAATCTTCAAGCGCCGTGTCAGTTCCCCAACTGTTAATTTACAGATCCTAAAGCAACTTGCACTCTCAAAACCAGTCGATGTAATGTGGATATGTTTTGAAGTCTGCGGATGACCGCCGCTTCACATTTATCGGAAGCCGCCAAACGCTTTTCGGATTTGTTTTGATTTGCAATGCTCTGCTAGAGCGAACAAATTTCACACTTTGCCGCCCCTCCCTCAAATCTTTTATTTGTTACATCCCAGATTTTGGGACGCACGTGACCAGAGTTGACCAGGGTCTCTTTTCTCTCGCTCCAGGGGGCGGGAAGATGAGAGGCCCTGGGAACGAGGTTGCTGTACAAGGTGGTTCTAACTTTTGAGTCTGTGGATGAAATCCTAAAGTGTGACCATTCAAATGAAAGCTATTGAGCAGTACTTTCCTGTGGTACTGTTTATTACGCTGTACAAGGTGGTTCTAACTTTTGAGTCTGTGGATGAAATCCTAAAGTGTGACCATTCAAATGAAAGCTACTGAGCAGTACTTTCCTGTGGTACTGTTTATTATGCTGTACAAGGTGGTTCTAACTTTTGAGTCTGTGGATGAAATCCTAAAGTGTGACCATTCAAATGAAAGCTACTGAGCAATACTTTCCTGTGGTACTGTTTATTATGCTGTACAAGGTGGTTCTAACTTTCGAGTCTGTGGATGAAATCCTAAAGTGTGACCATTCAAATGAAAGCTACTAAGCAGTACTTTCCGGTGGTACTGTTCATAACGCTGTACACGGTGGTTCTAACTTTTGCGACTGTGGATAAAACCCTCAAGTGTCACCATTCAAATGAAAGTCAGTGGGCAGGGCCTTCTTGTTGTGCTGTTTATTGAGCTGTACAAGGCGGTTTGTGGATAAGATCTTACGAGGCCATACAAATGAAAGCTCTTTAGGAGTTCTTTCCTATGGTGCCGTTTGTTTTCATTCTTTTAGTGAATGAAATTTTACATTACTCCAACTTACCGACTCCAGGGTACTTAATCAACATGTCGGTCATATCTTGGGTCATAACAGATCGCGGATCATCAACTGCGAAAGCCAAGTAATGCTCATGAGGGTCAACGTCCAGAAACATGTTCGTGTTTAGCTCCAGGGCGGGCATTTCTTTGAACGGTCTAATCTGAGACACGATCATGGCCAAGCAAACGAAAATGGCAGGCAATAAGATCTACGAAATAAAGAGAAAAACTCCTGATATGACACAATATAACCCACAAAATGATGATTTTATTACGTGAAAACACTGTTAATGCGACGAACGACCACCTTTCAGAGTCCTTAACAGTTACTCTCTTTAAAAGTGTAAAAAACAAATAAACAATTTATAAAGACTGGCGCATTTTGATTGCAGACTTTGCGATTTATTCTATTGTTGTTGGTTTTTGGTATGTTTAATTCAATTCAGTGTTTTGCGGAAAGATGGCTTAAAAAGAATTAGTTATAAAAACTATAATCTAAGAGCGGTTTTAAAATGAGTATCGAAAGTAATTGTGTGATTGCTTTTGCTTGCTACGATTTGTGATTGGCTACAAGATTTCGCGCCATTATTTCAACCAGTCAGAAGTCAAACCAAAACTGATCGTGACATGCTTACACCTTTATACCTGAGAAATGAAGCCCTTGCGATTCCTCCTGGCATGATGGAATCGCTTTACCAAGAGAGCCCAGAACTGTCCCTTTATGAGCTTCAAACCTCCCAATTTTTTGTCCTTGTCGTAACCTCCATCGGTGTTTTCAAATACTGGCGGCATCTCTTCCAGTACTTCACATGCAAGAAAAAGCGAGAAAAATTATCAGTGTTGAGGTAATGTAATATGCAAAATCATACAGCGCTTAAACTATTAAAAATATTGATTGGCTAATTACATAAATTGCCTTCGGTGTGCCTGGCCCAATGTGATAACTTAACTTTTAATTTAACCACAGCCACTAAGATGCCTGTAGTCAGGTATATTTAACCATTATTGACTGTAATGTGCCTTACCATCGTTAATCTCTTGGCTTGTGTTGGCCAAGAGCTGGTCCCTGTCAGTAAAACTGTCGCTTATTCTTGAACTGTGTGAACTGCGACTCAACTGACTACGGAAACTGGGACGGCGTTTGGGCATCTCTGCCGCAAGCAAGTCTGGTGATCCCACATAAAAGTAAAGTCAACGTGTGCAAGGCATTTAAACATGGATAAAATGAAAGACGTTAAAAAAACAAAAATTTTCATGAGAAAGATGTAATGTTCATTATAATATGACCGTACGGCCCCACTGACTCAATCCTACAGAAAATAGAATCGCAAGGTGACGTGAGCGGGGCCGGACGGGTTGACGTGAGCTGATCCGGAAAACGCCGTCCGGCCCCGCTCGAGTTCAAGTGACCTAGCACTACACGACTATTCTTGTACTTTCTAGTCATATTATAAAATACTTATTGACTGAGTTAGGTCGGGCCGGACGGGAAAATATTTGGCTCTCGGTCATGGCGCACGGACCGAGCGGACTGAGCTACGAGAGACTCGTGGCGAGCTAGGCCGTATATTAGGTTGATGTATGACATGCGTCCTGCGTACTGCTAGGATCAGCAATGTCGAAAGCGTCATGTGAGGTCATATAAATTATGGAAGATGAGGTCATATATGGAAGATGAGGTCATATATGGAAGATGAGGTCATATATGGAAGATGAGGTCACGTGGAAGATGAGGTCACGTGGAAGATGTCAATGCGGAGTCATGAAGATGTGGTGCCACAACGTTCCGTCTGTTTTCTAAACTTCACTATTATAAAAACTCGGAAACAAAACAATAATCCAGGCAACAAACGAGGAAAATATGTGATACCTTCTTCTTCATCATCTGCATATTCAGCAACTTTTAAGAAAACCTATAAATCAAATAAAAAGACAGCAGAACTGAGTGAAAAGCCCAGCAAAAATGATCGGAAACATCTGTACAAAGTTCGTACAGTATTCGGAGAATTTTCCAAAATCTGCGGAAATCGTCGGAAAATCTTCGAAAGTTGCTTAAAACTTGGTAAATGATTGTCGTTTAAACAAGATAATACACTCGAAGAGAAATTTCACATTGCTGCGCACACGTATTTTTATCGTCTATTTATGTGCTACGTCACATGGAAGTACCCGGAGTCTCGATATGTTGAAAGACTTTTCCATTTGTGACATTTCCAAATTAAAGTAAGCCCCCAACAGGATTACCAAAAAAGACTTAAATACCTCTTCCAGTGTTGTGTCCGACACACCATAGCTGCCAATATGCAGTTTGTCGAGGTTTTTATCAAGTTCCTCAAATAAGTCTTGGAAACTACCTTCTCGGGCCATTTCCGCCGGAAGTACATAAGTTAACTCGGATCCAATGTTCTCCACCAATTGAGCCGTTGGGAGATGGGACTTAATGAAGGAGGTAACCGCTGACTCACTGCAGTACACTTCAGTGTCGGGCGGTGTGGGATCTGAAGACGAGGCCATTGGCACGGAGTTGAGGCTCCCTTGTTCTGACGCATCAAGTGAGTCCATTCCTACACCTACGAAGAAAATGGGCATTACACATGAATTTGAATGAAATATTCAAGGCCCGGTCACACAGTGCACTAAAGGCCTGGTCACACAGTGCACTAAAGGCCTGGTCACACAGTGACTAAAGGCCCGATCACACAGTGCAACTGTTTTTGCAACGTTGCGCGCAACAATATTTTTTTGGGGTATCACTCGATGCAATTTGTTGCGCGTGACGATGCAAAGGAAGGATTCGATTCCACTTCGGCACCTGTTGCGCCGTGTGTCCGGGCCTTAAAGGGACACTGTCACCTATTTTTAGTATTACTTTGAAAAGCCAAAAACCATATTTGTTTCAATATAAACCCTACAATAATGGTCCAGTTTTGTTAACAAATACTCTACCAGTGCACAAAAACAAGTATTCGTTTTCTTTGGCTGCGGATGGCCAGGATGGAAATGGATTGCAACTTGAAAAAATTGGCCAAATTTTTCAAGTTCCTCCAAAGAGTCGTGGGAAAATCGCAGAAAAACGTACTATGGTTTGTTCTTCCTTGAAGAAATCACTTGATATTATCTTCTTGGTGTTCTAAAAGCAATTTTATGTTTGAGCAAAGGTACTTTGTCAACTATTTAGTGTATTTTGACCAAAACACAGCAAAATCTGCGTGACAATGCCCCTTTAAGATATCGCGCAGGGATAGAAGAAAAAAATTATTTTTGAAACACGAAACAGTTGATACCCACGCAAGAGCACCCCAGATTATGGCGAACTTTTTTGGTGTCCCTCCCTCTACTGATTATTAACTTCATATTCTAATTTTAAAACTTCACTAAATCTTCAATATTTCTTATTTTTCTAAATTCTTACAAATTTGTTCCCCATCTCCCCCCCCCCCCCCCCCCAACTCCTGACATCAGTGGTCAATAACTGCTCTTGTTTACCTTCGTCAAGAGAGCTTCCCATAGAAGGGGCAGGAGGGCTCATTGGCCCTAAATTGACGTCCGTCAAGGTACGCGCCGTGCTGGGCCTCTCTTCAGGGGCCTTTTTAGTGAGGGTCACGTAGTAGCCATTGCCATAATGTCCCTTGAGGAACAGAGAGGAACCGCAGCATTGAAGCTTTCCTTGTGAGATAATGGCGATTCTGTCTCCCAGAATATCAGCTTCGTCCATGTGGTGAGTGGATAACAGCACGGTACGACCTGAAGCGTAAAATGAAGGAATTAATAAAACGTTTAAATGCAGAGGACCACTCAACACTACGATAAATAGTGGTAACTTACTTTCCGGATCTCCTTTATAAAGGGATGCGAGTACTAGACGTCACCCAAGGTGTAGATAAACGTTTGAAATGCAAGGCTAGTACAACGGAAATTAATGGCAGGTTTAATGGCCAATATTTCGACTAGTAGAACTAGTCTTCTACAGGGCCAGCGTAGGAGTGAAAATAATATACAACGGCTCTTAAATTTGAATTTAGATAACAAGTACATGATTGGCTAATATAAGATTACATGAAAAATATCTAACTAAGTTGTAACAAGATATAATGACGTATATAATGTAGGCACAAAACAATGGCTAGTAAATCTGATAATAAAATAAAGCATATCATAGTTATCGTAAATACAATCTACTTCAGTGTTCATCACGTCTGTTTATGCCATTAGGTGTTAGTGCTTTGCCTTTTTGAATGAGATAGGCTTCTCTTGCTTTGCGGCGGGAGGGGTTTTTTTTGTCGGCAATAGTTCCAGAGGAACGAGTTTCATAAGGAATTAACTCATATATTCCGTGTTTGTGACCGTGTTTTATCTCCTATTTCATTAGATGGTAAAATGAATAAGCAGTATTTTTTAAAATACTGTAATACGATGGCCTACACGTAGCACAACAGCTACTGAAAGATTGCGCGACAAAGCGTTACCTTAAAACGATAAAAATTAAATGCTTCAGTACCTGATTTGTAATGAAGGAGCAAGTCCCAGATTCCTCTGCGTGCATACGGGTCTACGCCAGCTGTGGGCTCATCCAGGATGACTACTTTCGAGCCTGCTACAAAGGCCAGGGCGACCGAGAGCTTTCGTTTCATGCCCCCAGAGAGGGTGGAAGCTAATTCCTGACGCTTGTTCTCTAAGCCAACATCCTTCAAGAACCTACGTGAACAATAATTTAGATTTTAAAAAAAATCACTGTTTTAATCATATGAAGGGTGATTTAGGATTTCATCCAGACTCAAAAGTTAGAACCACCCTGTACAGCATAATAAACAGCACCACAAGAAAGTACTGCTCAATAGCTTTCATTGGTCACACTTTAGGATTTCATTCATAGACTCAAAAGTTAAAACCACCTTGTACAGCATAATAAACAGTACCACAGGAAAGTACTGCTCAGTAGCTTTCAATTGAATGGTCACACTTTAGGATTTCAGCCAAAACTCCAAAGTTAAAACCATCTTGTACACCATAATAAACAGTACCACAGAAAAGTACTGCTCAGTAGCTTCTATCTAATTGTTCACACCAGGTTTTCATCAAAAGACTCAAAAATCTGAACTACCTTGGACAACACAACAAACAGCACCACAGGAAACTAACACCCCTTAGCTTTCAAAAGAATAACCACACTACGAATTCATCCACAGACTTCCAGTGAGAACTGCATTACACAAATCACGGTTTTATTCTGATTGTGAATAAGTTACGTGACTACCATATGCTGCAGTGGTAAAACCTACTTCTCAATTTCTTCAGGGATCTCGGACTTTGGCATCCCTTTCAGCGAGGCATAAAACCACAAGTGCTCTTCAACAGTCAGATTACCAAACAGTACATTATACTGTGGGCAGATTCCGAGGCTCTTTCGGACCAAATCGATTTGCGATCGGATGTCGAAGCCATTGATGATGGCAGTACCAGAGGTCGGCGGAAACAAGCCGGTCAAGACCGACATCGTTGTCGTTTTGCCAGCGCCATTGTGGCCCAGAAATGACGTGATTTGGCCCTGATAAAGATTGAGATTCAATCCGTCTACGGCGAGTTTGTTGCCGTCTTTGTAGATCTGAAAAGAAGATAATCGATGACCAGAACAGTCAGTTCACATACTGAGTGGTTTTAGACCTATAATTAGGCTTGTAACGTTCGGTTTCAGCAGATTTTCATTGTCATTTTTAGTCAGGGATCTTTACTTTTGCTTGTTTGTTTGTTTGTTTTCATTTCAATAAAACTTGTGTTCGGCCACCGCTAACTGCCACCTGGTTAGCTCACTTGGTAGGGCGCCAGTTTGAAGAGCTAGAGGTCGCGGGTACGAACCCGGCCGGACCAAGATCTTAAAATAACTGAGGACGAAGGTGCTGCCTTTGCTATGACATCTGCAAACGGTTAGACCTTCACGTGGCTTGGATGACCAGGTAGAAATGTTTGACCTGTCTCCAATGGGGCTATAAAAGGGAGAGATGAAATCGACCATGGACCGATCTCATTCTCATGTGTATGTAATACGTCATGAGCTGTCTTTTCATATGCACCGATCGATTTGATTAAAGTAATGCTCCACATAAGAACTATAGTAAAATTCATTGTTCTGCGGCATTGGCTCTTTCCCACATAGAATATCTTTGGTTTCAAAAATAGAGGAAGATCTGATGGTTCATAATTATATTTCAATATAAAAATAAAGAAAATCCATTTACGTCACATAAATTTTAGGAAATTTTCGTGCTTATCCAATCAGAATAGCAAAAGACAATAGCTAATAATTTTGCTTCTTTGATGAAGTTCCCCAAATACAATATCTTTTAAAACTTGCATGTTGTGCGACTGGGTCTCAAATTAGTTTAAACCTTAAAAAAATCAACTAAACGCTCCTTGAACCTTGACTTTTTAGCGGTTTTAGAGTCTAGGCCAATGAGATCACTAGTTGTAACAATGAAAAAAGTTTACATTCCATCATGCATTGCCGTTCAGCACTATCCTTCTTATGCGGATCATAACTTAATCACCTTAATTACGAAAAGATGAATACTCTTTGTACTTAATAAAGATTTACGAGAATTTTTTTTTTTCAGTGAAAATCCTGACTGATCATTTCATTCAAATCCTGTTAAAACAGACACCATCGTGACCAGAGCGACTGTCCGTATATAAACACGATGTTTGTATTAACCAGCCAAGAATGAGAAAACTGTCCATAATAACAAGTTGTCAGTACAAAGCAGATGTCCGTTTGAGCTGTTTTCAATTGTTTGTCGACAGACATTTAACGGTTGCTTTGGTTTCGCATCGCTACGCTTTGTGATTGGCGATTGAAAAAATCACGCACCACTTTCTCGACCAATCACAAGTAAAAACAAAACCAACCGTGAATTGCTTGCAGCGTTTTCCCGCGCTTGGCGAGGGCTACCTGTATTTGCTTCGAGCTCTGATTGATTCATTAGATTGTCTGCTGTTATTGGCCAGAGTAATTACTTTGGTTTTGGTTTTACGACACTCAATTGAAAAACACCCGAAGAGTAATTCCACGCCTATTATTACTATTATTATTATTATTATTATTATTATTATTATTATTATTATTATTATTATTATTATTATAATAAAAACTTTATTCACAATTTAAAAATATCTTAATTACAAAAGATAAAATAGAAATAATTGATAAAATTCAAAATTCTATAAAATTACAAATTCCATGATGCAGAGATATTTAAAAAATTATAAAATCGAATTATACTAATGACGGCTAAACCAGTGTCCATAAAACGCCCTATAATAATAATAATAATAATAATAATATTATTATTATTATTATTATTATTATTCGTACAGGCGAGAGAGTTAAGTCTTACCTTGACCAAATTTCTGATTGAACATCCCAGAGGAAGGTGAGAAGGCTCTTTTTCCGTAACACATCCTCTTTCAAAGTTCTGAAAGGCGACTTCATCCATACCATCAGTCTATGAAGAGAAATACGGACAGAATAAATTACTTGCTAGTTTTAATAAGCTATGTTTTAGGTATCGAGGACTTATCAACCCAGCTATAAAATCCTAACAGAAAATATAGTCCCAAATCAAATGCATTGATTTAGGCTTTGCTAATCCACTACAGAATGCAACGTCATGTAAGATAGCTGTCCCCTTACTTCATGTCAGTTCTTTGTCATTCTCACGTTAAACTTCTCCGAAAATTTTTATCCTTTACAGCTGGCCCCTTTCTTCATGTTGGCCCCATGTGACAAATGCGTATCCTTTAATTTAAAGCTACTCTCTTACATGAAGTCGGTCCTATCTTATCCTCATGTTGGGGTCTCCACAAACTCGTATCCCTTTAGCTGCCCCTCACTTCATTTTGGCCCCATTTCATCCTCATGTAAGGCTTCCCACAAATTTGTATCCTTTATAGCAACTGTCCTCACTTCATTTTGGCCCCATTTCATCCTCATGTAAGGCTTCCCACAAATTTGTATCCTTTATAGCAACTGTCCCGCCGAAATAGCAAAAATTCGCTGAGCTTATTTCCACGTTATATCGCCAAATGCCACCAAATATACAACTTAGTTGGATAAAAAGATTCTATCGAGCAAAACAAAAGCATTAGTGTGGGGATAAAGTGCAGGATTGCAAGGATTGAAGTAAAGTTTTACTGACACCCCCTTATTACTTACCCAACCTCTGTAGGAAACCGCTCCTCCTCCTGTAGCAAGATCTGATCTCTGCTCGTTTGCCGGCGGATTAACTTCCAACGTCCTTTTGTTGGTAAATTCAAACCAGTAAGATTTCTGGAATGGGAAGTACCATGGTCGTGGAATACCATACTGACCTACAGAGATAAAAAACGGGGAAATCTTAGAGTGGTTTTAAAGGGCAATTTGAAGGCCCAAAATTAAATACATATCATGTAGACAGGCATTTAGTTTAGCTTGAGTAAAATGCACAGTTTTTACCTGGCAGAACAGCTTCGATATACCAAGTGAGGATGCCATAAATGACAGCATCAACCATCATCATACTGATCGCATAACCCAGACTGAAGCCATCACCGGACATTGGACTGCTATAGAAATTTGACCACTGAGCTCCAACACCCTGCTCCTCCAGACGCGCCAAATAACTGCAGCAGATACCAAATGAAGTCGTGGACAGTAAACTCTGTACAACAAAACACCAAATGGTTTAATTCAGAATTACAATTCAAGATCAGAAAGGGATTGTTGTTTCTTTGCTTTGTAAGGCAAAGCAGCAACTGTAAGAGCGGAGAAGTACAAAATCAAAGGACAAATGAATTTGACACGTATGCGACTGTTTTAAGTTTTGTTAGCAGTAAGGGACACGCATCAGCCATAGCTTCATGAGCTTTTCATTTAATTAGTTTGCTTCGTTTCCTTCTTTTTTGCCATTAGAACAGCAATAATGAGGAGGGTTTCCAATATAGACGAGGATTGTCCAATATAGACGCACTGATACAGTCTGTCATATTTCTTGAGGATTGTACAATATACACGTACTGTACATTACGATCTGTACCGTATAATAGCGGTGGTCAGTCTGCTAACAATTCATAAATTACATCTCATTGAGGGGACTTAAAATATGTTCATGTTACATCCGGAGTGTGGTGACCCTAACCGTTTGACGATCTGTACGGTCTGTACAGATCGTAAATGAGTAGGACGGTCAGTTGATAGTGCGTTAATTGCATATCATTAAGGAGACTTGAATATTTTTAATAATAATAAATTTGTCGCTCCACAAAAAGGGAACAGGGGCAGGAGAAGGGGTATGGCCTGGCGCACGCTACTGGTGTACATGGCTAAAATTCACACTTAATTTAGCTCTTCTGAAATTATTAAAATTCAGTTTAGGTTGAGATTTGGTAAAAAAAACTAAAGTTCATTAATGTCTTCTCTGTGAACAATTTTAGTTTTGCATATAGGGTTACAATAGTCACCAAAAATGAGGCCATTTTGGACACTACGCGTAACATTTACAGTCTACCCTGGCACAATTCATAATTTCTCCGCTTTGATGATATGTAGGCATTTTTTCTTTTGCAATTAAAGTTAATAGCTAATGAGCATTATGTATTTTAAGAATGACTTTAAATGATCGAAAAATAACAAATTTATAGCAATTTGCAGCAAGGTAACCTAATATTACGTACCTACAAAAACAGCCTGGTCGAAAATTTTCAAAATCGATTTGGTTTTAGCTCCGTTTCTTATGTTAAAAAACAAAAAGACTTTTGAAGTGCTCATAAGTTCAGCTTATTTCCTGGGGTAACAATTTTCAATTTGGAAAATCCATACTCAAACTACAATCCAATTTTCACGGTTAGACAGCGTTATTTTACATAAAAATACGTTTCGTTGTACGTTGGATCGAAATACGGATTCTACAGTGTGCCTTGGCACGAACAAGTTGTGCATAAAGTGTGCCCAAGTTGTGCATGAAGTGTGCATGTCTAGCTTTTTTTCATGCCTAAGCTGTGCCTAAGCAGTGCCTAAGCTGTGCCTAAGTTGTGCCTAAATTGTGCCTTTGAACGGCGTTATGTAAATATTCCCGGGAAACATTATTTTCATCTTGCTCGTGTCACAGCGCTTTTTGGTCACACATTGTTATGACGATAAATTGCAAGATTGTTCTCATGCAACGAATTTTATTCATCGGATGAGCTGTCTGGTGTTTTCACAAGTTGGTCAAATTTCAGCAATAAATTAACATAACCTGATGTCAAAACTGGGCAGATCACATTTCAGCGCGGAGAGATTTGCGTGTTTATTGACAAAAAGATCTGTCTCCAAAAAGAATCAGTGCACCAGTTGAGTAACAATGATTACAAAGCGGAAAACAACGCTAATTTCGAATTGTTAAAACAGCAAGATAGATTTATATCACGTTTTCTTCAAATATTTAAGTTCACGACGCGTTTTATACCAAACAATCTTTGTTTAAGCGAACTGGCGCTGCAACACTTTGTATTTTCGGCAGGAAAGTTCACCGGTGTTTCGTTTCGTTTCAGCGAAATTTCTAAAAATTCGCTTCTTTTTTTAAATTTGCTTTGCGAATTTTCGTGTGCGAGTTATCATGAGAACGATGCGAAAGTACTCTCGAAATGTCGGCGATATTTTGTCGAATATTCACGAGAACAAAGAACGAAGAAGTCAAATCAAACTACAGAGAAGGTAAGCCTTAAAACTGCTGTTTAAATGTTTTGTTCAAACGACTTTTGTAAAGTATTAAACTCTGTGGACCGAACGAATAATTTGAACGACTTTCCTAACGCTTTCAACGCGTCAACGGCCTGGAAAAAAGTTTTGTACGCTTTTTTTATAAACGCTTCAAACGGCATGGATGAAAATTCGAACGGTTTTTCCAACGCTTCTAATGCTTTCCTAAACCATTTTAACGCAGTTTCCGAACTGCGATCACACGCTTTTAGGCCGTTTAACAGATAACTGTTTAGTGTACGTTTTACCGTGGAAGGTCACATTTATCATGTTTTATTATTATTATTATGTCTTGCTGTTCTCGCTCAATTCTCGTTTGTTTGTCTTGCTCGTGTCAGCCGAATTATTACTATGACTTGTCACTTTCGATTCTCGCTGATAACCATATTTTTTACGGACTGAATCTGGCTGGTCACTCGCCGAGAATTTTCGTACGGCTTGCCTTCGGACGAGTTAAATATAACGTTTCCGACAGACGGTTAAAAATATTATAAGCGCGACGTTTCGGTGTCGTACTGACACCATTATCAAGCGAAAGCGAAAGATAGAAAAAGGACGCGTTTACAAGCGAAAGGAAATCTGCATACTCTATACAAAAAGCTTAGCCCTAAGGGAATCTGACTGTTTGTTTAGGGATGGCTTGTGCTCTCTAATCAGGAGCATTTCATATAATAGGCAGTCAAATTGTATTGTATGAAATGCTCCTGATTAGAGAGCACAAGCCATCCCTAAACAAACAGTCAGATTCCTTTAGGGCTAAGCTTTTTGTATAGAGTATGCAGATTTCCTTTCGCTTGTAAACGCGTCCTTTTTCTATCTTTCGCTTTCGCTTGATAATGGTGTCAGTAAGACACCGAAACGTCGCGCTTATAATATTTTTAACCATCTGTATTTCCAAATACACTTTGATTAAGTTTCCGAAACACGTGCCTAAATGGGCGTAAACTGTGCCTAAGCTGTGCCTAAGCTGTGCCTAAGCTGTGCCTAAGCATTCTGTAAAACGTGCCGAACCTGTGCCTAGTCTGTGCCTTTTTTGTTTTTTTTTTCTCGTGTGCTTTTGCGTGAAATCCGTGCCTTTCACAGAACGTGAATTGGTGCATAAGCATGGTGTTACGCTCGTGTACACAAGTAGCGTGCGCCAGGCCAATGTAGGGCTCTCGCTGCATTAATATTGGGCCAACGATGTAAGGCTCTGGCTACATTAATATTGGGCCAATGATGTAGGGCTCTGGCTACCTGAATATTGGGCCAATGAAGCTGGACTTTGGCTACATTAATATTGGACCAATGATGTAGGGCTCTGGCTGCATTAATATTGGGCCAATGATGTAGGGCTCTGGCTACATTAATATTAGGCTAATGATGTAGGCCCCTCGCTGCATTAATATTGGGCCAATGAAGTTGCGCTCTGGCTATATTAATATTGGGCCAATGATGTTGGGCTCTGGCTACATTAATATTGGGCCAATGAAGTTGGGCTCTGGCTACATTAATATTGGGCCAATGAAGTTGCACTCTGGCTATATTAATATTGGGCCAATGATGTAGGGCTCTGGCTGTATTAATATTGGGCCAATGAAGTTGCGCTCTGGCTATATTAATATTGGGCCAATGATGTAGGGCTCTGGCTGTATTAATATTGGGCCAATGAAGTTGCGCTCTGGCTATATTAATATTGGGCCAATGATGTAGGGCTCTAGCTGCATTAATATTGGGCCAATGAAGTTGCGCTCTGGCTATATTAATATTGGGCCAATGATGTAGGGCTCTGGCTACATTAATATTGGGCCAATGATGTAGGCCTCTCACTGCATTAATATTGGGCCAATGATGTTGGGCTTTACTACATTAATGTTGGGTCAATGAAGCTGGGCTCTGCTCCATTAATATTGGGCCAATGAAGTTGGGCTCTGGCTACATTAATATTGGGCCATTGATGTAGGGCTTTGCCTACCTGAATATTGGGCCAATGAAGTTGGGCTTCGGCCACATTAATATTGGGCCAATGATGTAGGCCTCTCGCTGCATTAATATTGGGCCAATGAAGTTGGGCTCTACTACATTAATGTTGGGTCAATGAAGCTGGGCTCTGCTACATTAATATTGGGCCAATGAAGTTGGGCTCTGGCTACATTAATATTGGGCCACATTAGATAGGGAGCTTAATAGATGATTTACAGCATATGCCAATTTCTTATAAGAAATATATGGGGTGCAGTAACACTGAATCTATTTCAAACTTACTGCAACAGCTTTCTCCCCAGTTGTCATAAATTGTTCGTACCAACGAACAAGCACGTACGGCAGATAGGTCACAAAGAAAATAATTCCACCACATGCCGCAGCAAGGTTTGCTCGGGCAAAAAACACTGAGATCAAGAAACACATCATGATGGTCGCAATCATGAACACGAGCAAGAACACGAAGACGACGAGTGGGTCACTGTGCCACAGGATTTTTCCACCTTTCAGGACAGCAACAAGCAATGCAATGGTGATGATCATTAAGCCAGAACTGTTGATGAACCAAGCTACCCAATGCACTCCATTTCCAAGACCCATCACCTGCAAAGAAACCCAGGCGTTGATATGACAAATGAACAGCATGGTCAATACCTACAGGGACCAGACTGCAACTAAGAGATATTTTGGTACTGTTGTATATTTTGCTCACTGCCTCTGTTATCATTGGCTGATATCTCGACACACGTTAAGATATCAATTTTATCTAGGAGTGAAGATATCATAAATTTTCACATCAGCTGCCACGTTTGCCCTTATTAAATGTCAAACAAGGTAAACGGTGTTGGTCTGAAATCAAAACTTCTTCAGAACTTCCTCGGAAATCTTTGGCAATCTTCGAATATTTTTTGAAAATGATTGGAAACGTTTGTTCATTCAACCTTCACACCTGTAGTATTCGGAGAATGTTTGAAAATTCGGAAAATATTTGGAAAATTGCTTAAAGCTCTCTCACCCATACATTATCTTCCATCCATGTATCTCACCTTCATGACTTCTTTTAGCCTCCGTTCTTTTTCATAAACCACTCCCTTGATGATCATGGCTACACTGAATATCCAGGCCAAGGTCATAAACAGAGGCATGGTGCCTCCAATATAACGCACAAACCTAAATGCAAAATAGCAGAGGTAAGGACTACAACAATCATTTTCAATTTTAACCATTTTTCTGGGCTGCAAATAACAGTCGGTCATCGGACAATGGCCGACCAAAATTTGCCAATGACTGACAAAATTGCAACCATGGTCGGACATTATGTCCAGACAACTTGCAAATGGCTGACCATGTTTGAAATCGCCATTGCAAACCCTTGAGCATTGAATACGTCATGTATGCCCACTTGTGCATGGTAAATTTAAGCAATAGAACACATTTTCTATGACTTTACCGGCGTAATAGAACCACGCGGGATGTTGGGAGAACACGAGAAAAGCTTGTAAACCACGAGCCGTAGGCGAGTGGTTTACAAGCTTTTCGAGTGTTCTCCCAACATCCCAAGTGGTTCTATTACGCCGGTAAAGTCATAGAAAATGTGTTCTATTGCTTTTATGAAATAACTATGAAAAGCGTTTGGAAAGAAAGAAATTTGTTGTAGTTTTGTGCCGATCAAGTAGCTTGTTCTCATAACATTCATCATATGACCGGGAAAACCAATCAGAGCCGCTGAAAGAATGAACTTTACACGATGCCACTGACAAAGCTGCACTGACAAATTCACGGGTACAACGAAAGTGATGAAAAGTTTTAGCGCTTTTAAATTCGTCAGTTGGAATTTATCAGCTGAAAGAAGAAAATATATTCAATGATTCAAAAGTTCTTTGAATGGGAAATCCAGAAAATTGTGTCCGGAATCTGCCGCTGCAAACATGAATGTACGAGGAAAGTTTGAAAGCCTAAAATTTTTATGGCGTATGTTGGATTCAAAGATTGCCTTCTTGTCAAGAATTTTTCAATTGGAATAAAGGTTAGTTCCAGAAACTCAGCTTCTGAAAATGTTTTCGACTTTATCCACTTACTTTGAAGTGTACAATGAAGCCCGTACTTCTCTACATTTTAAGTTCTGAATGAAAACTAAGCTCATTGTTTTTTAAGCCTACAGTTGAATTGTTTGATCCTTCCATGCAAATAATTTGTTTAACCATAAACCTATAATTTTTGTTAGCTTCATTTTCTTCTTGCTAATTGATCATCCTTGCTTGGACACATAATCAGAATTTAAACTGCATCGGGTACAAAAGTATTCAATGAAAAAATCTCAAAAACAAAACACGATAAAGCGTAAGATAAATGGAATCGGCGTAAAATAATTATCCTAAACAACAAAGCTATAAGCATAAGCCTTGCTTTTTAATTCCACTGTGAAAATCCGTCTTATTTAGAAGCTATCTTAGGATTTGTAGGAACATTTATTAACTTCAGTTCAGTGAATTTCAATCGAAAATTCCTCAGTTTGAAAGCCATTGTTTTCTCTTTGGGATCCATAATTTTTGAGCTTTCCACTAATAGCTAAACCTTCATTTCAATGAACTTCACAAAGTACATATCGAGGTTGTTTTGATTGTCATTGATCGCTGCATGTAAGCCTTTCCAAACCAATGTTAAATGAAAATATATTCCTGTTGTTGATATCAGTTTTAAAATATTAAAGCTCAGTGTTCTTTTGTCGTTAAGCCGTTTTTTGTTTGCGTGCGTGGGAATTTTTTTTTTTATTTTGTAGGTTTGAGCAGCAACTTATTGTTTACAAGAAACATATCTTCTCTTCTCATCTTCTAACAGACCACAATATGCAATAAGACACTAAACCGGCTCGAGTTGTGAAATTCTTTCTCTTCACGCTTGTGTTGATGCAGTGGAAAATTGAACTTTGTTTACTTTACAGTTTCGCTTGCGCGGTTTTCTATGAGTTTACCGGCACAATAGTTAATAGGTCTTTGGCCAATCAGAACGCGCGTAGTATTTCAGTTATTTTATAAAATGTGATGTCCGACGAAACTTTTCGTTTGTCCGACTAAAATGGTGCCAAATTCGGACATACATTGTATATCCTTTCAAGAAAAATTAATTATTTGCAGCCCTGATTTCTGAACGGTTTTCAATTGAGTGTCAAAAGTAATTTTGCAATTCATTGCTTTGGTTTTGCTTTGGTTTTGCTTTGCTACACTTTGTGATTGGCTAAAAAATCTTGTGCACACTTTCTCAATCAATCATAAGTAAAACCAAAACCAATCGTGACTTACTCACACGCGTTTTTTCCGCGCTTGGTGCCGGCGACATTGGTTATTAATAAATAAATGGTTTTATGACACTCAATTGAAAACCGGGTAAAAAGCCCTAAATGGCAGGCCCGGTTGTTCATAAGGTGGATAGCGCTATCCACCGGATAAATCACTATCCAGTGGATAGGCATTAGCAAAACCAATTGTGTTATCCACTGGATTATGAGGCGAGTGAGTCAGCAACAAATTTTGACCATGTGATGACGTAAATCGTGGTAAATAAGAGTCCACACCACGGAAAACCGGTGTAAATTTGTTTTTTACAATAATATTTAGAAAAAAAAAAAACACAAGGAAAAATCGAAGTCTTGTTACAAAACGTGACAGCAAAGAAAGAGCAAGCGTTGTCCATAACTTTCATGCAATCTGATTGTTTTTTTTTTTTTTCAAGCGCGCGTGATGTTAGCGTCAGCACCGTTGTCTGGACTCTCATTTACCACTCACGTCGACCAATCAGATTGCGAGTTTAGCGGCAATTGTGGTAAAATCTATAACACCATATCTCCCACATGGTTACTTACTTATCTTCAACGTAACATGGATACGGAAACTGTTGCATGTACACTCCAGGTTCATCGACTGTTTCATTTAGAATCAGATTTATCAAGGCACGGTCGATGAGATCTTGAAGGTACAGAAAACCAAAATTGAAGTAGGCCTGACCTTTGAAACCGTGCAATGGACCTGGACGCCAGTACCTGAAGACCAAAGGTAAATAGTGGCTTTCACAAATGTTCATCATTCACAGTATCAGTTATTCTACTAAATTTGTCACCAACTATTGGCCGTTTTTATGCTACACACGTTAATATCGTCTGAGACGTTAAAGTCGTCTCGAGACGACTTTAACGTCTAGTATAAAAACGGAAAATAAAAAAGAACGGATTTAATGTCTGACGACTTTACGTCTTCTTTTAGTGCGTCATTCAGACGCACTAAACAGACGACTTTAACGTCTCAGACGTTAAATACGTCTAGTATAAAAACGAGACGGCCTTAACGAGGACGAATTTAGCCCTATTTGTATATTCGTGCTCTTAAACTTTTTTGGGGGGGGCGACTTTAGTCGTGTCCAGTTACTTCCGAGAATAGTTTTTTTTTTTTAGAAAATCTCGTGTTTTTTCTGTGGCCATCTACTTTAATGCGTCTCGTTTTTATACCAGACGCATTTAACGTCTGAGACGTTAATTGCGTCTAGACGACTTTAACGTCCGTAGCATAAAAACGGCCATTGTCTCTTGTAGGTCCGGAATTTTTTGAGAATATTAGACACTGAAAAGAATTATAGAAAATCTCGAGTATTTTAGACAATGAGTAAAATTTGGTACAATTTTAGAGAAATAACAGCTTCCAGGTGGTACACAAGAAAAAAAACATCGCGAAAGTGTTTATTTTGTGTTACCGCTGATCGACTTGAGGGCTCACCCTCACAGTAGTGTCTATGTTGTGGTTCAAATTTAATCTTTGGTTTGAATTTTTCAAACCAGTTTCAATTTTTCAAACCGGTTAGAAATTCTAAACACTTAGCTCATTCTCATTTATTTGTATCTAAACCTGGTCTCTTGATGGGACAATGTGACCTATTTTTAGTGTCATGTTAAAAACCCAAATTCTTCACTTTACATTCTCTATCTCCAGTTCATATGACTACCGGTAATTCATATCCTTCATCTGTCATGAAAACCATGTGAATAATAGAGAGTGAACCATATTTGAAACTTTATTAGGCGATTCTGCAAACTGCAGTGAGATCTTTATGAATGTTTTTATATTCAAGAAGTCAGTATGTACTCTAACGATGTGAACTCAGTTTATCTGTGAAATTTCCTTTCACTATTGCCTGGTCATGAACAGGCCACAACAGACAACATAGCCAGGGAATCATGTCTGAATACCCGGGTCTACACACTGCAGTGAAATTGGCTGTAAAATCTTACTGATGGAATACGTATTGCTTACCAGTGACGTATTGCATTTGTTTTAGGAGTGAAGTCAACATCTTGCCGTATTTTGTACTTAACAAACTGAGGAATATTATTTGAGTCGCCAACAGCATCAACAAACACTAAGCCTAGCGAGGATACAAGAGCAAAATTACACGAGATCAATAATTATTACATAAATTACAGTAGAATTTCAAATGTACACTGTACATGTAACTTTGGGACCCCAGAAAGTAGCGGCTAGCTGAAAGTAACATCTATTTTCATCTATTTTCATTTCAAACTAGTGATTTTGTGACCCTCACAAAAGCAAAGGCCACCCGAAAGTAACAGACTTACTGTTCCAATCTTACAAAGATTTTGTAAACTCAAAACTCAAAACGTTTAAAAACGAAAAAAGGCATAGAATAATAAATAACTCTCGCCAAATCCTTAATAGTCCCGAGATGTCCCATGACGACACGCAAGCCTCTACACCTAATTCAATAAAGGTTGCTTTGGTAGTTGGTCATTGGTAATTGGGAATTGGCATTTGGCATACGGAACACAATGCAATGCTTCGCTTGAGTGACCGCCAAACAATAGCTTCCCAATGCCCAATTACCAAAGCAACCTTTATTGAATTAGGTGTATATTGTGCCGTCAGAATAATAATTTCTGAATAGTTCATTCCCACGTCACTCAGATGTCAGATGTCCTCGTGTTTGATATATACACAGCGTATACATGTAATACAAACTTCATTTATAATTCATACTAAAGGAAAATACGAAAGAAATAAAAATTTAATGAAGGTTTGTAAATCCTGATACAGAACAGCTGTACTGTATCACTGATACAGAATACTAATAAATTAATATGACAGCTTTAATCTTTAATTGAGAATAATTGCCAATAGCAAGGCTAATCCGGCAATGGAGCGGCCAGCAGTCACTCAGTAAATTAATACAAATAAATTAAGTTAAATTAAATTAAATTAAATAATAGCGTCATTGTTACACACGTGTTACAGTGTAATTAGCTTTCAAAAGTGTAAAAAGAGTAGGAGATACTTCATGGATGAATTCTGAATATGATGCAGCTTTAACAATGTCAGACGACCAGTAATGCATTCCACACAGGGACAGATCTTACATAAAATGAATAAATGAAAGCGTTAACTGAGGTGGATGGTTGACGGATCTTAAAGGCATGACTTGCCCTTGTGCTAATGAGCTTCAATGCTATTGTTAGAACTTTTATAAGTAAGATAAAATATTCGCGCTCATGTTTTTTCTACCACTTGAAGAGCAAGCATGCACTTACTTGCGATGGTGGGCGGTGCTGATGTGTTGATAGCACGTTTGACCAGTGCCTCTTCATCACTGTAGCCCTCAAAGTACTCATGACTGATACAATTAAAGACATTGACAATTGTCTCAAACAGAGAATCCAGCCTGCTTAGGGCACTGCTGACATTAAATGATGCAGGTAGCATGGTGAAATTAAGGTTTGTGTTGTTGAAGGATGTGATGTTGCTGGATGAGTTTCCCATCTGCTGCCTCATCAGCTCATTTATGATATCAAGTTTTTTTTCTAATGGGTTTTCTGGAGAAGCTACGGACAGCAACTTACAAACACGCTAAAATAAATGAAAATAACAGAACCATTAACATGTGTATTGTCATTACCAGTTCAAGGGTTTTCAATTGAGTGCAGGCAAAAGTAATTTCGCAGTTGCTTTGGTTTTACATTGCTAGGCTTTGTGATTGGCTAAAAAAACTCACGCCACTATCTCAACCAATCAAAAGTAAAACCAAAACCCGATTGCGAGTTATTCGCACACGTTTTCCCGCGCTTGGCACCGGCTACATGTGTTTGCTTCAAGTTCTGATTGGTTCATTGGATTGTCTACGTCTGTTGTGATTGGCTGGAGTGATGACTTTTGTTTTGGTTTTACGACACTCAAATGAAAACTGCTCTGAAAGTATGCAAACGACACACACCCTCAGACAGATGTTTTTGGACGTTGTTGAGAGCAGGCTGTTATGAAGAGGTTCCAAAAAGGTGATTTGCGAGAACGCACAGTAAGGAGAAGACACATGGCCGTCGAAAACAAATGGTGGTTTTTAGCAGGAGTGCATTCCATGAAGGTTGTGCAAAGACTTTTAGTTTGGGTATAAAAAGTGCATCGCATACTGTGTAATTATAACCGAACTTCTATCACAGTCTTCACCAGGTACCCACATGGAGTAATGATTTTTGTAGGCTTTCAATGTATCTTTCAGGGTGTCAAGCAGTATTGAAAAATGGTAAATAAAAAAAAAATGGAAAAATCTTACAAAAATTGGTGTCAAATAGAATTCTCTAAAAATATAGACCAAATCGTAGACCCTAAACATTCTAAAATATCTCCAAATCAACTAAAGTTTGAGATCAAACTTTTCCTGTGATTCAAGAGCCTGCCAAGGATTGAAAGAAAAAAAAAATAGAAAATTGTTTGTGAAAAGCAGGTTTTAATTCCCTTAAGCATCTCAGGCATGAGTTACATTAATTTTTTTGTTGTGTAGCAATCATAACCACTGCATCACAAAACCTCAGGCTGTCCTGAGTTCACTAAGACATGCATGAAATTAAAATTCATGAGGGCCTTGTATGTAAATATGCCATATGGCAGACCTGCACCACTACCATCTAAAGCAACTTCCAAATTACTTTCAGGTTAGAGATAAATTTAACTCCACAATGGATCTTCATCAAAAAGAGAACAATACCTCATCTACTGGTTGCTTCAGCTGGTCAGTATAATTCAAAACATTCTTGTGAATCATGTCTGAATTATTCACCCACCACTGGGCAAACTCCTTGACCCGCTTTATATCAGACAGCTCACTCTTAATCTAAAAAACGAAAAATGAAACAGAAAGCACAGCTCAGAATCTCTTGTCCCAGTGATACATGACATGTAGGTATAATCGTCAATTTGTGGTCTGATATAGCTAAAGGGTTTTCATCTATAATAGAGCTTTTTTTTTCTACAGTACCTTTTGTGTCTGTGAATGAAATCCTAAAGTGTGACCATTCAAATGAAAGCTACTGAGCAGTATTTTCCTGTAGTACTGTTTATTACACTGTACAAGGTGGTTCTAACTTTTGAGTCTGTGGATGAAATCCTTAAGGGTGACCATTCAAATGAAAGCTACTGAGCAGAACTTTCCTATGGTGCTACATGTACATTGTATTGGTGACGCTGTAAAACCGGTGGCCATGGCCCTAACTTAAACATATAATGAACTGGATCTGACAGTCATAGTGAGTCTTGCCTGATTGATGATATTCCGCGTGACATTATTGTCAGGGGTGTACAGGATTTTGCCCTTTAGGAACAAGGATGCCAGTTGAACAAATCCTCTGTCGTATTGGCCCTTTCCTGGATTTCCAGTCACATTCCCAACTGAGCGAACAAACCTTTCCACATAACAGTTGCATTGCGCAGCCTCTGTAAACAAATTAACAAAACCCATATGAAATTATAATAGCTTTTTTTTTGCAGCTGTATTTCAATAACAATAGGTAAATTATGTATGGCTAAATTGTAATAATGAAGGGGTGAGTGGAATAAAGCCCTAAGTGACTTCTGATCAACTGTTAGATTCTCCTTCCAGTTTGTCTTCTATATGCTCATGTAACAAAGGGAGAATTTGGTATCAGATCTCAGGGTCACTTAGGGCCTTACTTCAGTATGGGATAAGGCCCTAAGTGACTTCTGATCTATAGCCAATTTCTCCCTTTGTTACATGAGCATATACAAGACAAACTGTAAGGAGAATCTTGCAGTTGATCATTTCTGACTGGGGAGTTGGATGCAGAACAGGTGGGGGGGGGGATCGGTGGAGCAAAAAGCATAGTAGGGGAGGGGAGGGTCTCAAGCCTGTTTCATATTCACAAATTTGCCCATAGGAGCTTTTGATTATTATTAATAAAAAAAGGCCATGAAACATGGTCACATTATCATAATATCTCACCATCAGGGGTGTAGCTAAGAGAAAACTTAGCAGGCTCATTTACAAGCCCAGCTGGTTTTTCTGGCTTGTGCACCTTCAAAAACACCCCAAAACTTTGTTTTCTAGCGAAATTTTAGCCGGTGATTAGTTCTCTTTCTGCTGGTGAAATTAGCCGGTAGCCGGCTCTTAGCTACATTCCTGCACCATATGCTGTTAGTCTATTTTTATCACTGAACACTCCCCTGTACACGCATTTATAATTCTATTCTATATTGTACTTCTTTCTTTATCTCTTTTATCACACTTGCAAACCTTCCTCACAAGGATTTTAAAAGTTATAAAAAGAAAAAAAAGACTGTTTTTATTCAGCTATAAGCAAAGTGAATTCTACACAAAGTCAATCCAACTTTAGGTAAAAATTTAGGCCAGAGAACAAAACCTTACCAGCCTTGTAGAAACAGTAACGTGTTTTAGGGATTGAACTATCAAAACAGCAGCCCTTCTGTAGACACTGCTCTTTTGAGACTCCTGGCCAACCACAGTCCACACGGTCAATTGGATCAACAATTGCACAGGTATCTGCAAAAAAATTGCAAGAAGACAGTTTGTACACCATCTCACTCCAAGAATTAAACCTTTAGACATGTAAATGTGCTTCTACAGTGTACATGTACATGTGGATGAAATCCTGAAGTGTGACCATTTAAATGAAAGCTACATTGTATATGTTGCAGGTAAATTTAATTTTTTACTAGGTTAATTTTTTTCACTAGGTAATTTTTTTCTATTTTTGAAGTTCTAGTGAAATACTTTATAACTAGGTTATTTTGCTGCCTAGTTTACCAATTTTTTATTTGACATAAAACCTAGGTTATCTGCGATGGTTAGCTTTGTGTTAGGGTTACAGTTACTTTTGTGTGAAGACTATGGCTACCTTAGTGTTAGGGTAAGCATAGGATTAGGGTTAGCTTTGTGTTAAAGTTACAGGTAGCTTTGTTAATAGGATCAAAAACGGGAAATAGAGAGTAACACAACAAGTAAAAATGGGCATTCTTGCAAAACATAGTTTTAGTTTTGCATAAATTAAATGATGGCCGAGGGGAGTCTGGGACCAATAATAAGCAATAATACAAAGAAGTTTAAGGCATTTGTCAACCTTGTCCTGTGTGGTGTAGTGGTACATGTATAGAGAGTGGACTGTAGATCTGAAGGTGGAGAGTTCGGCTCCAGGTAAGTGCTATAAAAAATTCTTTATTTCATAATTTCACTGCAGAAATTCCAGGGGGTACATGTAGATAGAGGGCAGTAGACTGAGTATGGGGGGTGATGGGTGATGGTAGGGAGGGGTGGGTACTTTTGTCTTGTTGTTTTTTAACACAAAAAATATCATCTATTGAAAAATTTTAACTACAACATATACATCAATCTTTCCCCATCATACCTGAAGCAGATTTTTACCTACATTGTACATTTCAAGTGTATACATGTACACATACAATCATAATGCTAAGTCATAACAATTATTGTTATATCCCAAGACAAAGAACTGAGTCTGCAAAAGGGAGCAGGCCTACACTTAGGGGATTTGTTCTGTGGAACAAGACCCCGTCAGAGATCAAACAGCTGCCGAATTTGAACAATAATTTTAAAACTTCATTGCAGGGGAAAGATTATTTTTAACCCCGATCATTTATGTTTTTATTGCATTTTACAAAATATATCTTTCTTAATTCTATAGTTAATGTACATGTACTCTTGACTAGTATAAATTCACACGACTCCTAGGAAGACCATGCAAATATGATATGATTCCATGTATAAATAAATATTGATGAAGATGATGACATGTAGCCTGGCCTGACATAATTATAAAACCTTGCCAAAGTGCTTGTAACAAAGCAGAGGTGTCAACCAACTGCGAGTGTCTTTTACCAGACATTCATCAAGCGAAACTCAGTTTTCACTTACCCGGCTGATTTGTTGTATTGTAATTTAGTTGAGAGCACTGCTTGGGCTTTGGTTTACCATCGTCCACTCTGGAACTGTTACCATCACCGTCTAGTACACTCAAAAGGTTTGTCCAATTCCTGTATACTTCCATGGGGTCAATATCTCCAAAAGATGCCCAAGTGGAGTTGGGAAATCTACAAGCAGCTAGCAAACCAAGAGGGGCTCGTGTGATGCTTCTATTAAGTAAACTGCCGCCACTGTTTGCGCCGCCATTTCCATCATCACCACTGCTACTAACTGACCTACCACAGAGTGTTCCACGGAAACTGCCATTACGTTGCACAAGATCTTGCATGAAATCAAAATAGTCCTCGGAGACTTGCGAGAATGATTGCAAGGCTTGGAGCTGAAATAGGATATTGGAGTTAACTCATGTTCATATTTCACAAACATTTAGTCCCGGGGAGGAGGGTGGGGGGGGGGGGGGGGAGGGGGTACTTAGTATAATATAGTAGTGATAGGGATGTGTGAAGACCTTTTTAGGGTTGGAAATTTGCAATCTGCAACGACTTTTTGGAGGTTAGAAATTTTGTCCACTCTTCTGGTGTGAGAGATTTTGTTAAGGTCTTTTTTAGAGGTCGGAGAGACAAGGTACTTTTCTGGGGTTATATTTTGTGCCGTTGGACTTTTTTGGGTTCTCAGATTCATTACCATAAACAGAGACAAAGGAAAACAAAAATAAAACTGGTTTGAAAAAGAAAATTTGAACCACAACAACAACAAAAGCAACTCACATCCTCAGTAAGATTTCCCATGTCATACTGTAAGGCTGTTAGGAGCTTCGTCAGATTCTGATTATTCTATTAACATAAAAAGTAAAGCAACAAGTTTAGTGGTTTTAATACCCCTAGGGTTGTTTTTGTGGTAGTCAATTAAGGAAAATCTTTGCTGTCGTCATTCTTCACATTTTGCATCAGCAGTATTCTTAATAAATTTTTCATCAACTGTTCCATTTCGGTTAACAGACATAACAATGTAACACATGGCCAAAAGCAGAGATGCCAACTCTCCCGGATACGGAACGAATCTCCCAGTCTCCCGTACGAGTTAATAAATCTCCCGGATAAAAGTGACTTTGGATCTTTTCTCTACAATAGGCTAAGATTTTAACCCAAATTTTCCCAAAATCCAAAAACAAATGCCGTCTCTTACATGTAACTTCACAAATGCAGGAATGCAGTTTTCCGGACCCCCCTACATGCTACATGTGTCGACAAACACTGTATAAGGGTAATGCTGTAGTACATGCAAGAATTTTATTTATAATAATGTTAAATTGTATATTAATAATAGATGTTACCTGATACTCATTGACATTTGGCCATTTAAGCTGTTTTCGAAACTCTCTTCCCAGTACACCAAGCACAGAATTGTTAAGTTTACACAATGCTGTCTTAACTTCCGGCTGCAATAAAACAAAATAATGCAAAAATGGTGCAAATTTTGACTTTAACACGAAAATAATAATAGTAAACAAAGGTCAATCATGTGGGTAGTATTTCTTGGTGTTGTGAAAACTGTAAGTTGTTGATTTAAGCTTTTGTGTTGTGGTGTAAGTATTTGGATATGAATATATGAAAATCATGTGAACTGCGGATGAAACATGTCTCACTCATTGAATGAAATTTGTGATCCTCGCAGCTGTGTGCTACCACTGCTTATGTTGATAGCACACTGCGATGATCACAAATTTCACCCACGGTATGGGTATTAATAATTGTTTATACATGTAGTGTTTGAATCTGTTGTTTTAAATCCTTTAATGATTGCATCATCTACAACACCTAGAAACTACCTTATCAGTTCTTTTTAAAATTCAGAACTGAATTTAAAACTCTACTGCTGGTTTTGAATTATACGCACCACATTAGGTCCTCTGAGGATTTGTTGAAGATTAAGAGGAGAGAAAGGGTCACAAATGATCTCCTTCACTGCTTCACCACTGACTCTTCCTTCAGACTAGAGAAAATATCAAAATGCAGTAGATATTATTTTAGTCAAAACTGTGGGCTGTGAAAAGGAAGTTTAAATTTTAACAAAACTCTCTTAAAGACTACATGTCTTCTCAATTTTGCATGAAGTACGTGGTTCCTACATGTAAGCTAAACAATTATTCATTTGAAAGTGCCTTATACTTTTTAAAGTTAGGTCCTCAGTTTAACTCTGACTTGTGAAATTTTAGATGGACACAAACGTTTTCAGAAAACAACTACCGGTAAGTTACGTGACATGTATATGTGTATATATATATATATATATATTTATATATATATATATACACATATACATGTCACGTAACTTACTTATATATATATATATATATATATATATATATATATATATATATATATATATATATATATATATATATATATATATATATATATATATATATATATATATATATATATATATATATATATATAGGCTGAATAAAAAGGTTTACACAAACGGTGAACTCTTCAGCAGAAGGATCCAAGGATACAACGCCACCACGTGAATTTGTAGATAAGTATAATAAAAAAAAAACGATGGGGCGAACTTCTTACTGGTCCTGACTGGTTTTAACGTTTCGGCCTTCGGCCTTCTTCAGAAATTACAAAGAATTAAAAACTAAAAACTAAAAACTATGTACAATGATTAAGTTATACAAGTTGTGACTTATATACATTAAGCTACAAAAACAAAGGAAAACGAGGTTACGTAACATAACAAAAGAACTAAATAACAAGGAAAAATTTAACGCTAAAAAAAACATACATGATGTGATAAAAACCTTAATTAATGATTGAAACAAAGAAAACTCCCTATCGAGGGCCCCTGAATAATCATATAGGTCACTGTCGGAATGACAGGACCAGCACGTCTTACCAAGTGCCCCCGACAGAAAGTTCAAACACAAAACAACTACGAACAATACAAAGAATAAAACAAGCCACAGGTCGTTATTATTCTATTCGCCAAAGTTTGTCATGTTCGTCCAAAAATGTGATTTATTTGGCCACCTGCAATAAATGCAATTTGCAGTATGTAGGTTCTACATCCACCGAATTTAAAGTCCGTTTCAGAAACCACCAACCTAGCATGCTCAATAATAGGAGAACATGTGAATTGGTGGTACATTTTAATAGTTCTGAACATGATATTTCACAAATTAGCTTTATTCTTATCGAACAAATTAGATCATTTCAAAATACATTTCACCTTGACCAATTGTTGCTCACTAGGGAGGCTTATTGGACAACCCAATTGTTTACGCTCAATCCGCATGGCCTTAACAAGAGACGTGAATTTAGATCAAAAAACCGCATTAACTACAATAATTAACGCACGTATCTTGCAATAATAGGATTGTCTTTTTCTTTTCCTTGTTTTATTCTTTGTAGTTGTTTTGTGTTTGAACGTTCTGTCGGGGGCACTTGGTAAGATGTGCTGGTCCTGTCATTCCGACAGTGACCTATATGATTATTCAGGGGCCCTCGATAGGGAGTTTTTTTTGTTTCAATCATTAATTAAGGTTTTTATCACATCATGTATGTTATTTTTAGCGTTAAATTTTTCCTTGTTATTTAGTTCTTTTGTTATGTTACGTAACCTCGTTTTCCTTTGTTTTTGTAGCTTAATGTATATAAGTCACAACTTGTATAACTTAATCATTGTACATAGTTTTTAGTTTTTAGTTTTTAATTCTTTGTAATTTCTGAAGAAGGCCGAAGGCCGAAACGTTAAAACCAGTCAGGACCAGTAAGAAGTTCGCCCCATCGTTTTTTTTTATTATACTTATCTATATATATATATATATATATATATATATATATATATATATATATATATATATATATATATATATATATACTAGAATTCAATTTCATTGACAAGATCAAATTTTGTCATGTTATAAAAAAAAATGAGAAAGCAGACATTCATGAGGGAGGAATGGATTGCATGAAAAGGCCTGAGAATGTCTGCCTTGGAGGCTAATATTTGACAAAAATATTGACTTTAACGACTGTTGTCATTATTGGGAAATGAGCCAAAAAGATGGCAAAAAATTTAATCACAGATAATTTCTCAATTCATCTTGTTCCGGCACATCTAACAATAACACTCCAGCCTGTCACTGAGATCATGTTTTACCAATAGCAATTCTCACATCTTCGATTTGGTAAGAAATAACCCATAGATCAGAGGGGCTGAAGGTTTACAAAAGCAACGTACAGTGTATAAACACTGATGCACCAAGACAGATGTACAACTTAAATTAATTATTTTTGTACAATACTATTTCTCTTACCTGTATTGACCTTGCTATCAATAGCAAGAACAACAAATTTGCTTGTTGGGTGCCAGAGGATGAGCCTGGTAATGGTAGAGAATCAAAAAGATTTCCTGGAAGCCAAGGGACTGAACCCTGTGTCATCTGTGTCAAAGGCTGAATTATTGCCACAACCTGCCAATATGAAAAATATTAATGTCACTAAACAATCAAACCATAAGATTAATACTACATTGGAATCTTGATGTTTAATACATACAATGTCGAACTGTAAACTAGACTATAGAGACTAGACAACAAAAATCCCTACCCTATCCCAGAATGCTATTTTTAGAAAGTTCTATATCACTATAGTCCAATTTTTACTAATTATTTTCTGCAATGATTTTATTTTCGTTTAGGGAAGGCTCCTTCTCAATACAATATCCTTTTTAGTTTTCCCAAACGGAATCTTCCAAACTAATTATTCTGCAATAAAAAAATGTAGAAATAGAAATTACAGTAATGGTGATGACTTATAATACAAATACAATACTATTGCAATGATAAAAATTTTGAGTTGCTCAGAGAAATTGCTCTTCCAAGTTGTAATTGCTATTCTAGACTTAATTCTTCATACCACTGATCAGTTTCCCAGCAAATGATACCCTATTCGACATGTAGTTAGACCAAAAACCTCTGATCTCCATAACACTGTATACCCTATCCCAGACCAAACTGCTTGAAAACCATACCCTTCACAGCGGCACATACTCATAACCTTATACATGAGAGTACCCCCCTCCCCCACCCTCCTGAGCGCAGACTACATGTACAGTGAAGGCTTCTCAAAGCTTGAAAATGACTGAAAGACAACCTGCATGGACTTTCTTTGTTGTGCGAGCTCGCACAATCTTAATCTTATGTTGGGTGTCCTGTGTACAGTGTAGTAGCCAGATTGAATTCAGCTTTCCTCTGTTTCTCTTTTTTCGACGCCACTTTAGCAGGGCAGGAAAAAAAAATTGAAATCCACTTGCCCAGTGGGCCAGTAAATTTCCCTTTTCACTTGCCCCCACTTAAATATTACTTGCCCGATGGGAACACAACATGCCTTGTCAACTGCACTACAGTACATGTAGTTCATTTACTAAAAAAACGCAGAATGTTTGCATCGTTCGTCGCCATCTTGAATTTACCACATGCTTTATTAGTAGTGCCAGGCTTCTGGTGGCCAATATGGCAATCGGAGGATTGGATTGGAGGACAAACGCAAACAAAGTACGTTTGGATCTGAATTTTATCCATGCTTTCAACTCATTGTTTCGCTCATCTTGCAGTGTTTTGAAATAGTTTCTGACATGAAATTATCATTTATCAAGCTGATACTTTCAGACAGACTCACAAGACTACTGAAGCTAATTTCACTTGCCCACAGGACCACCAAACTTCTCTTTTCACTTGCCCAAGAGCAAAATTTACTTGCCCCGGGCAATCGGACTTGGGTTTTTTCTTGCCCTGCTTTAGAACGCCCCGCCCCCCCCCCCGCCTGAAAATTATTTTGTTCTTATTAGGGGCAAACCAGGCAGGAACTGGTACCTACATACTTTGGCCTCACTGTCACGTTTTCACATACCTTCTTTTGCGCAAACACATTTTCCTAATGGTTCATTTCTACTATTTTTAGACTGACTGGCTACATACCTTTCGTACATCAACAGTGCTGTTAAAAAGCTCTGCTATTATTCTAGGATTAATCTTTGTGGTGTTGTAAAGAAACTTCTGGAAACCAACAGGATCTTTTAGCAACATGTCTAGGGGAATATCTGCAAAGTTAAAATACAATTATTATAACACTATACACAGTCATACCTTTTTTTAACATGTAACTGTAATTTTACTTTAACAGCCTAAAACATGTGATTGCACATTAACAATCAATGACTTTTTAAGGCCTGTTTGCTCTATCAAGGTGAATGTTTCATTTTAGGTCACTACACTGTTATATTATTTTTATATTTTGACATGTACAGTGAACCTTTTGAAATGAAGCTGAAATTGTCAGTCTAGGGTAGAATTCATAGAATTGCAAAATTAATGAATGATATAAATTCATGTAAAATGCTATGTAAATGTCAGAGGTATGTCCTGAAATGCACGCTAATGAGATTCATGCTCTTTATGACAGACATCATGAAGTGTCCCCTAGACCTAATTCTCCCCTAAACACAAGCAATTCTGTCAAACATGAAGTCATATGGAAATTACCAAGGTGCGAGTTACGTGCATTTCTGGACATAAGTGAAATGTCAGTCAGTACAATAACGAAATTACAGAATTATGCGGATCCGCATCACCACATCCTGTCAGATGCCCTGTCTTAGCTACACTGTACATCCCTGATTGTGATCAGTCATCTGTGCGCCTATTTCTTGTATAATAGCGCTCCGCACAGATTCTAAAAATAGACGCGTCACATTAGACCCCCCAGCGAGATGCGGACAAACATTGCAGTCATTCACAAAGACTTCAGTAGCGAACGTGTTGGATTTCTATATTTTGAAGCGAATAATCTATACAAAACCGAACGAAATGCGCTTTATTTATACTCTCTGCGAAACATTGCATAGCTTTATAAAAAGCTGCAATTATCTCTGAAAATTCGGACCAAAATACGACCTTGGCTTGCAATAAATACACTGCTGGGCCCAGCGAAAAAAACTAATTACAAGAAACCATCGACGGTCGATAATTTCAAACTTAAGATCCGACTATCTGAGAAATTCAGAGAGAGTGAAGAACCTTACATTGTTTGCAAAGAAAATGGCTACATGAGCACAGCAAGAGGTCAAACAAAACTGGAAAGCCGACGATTGAACAGAGCTCGATCCAGAATTGAAGAAAGCCGCCGAGTCTGCCAGTTGAAGAAAGCCGCCGAATTGAAGACAGCTGCCGAGAATACAGCATAATTTCAAAACGACCTCCAAATCGAAGCTTACTCAAAGCCTACATGCAATGTCAAAAGGTCTTACTGCAGAGCTTTTCTAACGAATGCCACGATAAAAAAGCCGACACAAACAGGAGCAAGGAGCAAGGAGCATCATTTTGCGAGCGTAACTATAAAATGGCTAAAACACTCGCGAGGGAGTGCTAGTTGTCACTCTTTATTACACCATTTTTAAGAGGTTTGTCAGTCATGTGTCCTAAGCCCTCGTCGTATTCATCATCAGTTTGTTGAGTGGGAACTGTGCGAACAGACTCCAGAGCGTAGAAATAAATATGACCATAGTTAAATAAAGAGGGAAAATTATATCCTTCGACGGAAAAGCATGCCATCCTGTCTTTGGGATGAATGGGACACTTACGAACTCATTACTTGCAGACTGAACTTTACTGTTTTCACGGCCTACTTTCGCCACGAACCATTTGCCATCGTCAATGCTAGTATCTGATGTGGTGAGTTCCAGCACGAGTGATAAGTTCAGCCTTTTTTCCTCCTTGTTTGAGACCTCTGCATTTAAGCCACCGTTTTATCTGCTCCACTGTATAATTTCCGCTTCTCTATCAAATTTTAATCCCGGAACATCGTCATTTTCGGTAAGAATTGTGAGCGGATGGACCGAAGAACTGGCAAAGTCGGCCATTTCCCAGTCTGATCGTTACTAACAGAGAGTCGAGAGCAGGTTTGTTTGTCCGCTTTTACCTGGGGGGTCTAAAATCGTGACGTCATCTGTGCGGAGCGCTATTGATGCATGGTCATGTGGGTATCCAATTACAGCTATCCAATTAAAAAAACTTATCTGCAATTCGACACCTGTAATTGGACACCAACAAGAACGTTGCTTGCACGTCCATCAGGTGCACTTAAATGGGTTCTTTTTTGCTATTTTACTCCCGCTTTTAAAATGATAGAAAATCCTTGAAGTTTTGAGTACAAAAACATCCACAAACTTCTTAATCTCAAATTTTGTTATTGATGTGATTGATTAGTGATAATTGAACTTTGTGTCATACAATTTAGGAATAATCATGCTTGAAATTTCAAATGGTCCTCGCACTATGCGCCATCAACCAATTTAATTACTCACCTGATTTCCCCCTAAATTGTACTCCACACAGTCCAATTAAATGTTCTATTTCTAATTTAATAATTAAAATAAAAATGTAATAAATATGATCAATCAGGGATTCCAAATTGTAATACCTGACAAATTATATCTGCCCCATTGTATAGGTCTTGAGGGGTCATTGAGCAAGTTATTCCAAGCTTGCTGGTCTGTCAAAAATTTCCTATAGTCTTTATTTATTCTCAGAAGTCGCTCTCTGAGGCTGCTGTTTGCCAGCAAAGGAAGGGAATCTTCAATTAACCGACCAAAACTAGAACTTCTAAGATTGGGTAATCCATTCAATAGTTCCATGGGATCATCTGTCTTGGTTCCTTTGTAATCACACACAAATGACCTCATAAATGGAAAAATCCCAGCTGATGGAAGAGCTCTTGGCCGATAAACACCTGATAATATGAGGAAATAACAAATCATTGTTTAGTACTCTAACAGTACATGTATCTGACAGAAGAAAACTAGCAGAGAACGCAGGTTAGAACAAATTTTCACACAAACCATAAACCTGTCAAAAACTCAAGATCCACAACATGAATTTTACATTATACCTAGCATTCATTTTGTGGATCTCGAGTTTTTGACAGGTTTACTCCAAGTTCTCTGTTGGGTTACACAGTACATGTAGATTCTGTCCAGTACTTTAATTAATGATTTATAATTTATGGATTCCAGGTGAATGCTACATGTACATGTACACCGTAGACTGTACTTGGAGTTGTTTAGCACTAGGCTGTTCTGACTAGAACATTAATGAAGCAACTGCATTGTACTACTTCTTGGAGTTAAAATAAGTCAAGAAGTAGTATGATGCAGTCGCTTCATTAATGTTCTAGAACAGCCTACATGTACATGCAGTGCTAAACAACTACAAGTTACTATAATTTATTAGTCAAATCCAAGAGTGCCTATCCCCCCCACCCCTGGGCATTTGACTTAAAAAAAAAATGGTCAAATGCTCCACTATGTTAGCAGTTTATACTGTTAAATGCTCCCCAGTCAGGGCTTCACAGAGCGTCAAATTGCCCACCATCCTGGCAAGGAGGTATTGAAGAAACACGTTAAAGGAAATTTTACAAGTTTAAGGGAAGGGGGGGGGGGTGCTCTTGGATAACAATCAAATTAAGTTTTCTACATGTACTTACTATTAGGGATTTTCTGGGCACCATAATTCTTACGATTCCGCACAGCAACAAGGATTATGAAAAGAACCAGTGGCCATGCTATCTCCACAAGATTTCGAAGCTGAAAATGTGAAAGGTAAAATCATTGACTTGTACAATGGATATCTTTTTTCCAGTCATGTTAACAACAGTCAATACATGCATTTTTTTTTTTTTTTGGGGGGGGGGGGGGGGTGGTGTGCCTTTGGGACTCTGAAACCCTTACAGTACCTTATACCAGACCATGTTTAGCTGAATTTTGCAACCCTATTCTAATGTGCGCATGGTTTGCATCTGTGTAATTCGCTTATCTCTGAGCTGCACAGCTGTATACTGTACACTGGGCAACAAAAATTCCTACCACATACCAGTCTCACTATTTTTCAGAAACTCGATCTTCATATCACTGATCAGTTTCCAGAACTCTCTGATTTCTATACCCTATCCCAGACAAAACTGTTTGAAAACCATACCCTTCACGGCAGCACATGACCATATACATTACATTTGAGAGTACCCCCCAGGGGGAGGTTGGAGGTACATGCAATGAGATTCTGGGAGGTATTTTTTTAATTTGTATTTGAAATAAACATGACCAACACTGTTTAATGGCATTTAATTTTGTCAAAATACTTCCATGATTAGTGTAATAATCATACAACTGCAGTGCTTTCAATAAGCACCGACTGCCGACAAAAACCGTCGGCTGCTTTGCCTGAAGAAGTCGACTATTTTCCCTACCAAATTGAAGAAATACAAGAAAAAATCTTTTAAAACTTGTTGATACAGTCGGTTACTCTACTCAAACGCGCTGCCTACTTCAAATTTTATTGAAACCCCTGAACTGTAACTATCCTGCTTTAATTTTCTAACATAATGGTATGTTTACACAAAAAAACAAAGCCAGGGATTTTATTATAATAATAAAGTACATGTATATGAATAAAATTTAACAGTGTACATGTATTATTAAAATTTCACACTTTCTGGGTATTTTTCAGATACAAAAATTTAAATGGCAGATTTTTATTATTTAGTTTTGGTCCAGCAGGATAATTAGTGGTTCTACTTATCTGTTTTTTGGGGGAGAGGGATGGGTTTAAGATTAGCCTCATTCCATCTTTCCCATAATTTTTAACCCAAATTTAATCCTTCTGAGCTTGTTGTTGTACAGCTGTATGCAACAGAACTAACAGTAGGGATAATTTAAATTAAAAAGAAAAAAATACAGTATTCAGATACAAATTTAATATTCATATGTATATTATAACCAAACATCTTCACCTTTAGTATTACACAAAGAATATGTCTACCACTGATACTCGATAATTACAAATAACAAAAACAAATTCATAAAATATACAGCTTGGCACAGAAACAATAACTTTTCAATCTCTTCACAGAAAACTCTTTATTTTCAACCAACATCACATTTATAAGGAATCTTGATGATTTATGTCAAGTCATGTCCCAACAACCAATGAATATATTTCTATGGCTACATGTAATACTGGATGTTAAAGATCTGATATTGATAAACCGGCCGAATGGAAGTAATAATTTATGAAAAATTTAGATGAGACAAAACCTTTGGTACATGTAAACTAAAATAATAAGGATGCAAACTAAAATTCATGTTGAAAACTTAAACGGTTCTTTTTTGTGTAGAATGGATCAGATTACTCGCGAAATCCGAAGATGTCAATTTTGAGGTACTTTGTCTAAAATCCTCTTTACTAATGACGACAAAACATTTTCGTACGTACTTAGTTTGAAATAATTATTTTCTCTATCAACTTTCGTTATCAGTAACCAAGCAATTGTGATAACGTTAAAACATTTTATATGTCATGACTACGCGAAATAAAATACAGAAGAATCAATGACGAAAGACGGGGTTCACGGTTTACACAGGATGGACGTCAGAAATGTTACGTCATATTTGTATTAGCAGCAGGCACAATGCACTAGTGTTGCGGAAAATCACATCGGTCTTCCTTTTGAATCAAAGAAACAAATTTTGCAGCTCGAAGATGGTGGATAAACAAATTCTAGCCACGCACCTTGGTGAAAACAACGATCTAGCAAATGCGTGCTTTTAGAAATTGAAATAAACGTCGAGGAAATCGACTTGCATAGCGCGCATAATCGCGGTACTGGGAATTTCTTGTTGTTCACTGAAACACGGTGATTTTTGCTAAAATAATGTTCTGAATTTGAACATCGGGATGCTAAAGAAAAGAATGAAGTAATTTCGACTGTACCTATAGTTTCTACATTAAAATACACAAAGAAAGAACGAACGAACGATTTTATCTGTTGGCACTCATACAACCAGGAACCCGGCCGACAACGAGGATTCTTAACTCAACACCGCAGGTACCTGTACACCGAGCTAAAAGCAGCAGCTGCTTCAAAGAAAACAAGCTCTTAGAAAAAATTTCCACTGTGAAAACTGAATCAGCGATTGTCGGGTTGACGCAAAATACGCATGCAATAAAACTACTAAGCGTGTAAGTTATGCTTACTCACATGTTGGCGTTTTCGAAGTGAGAAGTTCTTCCAAACGAGTAATTTCAGTTGGGCGAAAAACTTCATTGTGGAACGCGCCTCGAATGCTAGAAGCAGGGGCGATTTTTAGCCCAAACCTGTAAATAAAAGGAACACTTATTTCTAATCTTTAAAAATGAAACTGCAATAGCGAGAAAATGAAAACGAAAGTGATTTGAACTCACCTGGCACGAAGAAACGCAGCAAGCCAACCGTCTCGGGAGTTATTATTTTTTTTTTTTTTCGCGAAATTCAATCGTCCCTTTTTTCCATGCGCTTGATTTCCTAATATTCACAGAACCAATATACAGAAATTCAAGGATCTGTGTTTCCTTACAGTGCAGCGAGCGATAAAAACACGGATATCGGAGAGTTAGTATAAAACACAACACCTTTCACCGTCTGAAAGCGCAGCTTCTTCTCGTTTTCTTCTCGCGCACTGTATCGCACTGTACTTGTTTACATGCACAGAGAGGGACCTGGATACTGCCGTGTCATCTTTCCGACAAAAACCGAATGTCGAAACAATGTGACGTATTATTTTGTTGACTTCGGTAAATAGTCGTCAATGTTCGGAAAACTTTTCTCTCGTCACCAGCCCTCACACTTCTTTTAGTTCATTTCTCCGAGACTTTCCGTCAAAAACCGAGTGAAAAACTAATTGTGATGTGGGCTTCGGAAAATAATCGCCAAAGCTCGGGGAGTCGCTCGGGAGTGCCTTCGTCACCAGTACTCCCGCTTGTTTTTGCTGAGCCTGGCAATAAAATTTTTCGCCTGTTTAGATAAAACAGGTGAAAATATATGGTTTCTTTTGAGCTTCAAATTCTTTTGTTTTCCTTCTTGAATACTGCTTTTCAAAGATTGAAAAGGCAGGAAATTGCCCTGAATACTTCAAAGGTAAGTTTGCCTCATTCATTGGAAAAAATACGCGAAACCCAGCTGAGACCTTAAGATAAAAATTTTGGTTGAATAACTGAATTTTGCCGAGAAAAAGTTGTCTAAAGTCCTCAGTAGATCGATTGTTTATTTTTCCTAAACATTTGTCTTAGTCTTAAATAATTTACTCAATTACAGCTCGATTATTTTAGGTTCGTTTCTTGTTATTAAAAGTAGTTTTCTTCTAAAAGCTAGTCTGTATAGTCCAGATGTGTGATAATACAAGGGAAAATCAGAAAGAAAAACTGATACCATATAAACTTTATTGCATTGGATTAAATCTTGCCTTCATGAAAAAAATTATTTCATACCATGCTTTTTTAATAATTAATTTCAATCTATTAATAAATAACAGATTATATCACCTTTTCTGTTTAAATTCTATGTATTCCATAGACCACCTTGAAGCGGCAAAAAAAAGAGCATTGTTTCAATTTGTGTTTTACAGATAAGCCATCAACATGATCAAAGGCTAGAAATAATAACCCCACAATTCAAGTTTTTGTATATTTGCTCATCACCAGCTGGCGAGAGAAACTTAACTGTCTGCGAACTACCATGCAATTCATGTAATTGTTTCATTAGAGCCATGGATGAATAAATTAGACAAAATTATTTGCAATCATATAAAATATCCACAGCCATTGGATGATAAAAAGACTCAAAACAAAACTAATGATGAAGTAAATTTCTTGACCATTGTAATAGGTCATACTAAAACTGCATATTCTGAGACAAGAGAAGTACAGTGTATTTTTTTATTGAGTAGACATAATTTTATGCATGGACATTGAATAATAATTCTTTCAGAGGTCCATCTTGCTAAGTATATTAATAATCTAGAAACTGTTTGCAGGATATGCTATAAGGCCAACTTTATATATTCAAAACACCCAATGAGCTTTTGTCTGTGTCGCTGCAGACTCATTCATTTGCATAAACATTTCACTCCCTAGAGTGCCCAAAATAAAAATTCAAGAAAAATCCCAATATTTCATTTTGTAAAATACTGAAAAACAAATAGTACCATACAAAAGTACTGCTGAAGGAGTTTCATTTGAATGGTCACACCATAGGATTTCATTCATAGACTCAAAAGTTAGAACTACATTACATGTCTCCATAATTGACTCTGAGAGTGAAAGGATTATAAACCTTCCTTGACAAAATAATTCTCTACAGACAGCTGTTGTCAGGTTACATTATTTTTTTGCATTTGCCAAATAAGTCTGTACTCAACATTGGGTGATTCCAGAAAATATTCGGAGGGCAAGGTGGGAGGGGGAGGAGGAGGTTATTTGGACTGGAATTCCGAAGGCATGGGGGGTGTTTAAGCCAGAATTTCGAAGGCAAAGGAGGTGATCAGTGCTGGATTACCAGAATGGAAAAACAGGTTGAAAATGCTGATCTGTTGGCTTTCTAGTTTGTAAATCAAGCACAAACTGAGGACAGCGGATAAAGATTGATCACTTGTAATGAGCGTTTACGCAAGTGTTGCTTTTTGCCGTTCCACTTCGTCTTCTTTGAAACCCAAAATGTTGGGAGAAGGTCCTTTCAATGGTTCACATGCCGTTTACCGGCCGCCATCTTAAGTTTGTTTTATTACCATGCTCCGAAAGGCTTACATGAATTAGTAACCGTTTAACTATTATTAATTTTATTCATTTAATATTACCGTATTTTCTCAATTAAACGCCCCCGGCGTTTATTTCAAACTTGACCTGGTGGACCCGGCGTTTCTTTGAATCAGCAGTTTTTTCTCACCCGCCATTTTTCAAGAAAGGGTTATTATTCGTTTTTCTTGGCAGCTGTGTACCTTGCCCTTAAATCTTAAGTTTATTATACCACAAATAAACGTTTGAGGGGCTTACTTACAACTTCCTCTATTAGACCCAGCATTTATTCGGGGCCCGGCGTTTAAACGAGAAAATACGGTACATGTATATCTTTATTTCCTTTAATTAATAAATTTTCATAATTAGTCAGTCTCACTGGGTTCTCCCCAGGATTTTTGACTGCCATCAAATGGTTTTGAACAGCCGATTTCGAAAAATACCATTGATAATAATCTTTTATGTGCACGCTCAGCCTCACTGGGGTGTAATTATTCAAGTCTCCTTTATTGGAATGGCACAATGGAATTCAGAGTACATGTAGGAGCGCTAGGACTAGCATTGTGTGTTCATATACAAATGTGCACCGTATGCAAATAGCCAATAAGTCGAAGCATAGCATGTGCAGTTCATGCTGAAAACAAAAGAAATTGTTAAAATCAGACTTACATCAAGCACCACCCAGTTAAACAGAAAACTAAAAGCATTGGAAAAATATGAAGCTTCCAGCAAATTATATTCTTTTTTTCCTTCAAGCAAATCCTTGTCACTCCATCTTCTTCGTAATGAAGAAGATCAAATGACAAGGATTTGCTTAAAGGAAAAAAATAATTGCTGGAAGCTACATATACAAAATGTGGTGAGCTTTCATTACCTTCTTATTGACCAAATTTAAGAGTTTTTGTTTTCAATACCTCCACAGCTGAAGAACTGTTGAAACACTCACAAAAACACCCAGAGCCTTCTAAAGGAATGCTAAATTCTAGATTACAACTTCATAATGGATCCTAGTGATTGCCACAGGTGTTGCCTTGGTAGCAATCAGAATGGAAAAACTAATGACGAAGAACTGATGGAAAAACATGAAGGTTTTAATGGCCAAGATCTACAACTGCAAAGCAAGACACCTATAAGCACAGAGAACCCAAACTCTTGTTGCTACAGAAACCACTCTCAGCCAACTGTCTCCATTCCTGACAACACTTTGACAAGACTGCCAGACGTACATTTGTGCAATGGCGATGGAACACCTGATGCTGCTCAAAGAATGCCAAACCATCTGTGGTTGGCAACTCTGCCACCAGAGTTAATCCTAGTGATCTTTTCATATCTCGATGCACGTTTCACCTTAAAAGTGCTGACATGTGTCTGCAAACTGTTTCATAATCTTCTATCACCAGAGTCAAGTTGGAAGGCAAGGTTTGGCAAACGGTGGCCAAATCGGGACAACAGGGAAGATTATGATTTTGTCTCGAGGTTTGTGGGTTTTTTTGTTTTTTGTTTTGTTTTTGAATGGCTAATTCCTTGAGAACTTCACATTGCCATTGTGCTACAGAAGGTTCTTTTGGTTTAATCCCTCTCACTAATTCCTTTAAAAACTTTGGCTTTCGAGACCCCTGTCCCTCTTGGAATTTCCAATGATCTTCCATGGAGGCAGTATGGATATTTATTTCATGACTAAGTCAGTCAGAGGGCCATTAACTAAAATCATCCAATCAGAATGCTCGATTGCTGCTCCAATAATTATTCTCTAAGTATTGGGCTGGGCATTGTCCTGAATGATCCCCTTGCAATCCTTCCACCGGCAGGAGTCATGTAATAAATCTCTTATTAACCAAGCTTGCTCGGGACCATACTAGGAGAATATAGGCCCTCGGTCTTTTTTATTAAGACCTCGCTGCGCTCGGTCCATACTGTCAAGACCTTGAGCCAATATTCTCCCAGAACAGCCCTTGCGCTTGGTCAATAAGATATATTTCCTGTGAGAACAACAATTGTTTAAAACCTGTAACTCCCAATTGCAAGAGTGCCCTACATTAAAATTCAAGGCAAATCCGAAATTAAAGTTTGAAAATTTTGAAAAACAGATGGTACCATGCAAAAGTACTGCTGAAGAGGTTTTATTTGAATGGTCACACCATAGGATTTCATCAACAGACTCAAAAGTTAGAACAAATGGTACCATGCAAAAGTACTGCTGAAGAGGTTTCATTTGAATGGTCACACCATAGGATTTCATCCACAGACTCAAAAGTTAGAACAAATGGTACCATGTAAAAGTACTGCTGAAGAGGTTTCATTTGAATGGTCACACCATAGGTTTTCGTCCACAGACTCAAAAGTTAGAACAAATGGTACCATGTAAAAGTACTGCTGAAGAGGTTTCATTTGAATGGTCACACCATAGGATTTCATCAACAGACTCAAAAGTTAGAACAAATGGTACCATACAAAAGTACTGCTGAAGAGGTTTCATTTGAATGGTCACACCATAGGATTTCATCCACAGACTCAAAAGTTAGAACAAATGGTACCATGCAAAAGTACTGCTGAAGAGGTTTCATTTGAATGGTCACACCATAGGATTTCATCCACAGACTCAAAAGTTAGAACAAATGGTACCATGCAAAAGTACTGCTGAAGAGCTTTCATTTGAATGGTCACACCATAGGATTTCATCCACAGACTCAAAAGTTAGAACAAATGGTACCATGCAAAAGTACTGCTGAAGAGGTTTCATTTGAATGGTCACACCATAGGATTTCATCCACAGACTCAAAAGTTAGAACAAATGGTACAATGCAAAAGTACTGCTGAAGAGGTTTTATTTGAATGGTCACACCATAGGATTTCATCAACAGACTCAAAAGTTAGAACAAATGGTACCATGCAAAAGTACTGCTGAAGAGGTTTCATTTGAATGGTCACACCATAGGATTTTGTCGACAGACTCAAAAGTTAGAACAAATGGTACCATGCAAAAGTACTGCGGAAGAGGTTTCATTTGAATGGTCACACCATAGGATTTTGTCGACAGACTCATGATCAAAAGTTTGAACTACACTTCATGTCTCCATAATTGACTCTGGGAGTGAAAGGGTTATTATGTAACAAAACTATTATTTGTATGAGTCTGTAGGCTTTGCCATGTGGTGGCCTTTTTTAATATCTATTCAAACACTGTACAAATGAAGAGCAATCGTACAAATATACAAAGAAATTTGTCAAATGGTACATAAAAATGGAAATAGACTTGATATGAATCACAATCGTTACTCTAAAGATGGCCAAAAAATTTGATCTTACAGTTTACTGGAAGGAGTAATATGGGAACTAGCATAGTGGCATAAGTATTAAACATAAATGGCAGTGGTAACCTTGTAATCAAGGTAATAAAAGAAAGTTGCATACGAGCCAGTGGTGGACCACTCAGCCAGAGTTTAACCAGAGTAATTGCTACTCCCCCTAGTCCAGATGGGATTCTAGTTCATTGTAGGAAATACACCCAGCATTTTGTCGCCGGTACCCATTTATACACTTGGGTTGGGAGAGACAATGTGGAGTAAAGTTTCTTGTCAACATTTGGCTCTGAAGTCCAATGCCGTAACCACTTTACTGACACCACCACGCTTCCACAACCTTGTATTCCAGAGAGGTATAGTTAATTAATACTCCTTATAGTCAGTGCCCGCTCATCATGAAATGCTAGGAAACTGGAAATACTGTATGTACCAGTGTGTTAAGCCAGTTTTACAGCATGTATTTAATTATAACTATTTTTCCGTAGTTGGAAGAGGATATGCATTCAACATGAGGACCTGGACAGGTTTTGGCATTACCCCAACTCTACTCTAGACTTCTACCAGTTGAAAGATCAACATTTCGCTGCGGTCGATGCGGTGCACATCATGACCAGTGCAGACCTATGCATTTCAGGTTCTAGGGATCGTTCTGTTGGGGTGTGGAGTTTATCAGCCTTGAAAGATCCCCTGGAGGAAGGATATGCAAAGAAGTCTTTTAAGCAATCTCTTGATGGCCACAGGGTAGGTAATGTGTATTTTGATCAGCAGCAAGGTTCTCTTTATGGCCACAGGGTAGGTAATGTTGTTTGATCAATAGGCCTTATTCCGATGGCCGCAATGTTGGTGGCAACATTATGATGCAAATTAGCCATGTGTTCTGCCAGGGGGCAAACAATGGATAAAAGAGCAATTTTCAGATGATCGGTTGAGAGCTAGAGTTGAAGTTGGCAGTTATGATTTTTTTTATTAGAAGTTTGGAATGGTTGCTCTATATTTGACTTGTATTAGTTTTGTTAACTACACAGACTGTTTACTTGTTACTAATGTGACAAAAATAACTGTGGTTGGAAATCTCCCAAGTTTGAGTTGTTTGCCCCCCTCAGAAATCACGTGGTAAATTTGCATAATAATATAAAAGCCAACATCACAGTTATCGTGAATAATAGGCCTAAAACAGGGTTTTCTTAATGGCCATGGGGATGGTACCTATTTGATGACTGGCGGGGCTCTTTTAATGGCCAAAGGGATCGGTAACACTATTTGATTAGTAGCAGTGTTCTCTTGAATGGCCACAGGGATGGTAACATTTTATTAGTTGCAGACGAGTGTTTTCTTAATGACCACAGAGATGGTAACAATATTTGAGCAATAACAGGGGTCACTTGATAACCACAGGGATGGTAACAGTATAAAAATGAGCAGTAGCATGGGTCACTTGATAGCCACAGGGATGGCAACATTATTTGATAAATACCATAAATTTCTGAAAGCAGTGGCTCCCCAAAAGCAACTGCTGTACCCGAAAGTAACGTTAAATTTCGAAGCTTTCTGACTAGTAATTCCCGAACGTAATCCACCCAAAAGTAACATCCCCCCAAAAGTAATGTCTCTGTGGAGTAGCTTAGTGTTTTACTGTAGAAGAATACTGAAGAATGCTAAAGAATCAATGAAAACTAGTGAATTTAAGTGACATGGTTATTCTGCGGCTGTGTCTTGTGTGTCATCATCTTTTTCTTTAATTATACTCACATATTTTAGCTGCCCAAACATGGCAGCTACCCAAAGGTGGAGCCCCTTAGGCCTTTTAATTCCAAAAGTAACAGGGGCCGCTAACTTTCAGAACTATACGGTATCAGTGTTCTTTTGATGCATAGCTACAGGGATGGCAACATTATTTTTTTGATAGCAGTGTTCCCTTGATGGCCACAGGGATGGCAACAATATTTGAGAAATAGCAGGGTTATTTGATTCACATAATGGCTACAGTATTAGTATTAGTTCTCACTAGTTGGGAGTACACATTGTAAGTTATAAGTTCTAAGCTACAGGGTTGACGAGTGATTATTTGATAAACAGATGTGTAAATAGTTTGGCCTGTACTCAATGAGCCCTCAAATTGGTATGACCAATCATAGCATTTTAACTGGCCTTTAAACCATGGTTCGTACAATCTTGAAAAGGTCTTGAATTTTAGCAGTCGTCTTGAAAACTCCTTGAATTTGGTTAAGGTCCTTGAAAAGTACTCGATTTCTTCATAAGGTCTTGAAAAGTGCTTGAAATTTAGGACTTTATGTATGCCCTATCACTTTTCTGTTAAATTAAATGATTTTGCTACGAAAAATTTGACCACCAGTGACTTTTAAAATCCGAAAATAACTAGCGAAAATGTCGGCATAATATGTGAATGCGTACATGAAGCAAAATTGTAATCTTTGCCTCGATTTCATGCACCAGGGGACAAAGTGTTTCGATTTCATACATAAAACTTACTCCTTGAAAACTACTTTTTGTCCTTGAAAAGTCCTTGAATTTTGAAGTTGTACGAACCATGTAAACTTCAATCTCTCATTTCAGGGTTGGGTGTGGTGCCTTGATAGCGACCCAACAGGTGCTCCTAGAGTGTGTTCAGGATCTTGGGATAGTAAGATAAAATTATGGGATCTTCAGGGAAACAATGCCGAGATGACAACCATCAGGTGAGAGATACGGAACAGATAGTCACTTTTTTTCACTTTTACTTGAAATTAAAATAATCCACAGACTCAAAAGTTAGAACTACCTTGTACAGCATATTAAACAGCACCACAGGAAAGTACTGCTCAGTAGCTTTCACTTGAATGGTCACACTTCAGGATTTCATCCACAGACTCAAAAGTTAGAACCACCCTGTGCATCATAATAAACAGTACTACAGGAAAGTATTGTTCAATGGCTTTCATTTGAATGGTCACACTTTAGGATTTCATCCACCGACTCAAAAGTTAGAACCAACCTGTTCAGCAGAATAAAAGTACCTCTGCAGTCAAGAAAGTACTGCTCAGTAGCTTTCATTTGAATGGTCGCACTTTATGATATCATACACAGAGTTAAAAGTTAGAACCACCTTGTACAGTATAATAAACACTACCACAGAAAAGAACTGCTCAGTATCTTTCATTTGAATGGTCGCACTTTATGATATCATACACAGAGTTAAAAGTTAGAACCACCTTGTACAGTATAATAAACAGTACCACAGAAAAGAACTGCTCAGTATCTTTCATTTGAATGGTCACACTTTTCTTTTGTCTGGTATAATTACTTTTATTTCTCTTGAACTTACAGTACCCATAAGGCAGCTGTGTTGTGCTTGGCTTGGGAACAAGAAATGCTTATATCTGGCTCCTATGACAAAACCATTGTAATGTGGGATCTTAGAGGCGAGTCAAATATATCAGCAGCTAGGAAACTGCAGCTAGACACCAATGCGATATAATTATATACATGTAAAGGCAACCCAAGATTTCATTACCCTACAGCAAAATTATCCATGCACGATTCCACACAAATCCACATGGCAAACTTATAAACCTTGCTTCATGAGGAATTACCATTGATTCCGGATGTCCTTTGAAATGGCTTGAAAATCACCCAGCTTCACACATCATTGGTTTCACTGCACGGTTTAAAAAAAGTAAATTACATCATCAAAATTTTGTCGACCGTTAATCGGGGTCTGTTATGTCATGGAACGTTGTACTTGTGATGCCTCAAATGTGCTTAGATAATACCTTTGGAACCTAGAAAAACAGTTCTTCCTGTTCAAGTATTAACAGAAAGTTAAGTTTAAAAAATAATTTTTATATTATTTGAAGGCATAATAGGCAACTGCAGAGTCAAATTCATTCTCTGCAAGTTAAACATTACCGATCTTGAGGTCAACAAGAAAATTTTCATGTGATCAAGGTTTTTCAAACCACGGAGTGAAAGCAATGGTGTGTGAAGCAGGCTGATTTATATAAACTTTTAATGGACAGATCAATAGTAAAAGTGACCACGCTTTTGCATTGTACTTTAATTGGTATTGACCATGATTCTTTTCTTATCCTTCCAGCTGGCAATTCTATAAGCACTTTAAAAAGCCACAGTAAGCCTGTACTGTGTCTTACTGTTGATGACCGGTTTATAATAAGTGGAAGTGAGGATAAAACTCTTTCGGTGTATGACAGAAGAGCTGCTCAAGTTTATAAAACTGTCAAGGTATGACACTTCTTCTTCTTTCTGCTTGTAATTTTCTTAGTTTTCTTTTTGTAAGATGTGTTATTGCTTTTGCCTTGCCCCGCTTAGATTAGCTTCGTAGCTATTCATGGGACAATCAATATTGTTCTATTTGATGAGAAATGTATGCATTTGTATAGTGCAAATTCTATTACATATTCAATTGCACTTCACAATCAATCAGACCCACCCCACCCATGAACAAGTACTGACACTGAGGGTGGTCACAGCCAGGGTTTGTTGCGTCCTCAGTGTTTTTTTTTACGTCCCTACATCTTAGAGTAACATAAATGTCTTTGGCTGCAGATGGCCAGGATTGAAATGGATTGCATCTTGAAAATTTTTTTCAATTTTTTTTTTTTTGCAAGTTTATCATCAAGTTTATCATCTTTTTTCAAGTTTATGGTCTTGTGTCTCAGTAAACTCACTAAAACTCTGATGTCTTCCTTTCAGTGTTCTATAAGCATTTTGTGTCTGACAAACACTGTTATTTAATTTGGTTTTCTTTGTGTTTATTTTGATGATTTGTGGTTCACGAAAGCAGTATTTTCAAAATAACAGTTTCTCTATTTTTGAGCAAGTCAGACCATTATTTTGAAAATACTATTCTATTATTTTGTTTTAGTGACAAGATCAATAAACTAAACTTCATTTCATTTTCATCAGTTTTAAGACCCTAAATTTCGCCTTTAGTGAGTCTAGTTTTACAAACTGGTACAGCCATTACAGATGCACAGTACAGTACACCACACAAACACAGGATCGTAAGCCTGTGCAGACACAAGTATTCTTTTATTGCCATAGGTGCTAAGCTTACGCACCCAGCCCTTCAATATATAATTTGTATTTATATGTATTGTCCTCAGCTTGAGACTCCAGTGTTCAGCATGTGCTGTAGTTCCACTTGCGGCTACAACTACTTGAGATTGGGAGGAAGAGATGGCCGCTTGCACTTGTTGGACACAACTGAAGATAGATTTGAGGAAATAACAGTAAGTGGAATATTAAAACAGTTTTCAATTGAGTGTCGTAAAACCAAAACCAAAGAAATCACTCTGACCAATCACAACAGATGCATACAATCCAACGAACCAATCAGAGCTCGAAGCAAATACACGTAGCCATCAACAAGAACCGGAAAATGTATGCGAGCGAGTCACAGTTTTGGTTTTACTTCTGAGTGGTGCAATCACAAAGTGTAGCAATGTTAAACCAAAGCATTCATGATACTTTCTACACTCAATTGAAAACCACTCTAATTTACAAGAAACTGATCCACATGGCCACTAGAGGCCCGGGGGGGGGGGGGGGGGGGGTACTCAGGTATATTAGTGACGGGGAGGTGCGAATCATCATCATCATCATCATCATCATCTTTATTTAAAAAACACGGTAAATACATCAGGCATTAACAATTTCATATAAACTACAACTTAATAAAAAACTATGTATGTAAATTAATCTTCTATAATTTAAAAATATAACTAACTATTAAAGAAAAGTAAATTAAAATAAAGCCTGTTTTACATGAATGCCGTGTCGGAATTAATTAAGAATCGTCGGAAATCGTCGAAGACCTTTTTTGGGTTTGAAATTAGCGATCTGAGGACTTTTTTTTGGGTTAGAAAAAAGTGTTGACTGTTTTTGGGTAAAAGATTTTGGTAAGGACTTTTTGGGGGGTTTGACTAAAAGTGAAGCCCAGGCTTCTCATTTTCATGTCACACATGTATTGCTCCTCACTTTCAAAGAATGACTGCAGTCTGCCTAAAGGTTGTGACAGATGCATGATGAATAAAGATAGATGGATGCAAAAACTGTCTGGAACTCTCTTGATGTGCATTTTTGTAACTTTTTATGCAGAGAAAAAAATGGACTTTTTGGGTTACGTTCTGGGCCGTTGGTCTTTTTTTTGGGTCTGGTTTTAGCCTGATAGGACTTTTTGGGTCTAACAATTTGGCCTCATTTTACCTCCTCGTCACTAATATACCTAAGTACCCCCCCCCCCCCTCCCCCGGGACTAGAGGTCTCTCTGCTGAAGGTTAATGAATGACAAGGGGAATGTCTTCACGGCCCAACACTAGGATTTTAAAGTATCTAGTGCTATGTCATAATATACTTGCATAATAACAAGGGACGATGGCTTTTGTTGTCTACTCCATAATTGGGCAATTATTCAAGAGAGGTGATGATTTGAGACAAGTTTTAAGTATGATATTTGGAAGAGTTTACCCTCCAAACATAGTTAATCGAGGGACTTGTTATGAAACCTTGCAGACTTTAATGGTGATAACAAATGAGCTACAATTTATGTTGAACTGTACTTGACTGTGCACATCTTTTATGTTTCGATCACATGCTATAACTGAATAACTTGAGGGCAGTATTTCTAGCATGAAAAAATTACTCGATTCTGATTGGCTAAGAGCAGTGCAGTTCAAGTGTAACACCAGTGCAAAACGTGTAACACCGGTGCAAAAAGTGTAACACCAGTGCAAATTACAAATCGAAAAAAAAATTTTTTTTTTTTTGGCCAAAAAAAAAGAAAAAAAATTTCCCAAAATTTTTTTTTTTTTAAAAAAAAACCAACAAAAATGGATGCAAAGCGGCTCGTGCAATTTTGAGCTTTTTGAAAAACTCACTCGTGCAAATCAATCCCAAATTGAACTCGAAACCATATGATTACCTATACAAATTGGCCAGTTGCTCGAACAAACGTTCACAGTTATTAGTATTAATTGTGGTCGTGCATGGTCAAGGCTGAAAAACGGTAACAAAAACATTGAACAAAGACATTTCTAAGGTTTCATAACCATTGCGCTTTATAACTATGCTCAAGCAAATGTAAAATTTTGAGATGCTATTTGAGTACCATTTGTTTTGTTTGTATTTTAGCCCAGTATGGATCTAGGACTGGCATCTAACGGGAAAATCTGTGGAATGTGTCACTATGGGGGTGCAGTTATTGCTTGCTCAACTGACAAAACCGACAAATCTATTAAGGTATGACTTAACTCTTCAACTTCCAAAAGTGCCAAAAATGAAATTCAAGAAAACTCCCAAATTTCATTTTGTAAAATATTGAAGAAGACAACAAGGTACTGTGCTAAAGTACCGTATTTTCTCGATTAAACGCCGGACCCCGAATAAACGCCGGGTATAATAGATGAAGTTGTAAGAAAGCCCCTCAAACGTTTATTTGTGGTATAATAAACTTAATATTTAAGCGCAAGGTACACGGCTGCCAAGAAAAACGAATAATAACCCTTTCTTGAAAAATGGCGGGCGAGAAAAAACTGCTGATTCAAAGAAACGCCAGGTCCACTAAGCCAAGTTTGAAATAAACGCCGGGGCGTTTAATTGAGAAAATACGGTACTGCTAAAGAGGTTTGAGTTCATTTAGATGGTCACACAATAGGATTTCACTGACAGACTCAAAAGTTAGAACAAATGGTACCATACAAAAGTACTGCTGAAGAGGTTTCATTTAAATGGTCACACCATAGGATTTCACTGACAGACTCAAAAGTTAGAACAAATGGTACCATGCAAAAGTACTGCTGAAGAGGTTTCATTTGAATGGTCGCACCATAGGATTTCACTCACAGACTCAAAAGTTAGAACTATGCTATACAGTAAAAACCTGTGTTTACATCCTGGCCATCCGCTGCTAACAACACAAATAAATAATCTCAGCGCACTTATAATAGTATTTTGTAACAAAACTAGACCATTATTGTTAGATTTCCTTTCATACAAATATGTCTTTTGGTTTTTGAAAGTGATGCTATAATCTGGTGCCTCTTTCATCTGATGTTTGTCTCACAGGTGCTGGAACCTTCTCGCGTGCTCTCTGTTATTCATTCATTTGACTGTCATTCTGCGGAAGTAGCATCGGTCAGTAAGAGCTTATAATAACTGTTACACGGTAGTTAACTCGTTGAGAAAAAAAATGCTTTATACGTCTACTTACAATTTGTGACAGGGTGCACTGAATATACCGTAAAGTTCCGAAACAAACGTCAAAACTTTGTGGCTGCTAATAAATGCCAAAAGTAACAAACTCCCGGAAAGTAAATAAATAAATAAACTAGTAATAACCAAAGGTTAGGAAGTGCGGGCGAGGAATAAATAAATAAACGGCTTATATAGTGCACATATCACATCTCTCATGGCGCTTTACATACACTTGCGAGAATGAGATCGGACGTCAGCTCATGAAGATCGGTCCATTGTCTCCCCCGCCCTTTCCATGATTATAAAATGCTCAAGGAAATGCGCTCGCTATGATTGGTAAAACCAAGTTCATTATAACTCGATAAAGCACGCGCGTGACGTAAGGTTCATTTTAACCGTTTTTATTTTATAAAAGAAATAAAAAACTTGTTCCTCGTGCAATGCTGAGTTTTATAAGCACTTGGGAATTTTAAAGAACACTCGAGAAGTGCGAGAAGCTCTCGCCTGCACTTCTCTCGTGTTCTTAAAAATTCCCGCATGCTTATATAACTCAATAATGCACTCGGCGCGTTTTTTATTTCTTTAATAATGTATGACACTGAGGGTGGTCACAGCCAGGATTTTGTTGCGTCCTCAGTGGTTCTTTTACGTCCCCATCGGAGACGGGACCGTCATTTCTACCTGGTCATCCGAGCCACGTGAAGGTCACCATTTTGCAGATGTCATTGCAAAGGCAGCACCTTCATCCTTAGTTATTTAAAGACCCTGAGTGTTGGTCCGGCCGGGATTCGAACTCGCGACCTCTCGCTCTGCAGACTGGCGCTCTATCAACTGAGCTAACCAGGCTGCGGTATAAATAGCGACTCCCCGAAAATAGCAAGCCCCCGAAAGAAAATAGACCATTCTTTTTTAATTATACACAACACAATCTAGACATACGAAGCCCACCCACGTAGCAGTATCATAAAACCTGGCCAATATCAGCGTGATAATTTTAAACAACAATTATTGTTGCGAATTTCTGTCTTTTATAAAGATAAAGAGCTCGCACCGGCTTCATTTAACGGTTTTTGTTCTCCCAAAGTAGCGACCTCCAGATAGTAGCGCGCCCCAAAGGCCGCTGATTCCAATAGTGACGATCCTCTTTCTTTCCGAACTTTAGTTAGTTTCAATTAATTATGATTTTGTCAGTTTAGAGTTTATATGAATTTTGTAGGTGCTTTTTACAAGCAGATCCTCCTTTGTTATAATTGAATGAGAATTAAAGCACAGCGTGTGTGATTGCCTGCTATATGATTATTCCACATGTGGAAGAGAGACCCTGCTTGTTATCTTTTCACTGCGTGTGGAGATCCCTTGTGGCAGGGAATTCTTGAGTTCAGTGTCATGGAGTCCTCTAGCTATTTAGCCGCGGACATTTAGCCCCCGAATTGAAAACGTTTTTATAACGAGGAATATACATATACCGGTACTCCAGTTTCCTTTCCCATAACAGTTTTATTTGTGGCTTTAATGTCCGGGGATAAATGACCGTTTTCCATGACCTCCGGTCTCCTTGTGGCAGGGAATTCTCGAGTTCACTGGCGTGTCCAGTGTCTCATTATTACTGTCTGCTGTCTAAACAAACCTGTCATTTTCTTTCAGGTCAGCAGTGGAGGTTCTGTGTTAGCGTCATGTTCCGGTGACCTCACTATTGGAATATGGAGGCCTAAGGGTCTGCGGCCTGGGATGAGTCTATGATGGCAGATTCTGGTCTGTGGACTATGGGGCCGCGTGTTAAGGCCCCATCATGCGTGTTGAGGTTGCAGCTAACAAGATTAAGTCAAGACGGGCAGTCGCGGTGGCATCAGATATCACAGAGGATGCCACAACACTGGACTATTATAGCTTCTCTGGTTGTGCTTTTATAGTGTTTTAGATCATGGTGGTCTGCAGATTCTGGTCTTGAAGACTACGGGGCTGCACACTTATAAGGGGCACCAATATCCTCACATGTTTTAAAAGGATCTGACTAACAAGACTAAGCCAAGACGAGCAGTTACAGTAGCAGCAGATAGCACTGAAGTCTCAAACAGATAATGTCACAGCAAACGAGCTTCTGTGGTTGTGCTTTGACAAGTGATGAGGTTGAGGATAATGATGACAGTGATGTTGATGATTGTAACAGCGATGATGGTGATGGCGGTGGTGTTGGGAATGATGATGACATAGATGACAACATTGATGATCTGGTCAGATGGTGATGAGGATGATAATGCCAATGATTATGGTGATGGTGATGATAAAGCCGATGATGATGGTGGTGATGATGTCGATGATTATGGTGATGATGATGGTGGTGGTGGTGGTGATGATGATGGTGATGATGATGATGATGATGATGATGATGATGATGATGATGATGGTGATGATGATGATGATGATGATGATGGTGATGATGATGATGATGATGATGATGGTGATGATGATGATGATGATGATGATGATGATGATGGTGATGATGATGATCGTTTCCCAAAATTTCTGTTCCCTTTTTTAAAACGTTAAAATCGGTTGGACTCCAACAATAATCTCTGCATGTCTGATGATTTCTTATAAGTTCAAGGTGGTACGATGCTAGAAATTGATTTTTCTTGTTGTCGCAGCGCGATACGATTTCGAGAATTGGCTTAACTCTAAATGCGTTCCTTTAAAATAGGAACAGACATTGATAGGTCCACTTGTTCCTATATATGAATAGCAAGACTCAATTATATATGAATAGGAAGACTCAATTTTTCACGAAGCCGTTGCCGTCTACGTGAAAAATTGACTAAAAAGCCGATTGGCTTCAAGTTGCGGTTCTTATTGCAGAAACCCAAAGGGAAAAACGATAATGCGGTGTATATTGTACGTCAACGTGACCATCAAACGACACTACGAAAAAGATAAACAACTTTCCACGTCCGCTACACTAAGTTATTTCTTTTAAAATACGCCATGCCCCCGCTATACCCTAGGAACTAAAAAACGAATCCCTACACTGCACATGTGTCCAAAAGATCACTGTGGATTTCCACGGATCTCAACATTTCATTTTAAATACGCCATGCACGTTATACCCGGTATACACTTGGTTCTAAAAAACAAACTTCCACTGGTTAGAGTAAAATAAAATGTACCAAAATCCATGCTTGCTGGTAGTTCCATGCAGTGTTTCACTACTGAAATCCATTGCAGAGCAAACAGACCTCTGATATGGCCGACATTTCCGCCATTATTATTTATAAAATAAAACAAAATAAAATAAATATTTCATTTCTTCATTTTGCCGTCTTTCCCGTGAAATCCGTCTTTTCCGCCATTATTACAAAAGTCTTTCACTCAGTCAACTTCCAGTCATGCAAGGCAGTTGACTGAAAGACTTTTGTGATGATGGCGGAAAAGACGGATTTCACGGAAAAGACGGCAAAATGAATAAATTAAATAGTAAATGAAAAAATAAAATAAAATGAAATAAAATAAAATAAAATAAAATAAAGAAATATTTAATTTATTCATTTTGCCGTCTTCCCCGTGAAATCCGTCTTTTCCGCCATTATTACAAGTCTTTCACTCAGTCAACTTCCAGTCATGCAAGGCAGTTGGCTGAAAGACTTTTGTGATGATGGCGGAAAAGACGGATTTCACGGAAAAGACGGCAAAATGAATAAATTAAATATATCTAATAAAAAATGAAAAAAAAAATAAAAAATAAAATTAAATAAAATTAAATAAAAAATGAAAAAAAAAATATTTTAATTTTATTTTTTTATTTCATTTTTTTTTATTTTTTTATTTCATTTTTTTTAATGAAATTAAAAAAATAAAATTAAAATATTTTTTTATTTTATTTCTTTTTTATTTTATTTTATTTTATTTTATATTTAATTTATTCATTTTGCCGTCTTTTCCGTGAAATCCGTCTTTTCCGCCATCATCACAAAAGTCTTTCAGTCAACTGCCTTGCATGACTGGAAGTTGTCTGAGTGAAAGACTTTTTAAATAACGGCGGAAAAGACGGATTTCACGGGAAAGACGGGAAAATGAAGAAATGAAATATATTTTTATTTTATTTCATTTTTTATTATATGTATTTAATTTATTCATTTTGCCGTCTTTTCCGTGAAATCCGTCTTTTCCGCCATCAACACAAAAGTCTTTCAGTCAACTGCCTTGCATGACTGGAAGTTGACTGAGTGAAAGACTTTTTTAATAACGGCGGAAAAGACGGATTTCACGGGAAAGACAGAATAATGAAGACATGAAATATATATTTTTTACTTTATTTTATGTTATTTTATAAATAATAATGGCGGAAATGTCGGCCATATCAGAGGTCTCTTTTCTCTGCAATGAATTTCAGAAGTGAAACAGTGCATGGAACTACCAGCAAGCATGGATTTTGGTACATTTTATTTTACTCAAATGAATTGATACTGAAGACCACAGCTTGACATCTTTTCGATTTCCTGTTATTTTAATGGCTGAAAAGTCGGATTTTGCATCTCTAGGTATCTTCTTGTATCGTCCCGTTTCGATGTAGGTAATTAGGGCAAGAAATCTGCATTTTGGCTTTGCTGTCAACCGCTTATATGGTGTAAAATAGTAGTTTACTGCTATTTTGGCTAATGACGCCCTTGGTTATTGTCGATATTTCACAAGTTTGTTTCCTCTATGAAGAAGAACACGTTTTGGAGCCTTATCGCCAGTTGGAGAGATGCAGAGGGCAAGTTATCCTTGCAGGCAACTAAACAGTCGTTCGATAAAGAGTGCCTCTTTATGTTACTTAAGTCCAGTTGTTGTGGGAAAATGTAGTGCGATAAGCGCAAAATGCGTGTGCAAAGTAGAAGACGAGGGCTTCGAAAATGCGTGGAACAACGTCTGTCGAACCAGAGATACTTGCGACAAGGCACTACTCTGTTAGTATTTTTCTTGTATTTTATCTTTTCAAACATGTTATCGCACCTCGATTCCAAAAAATCAAAGTTCCTTTCTTTCACAATGACTGTTTTTCTGTATTTAGTTTTCTACAAGCATTTCATGCACGAGAAAGGTACTTAGTTTTAATTTGGGGTGGTTTTGACCCCAAAACCTCAAAATCACCATGCAATAGCTCCTTTAAGCTGGGTGAATCTTTCAATTATATAAAGAATGCACATAGTTTATCGAAACTATTGTTTAACAATTACATACATGCAAAGAACTTCAATGTCAACTGGATAAGTTTACTAGTTATATTATCAAGAAGAGTTCAAGTAAGTCTGCGCCATATCGTTGCGTTTCGCGCATTGTATTGGCTTGCTAGAGAGCTTGAGTTCTGTCCAATTCATAAACATTTTTCCCTCGCGACTAATCAAATGTCTGTGATCCACTTGTTTGTGGCATGCAAAGAACTTTCAATGTCAACTGGATACGTTTAGTACTTATATTCTCAAGAAGAGTTCAAGTTAGTCTGCGCCATATCATTGCGTTTCGCGCATTGATTTGGCTTGCTGAAGAGCTTGCGTTCTGTCCAATTCATAACATTTTTTAACTCGCGACTAAGCAAATGTCTGTGCCGATGGTCGATTCACTTATTTGTGGCATGCAAAGAACTTTCAATGTCAACTGGATAAGTTTACTACTTATATTATCAAGAAGAGTTCAGTAAATACTCAACAACAAGGGTTCAGTTTTGTTAAAATTATTCTACTAGTGCTCTAAGAGTAAACGTAAGTGTCTTGCGCTTCGCATGGCCAGGATGGAAATGGATTGCATCTTGAAAAAATTGGCCAATTTTTCAAGTTTATCGCTTTTCTCTTGAAAAACTCGCTAAAACTGTTTATGGTTTATCCTCTCTTTGAGAATTCAATTGATATCTTCCCCTTGGTGTTCTACAAGCATTGCATGCACGATAAAGGTACTTAGTTTTAATTTGGGGCGGTTTTGACCCCAAAACTTCAAAATCACCATGACATAGCTCCTTTAAGCTGGGCGGATCGTTCAATTAAAGAATACACATCGTTTATCGTACCTATTGTTTAACAATTACATACATGCAAAGAACTTTCAATGTCAACTAGCTAAGTTTACTAGTTACATTATCAAGAAGAGTTGAGTGCTTCAAAATTAAATGGCGCTGTTGATTCTGTAGTTTATTCTCTGTGTTATTTTTTCGAGCTTAAAAGTTAAGCTGGGTGTATCGTTCAATTATATAAATGACTACACGTCGCCTTTTGTTTAATTTAATTGTTTAATTGTAACTATTGTTTAACAATTACATCAGTACATGCAAGGAACTTTCAATGTCAACTGGACAAGTACACTACTTAATATATTACCAAGAAGAGTTCAGTAAAAACCCAACAATAAGGGTTCAGTTTTGTTTTGTTTTTTGAGTAAAACTGTCTTGCGTGCTGCACATGGCCAGGATGGAAATGGATTGTATCTTGAAAATATTGGCCAATATCTTGAAAAAAATTGGCCAATGTTTTCAAGTTTATCGCTTCTCTCTTGGAAAACTCGCTAAAAATCTGATTATGGTTTATTCTCTCTTTGAGAATTCACTTCATATCTTCCTCTTAGTTTTCTACAAGCATTTCATGCACGATAAAGGTACTTAGTTTCAATTTGGAGCAGTTTTGACCCCAAAAAACTCAAAATCACCATGGTATAGCTCCTTTAAGCCGGGTGAATCTTTCAATATTATATAAAGAATACACATCGTTTATCGAAACCACTGTTTAACAATTCCATACATGCAAAGAACTTTCAATGTCAACTGGAAAAGTTTGCTAGTTATATTATCAAGAAGAGTTTCAAGTCAGTCTGCGCCATGTCATTGCGTTTAGCGCATTGTATTGGCTTGCTAGAGAGCTCGAGTTCTGTCCGATTCATAACATTTTTCCCTCGCGACTAAGTAAATGTCTGCGCCGATGGTCGATCCACTTATTTGTGGCATGATTTCGAATGTGATCCAAATCTCCTCGCAGCACGGCTCAGCAGAGAGTTTGCTGTCCTTCCGGTTTGAAAATGAAATTCGGGGTCTCTTAGAATCGCTTGCCATTGCCCGTAGCCGTGTCGTTCAAGTCCCGTTTTTAGATATCGGTCCTCCTCGGGGGTGAACAACATTTGTTTTCTTCTCGCGCCAATTTCAGTGGCTTTGGACGCGCGCTCTGTCTTTAGACTTGCAACCCTTCGTAAAGGCTTAGGCCGCGGTGGTGTTTTGGGGCTCGTTTCGACTTCGTCCGCAGAAGACATGTCGCCTTTAACGTCATCGTCCTGCTCTTGGGAAGACGTTGATTTGTCCGAAAGCCTCGAGCGCACGTCCATTTCTAACTCCGATCCCTTGTCGCCGTGCAGTCTTTCCAGGAATTCGTGCGCTTTTGTAGCGACCTCGCGCGATCGTTGTTTTTGATAGTGAACTCTTGCCACGACAGAGCTGTGTTTCTGGTCCTCGGAGATCGCGCTTTGCGCGCTACTGCTGAGATGTTTGGAGCTCTCGGTTTCAACTATTTGTCGATAGCGAGTCGGGTGAACGTACTTGCCAGTTGCGTCGAAAACTAACTTGCTCATCAGTTCTCCCAGCTTGTTTTGCTGTCCTCCGTTTCTCGTTACTAAAACGTAATCGCAGGTCGGCTTGAGCAGAGGGCGAATGTGATTGATGTATCCATCCAACACTTGCATGCTAGTGTCAGTCAGGAACAAAGAATCGAAGCCGTATTTGCCCGCCGTTTTGAACATTTTCTGATCGATAAACCCGCCGTTCGTCTTAGCTTTGTTCACCATTTCGACGGTCAAATACTGATATGTCATTGGGCGCGATCCTTTGACCTTGATAAACAAATACACAGCGAGGAATTTGGTGGCAAACGATAAGTCCAACGGGGATATTGCGCCCTGTTTTTCTTTGCACGCGTTCAGCACGCCCTCGTAGCGCGGCAAGAAACGCGCCACGACTTGCAATAGCTCCTCTAGCGTTGCCCAATGCCCCTTGGCTTCTAAGGCGTCGATATCGAGTTCGCTGGTCCACTGCAATCGCATCATTTTGGAAACGGTTTTGCGCACCCTTTTCAAGTACATTTCTGTTGAAGACAGCCCTCTCAAAATGGAGTCCGATGCGCCGTTCACTTTTCGAAAGTCTCCCAGTTCTGCAATGGCGTCCAAGTAGCCTAGACGTCCTGCGTGCCCGAGCTTCCAGTCGTCTTGCATCGTGTCGACAAATTTAAATAGGAGATTGGGAGAACATAAACTAAAGTCGACGATGTCAAAAGTGAGCTCCTCTTCGTCTTCGCAACAGAATTTCAGAAATTTCAAACACTTGCTGACGATTTGTTGTGCTTGGCGATCGCTTTTACAGCCGCCGCCACTGCCGGTTAGCCAGGATGAAAAATCTCGAGCAATATCGCTCGACATGTCAAAAGACGCGATTGTTCTGATTTTACGTCGAGCCTTCTGATCGGCGTCGGCTTCATTTTCCGCGTTGCCTAAACACGCTGCTTCAATCTGAGTGCTGTTTGGTTTTTCGTCGAAATGAAAATACCAACGGTGTTTGTTCTTTACGTGTTTTCTACAGCCTCTTTGCGAGGTAAATCCATCGTGATTGCAGGTTTGAAGTGGACAGTGAAAAAGGCCATCAGAATCATCTTCTTCTAAGTGAAGCCTCTTTGGTTTGGGCGATGCGTTTGCTAACTTTGACCAGTCGATCTCGTCCTCTCGTTTGTTCATCTCTACAACCAAACTTAGCTGGAAGATTTTAAAGTTTCTCTCGCGCGGTTACTACATATATTAGCCGACTTGTTTATCCCTCCCAAGAGACATTATTCGATGTTTGGCTAAAAAAGCTTGTTCCTTGTCGCATTATCTCTTGTATGTCCCATTGTTCGCACAACACAATTAAACAAATTTGTTTTAGGGCCGACACATAACCAAACGGAACAAAAGGACAATTCCGAACTTGCACGGACCTGCATGCCCTAATAACGTGATTAAGCATGTTGTTTTTGGCAGACTAACATCGGAAACGCGAGTTCCTGTTTGCTAAGGCTAGATATTATTCATCGTTCCCATTACTTAAAGCGGTTAAAACAAAATGGAACGCCAGTTCCTGTTCGTTTAAAAGCGGAACTTATCGTGGTTTAAAAACGGAACAATAGTTCCCATTCAGTTGAAATAGGAACACTTTGAATAGGAACAAACTTGTTCCTTTGTTACACTAATAGGAACTTATTAAACAAAATGGGAACGACAAGCAAAAAGGACCTTTTGTTCCTAAAAAGATGATAACGGAACCAGTTGTTCCTTTCCACCTCAATAAATAGGAACTTCGTGTTCCCAAGTAATACAAAGGGAACCAGTTGTTCCTTTTCACCTCAATAAATAAGAACTTCGTGTTCCCAAATAATACAAAGGGAACCATTTGTTCCTTTTCACCTGAGTAAATAGGAACACGAAGTTCCTATTTACTACAAATGGGAACCAGTTGTTCCTTTTCACTTGAGAGTAAATAGGAACACGAGTTCCTATTTACTACAAATAGGAACCATTTGTTCCTTTTCACTTGAATAAATAGGAACCATTTGTTCCTTTTCACCTGAGTAAATAGGAACACGAAGTTCCTATTTACTACAAATAGGAACCAGTTGTTCGTTTTCACTTGAATAAATAGGAACACGAGTTCCTATTTGCTACAAATAGGAACCATTCGTTCCTTTTCACCTGAGTAAATAGGAACACAAGTTCCTATTTACTACAAATAGGAACCATTTGTTCCTTTTCACCTGAGTAAATAGGAACTCGAAGTTCCTATTTACTACAAATAGGAACCAGTTGTTCCTTTTCACTTGAATAAATAGGAACATTGTGTTCCTAAGTACTACAAATAGGAACCAGTTGTTCCTTTTCACCTGAATAAATAGGAACTTCGTGTTCCCAAGTACAACAAAAGGAACAATTTGTTCCGAATTTGCAAATCTTTGTTCCTTTTAAGAATTTGCGAAGGAACAAAAGTTCCTTTTTGTATAAATTTAATTTGTTCCTAAAGTAATTAAAGGAACAAAAAGCAAAAACTAGCGGAACACTTGATTTTTGAAAAACCTCTTATATTTTGAGTCGCATCACTTAAAATCCTAAGTTGAAAATGTTTAAATGTGAAGAGTAGCCCAATAAGACCTAGCACAAAATACCAAGTTAAAACGTTGTGTTTAAAGCCAAAATTCTTGCTATCATTACTTTTGGGGAATGTATATGATGATGATGATGATGATGGTGATGATGATGATGATGATGATGATGGTGATGATGATGATGATGATGGTGATGATGATGATGATGATGATGATGGTGATGATGATGATCGTTTCCCAAAATTTCTGTTCCCTTTTTTAAAACGTTAAAATCGGTTGGACTCCAACAATAATCTCTGCATGTCTGATGATTTCTTATAAGTTCAAGGTGGTACGATGCTAGAAATTGATTTTTCTTGTTGTCGCAGCGCGATACGATTTCGAGAATTGGCTTAACTCTAAACGCGTTCCTTTAAAATAGGAACAGACATTGATAGGTCCACTTGTTCCTATATATGAATAGCAAGACTCAATTATATATGAATAGGAAGACTCAAATTTTCACGAAGCCGTTGCCGTCTACGTGAAAAATTGACTAAAAAGCCGATTGGCTTCAAGTTGCGGTTCTTATTGCAGAAACCCAAAGGGAAAAACGATAATGCGGTGTATATTGTACGTCAACGTGACCATCAAACGACACTACGAAAAAGATAAACAACTTTCCACGTCCGCTACACTAAGTTATTTCTTTTAAAATACGCCATGCCCCCGCTATACCCTAGGAACTAAAAAACGAATCCCTACACTGCACATGTGTCCAAAAGATCACTGTGGATTTCCACGGATCTCAACATTTCATTTTAAATACGCCATGCACGATATACTCGGTATACACTTGGCACTAAAAAATACTTCCACTTTTTTATATGTCACTGTGGAATAACACTGAGTTCAAAATTTCATTTCAAATACGCCATGCACGTTATACCCGGTATACACTTGGTTCTAAAAAACAAACTTCCACTGGTTTGAGTAAAATAAAATGTACCAAAATCCATGCTTGCTGGTAGTTCCATGCAGTGTTTCACTACTGAAATCCATTGCAGAGCAAACAGACCTCTGATATGGCCGACATTTCCGCCATTATTATTTATAAAATAAAACAAAATAAAATAAATATTTCATTTCTTCATTTTGCCGTCTTTCCCGTGAAATCCGTCTTTTCCGCCATTATTACAAAAGTCTTTCACTCAGTCAACTTCCAGTCATGCAAGGCAGTTGACTGAAAGACTTTTGTGATGATGGCGGAAAAGACGGATTTCACGGAAAAGACGGCAAAATGAATAAATTAAATAGTAAATGAAAAAATAAAATAAAATGAAATAAAATAAAATAAAATAAAATAAAGAAATATTTAATTTATTCATTTTGCCGTCTTTCCCGTGAAATCCGTCTTTTCCGCCATTATTACAAGTCTTTCACTCAGTCAACTTCCAGTCATGCAAGGCAGCTGGCTGAAAGACTTTTCTGATGATGGCGGAAAAGACGGATTTCACGGAAAAGACGGCAAAATGAATAAACTAAATATATCTAATAAAAAATGAAAAAAAAAATAAAAAATAAAATTAAATAAAATTAAATAAAAAATGAAAAAATATTTCAATTTTATTTTTTCATTTCATTTTTTTTATTTCATTTTTTTAATGAAATTAAAAAATAAAATTAAAATATTTTTTTTTATTTTATTTCTTTTATTTTATTTTATTTTATTTTATTTAATATTTAATTTATTCATTTTGCCGTCTTTTCCGTGAAATCCGTCTTTTCCGCCATCATCACAAAAGTCTTTCAGTCAACTGCCTTGCATGACTGGAAGTTGACTGAGTGAAAGACTTTTTAAACAACGGCGGAAAAGACGGATTTCACGGGAAAGACGGGAAAATGAAGAAATGAAATATATTTTTATTTTATTTCATTTTTTTATTATATGTATTTAATTTATTCATTTTGCCGTCTTTTCCGTGAAATCCGTCTTTTCCGCCATCAACACAAAAGTCTTTCAGTCAACTGCCTTGCATGACTGGAAGTTGACTGAGTGAAAGACTTTTTTAATAACGGCGGAAAAGACGGATTTCACGGGAAAGACGGAAAAATGAAGGCATGAAATATATATTTTTTACTTTATTTTATGTTATTTTATAAATGATAATGGCGGAAATGTCGGCCATATCAGAGGTCTCTTTTCTCTGCAATGAATTTCAGAAGTGAAACAGTGCATGGAACTGCCAGCAAGCATGGATTTTGGTACATTTTATTTTACTCAAATGAATTGATACTGAAGACCACAGCTTGACATCTTTTCGATTTCCTGTTATTTTAATGGCTGAAAAGTCGGATTTTGCATCTCCAGGTATCTTCTTGTATCGTCCCGATTCGATGTAGGTAATTAGGGCAAGAAATCTGCATTTTGGCTTTGCTGTCAACCGCTTATATGGTGTAAAATAGTAGTTTACTGCTATTTTGGCTAATGACGCCCTTGGTTATTGTCGATATTTCACAAGTTTGTTTCCTCTATGAAGAAGAACACGTTTTGGAGCCTTATCGCCAGTTGGAGAGATGCAGAGGGCAAGTTATCCTTGCAGGCAGCTAAACAGTCGTTCGATAAAGAGTGCCTCTTTATGTTACTTAAGTCCAGTTGTTGTGGGAAAATGTAGTGCGATAAGCGCAAAATGCGTGTGCAAAGTAGAAGACGAGGGCTTCGAAAATGCGTGGAACAACGTCTGTCGAACCAGAGATACTTGCGACAAGGCACTACTCTGTTAGTATTTTTCTTGTATTTTATCTTTTCAAACATGTTATCGCACCTCGATTCCAAAAAATCAAAGTTCCTTTCTTTCACAATGACTGTTTTTCTGTATTTAGTTTTCTACAAGCATTTCATGCACGAGAAAGGTACTTAGTTTTAATTTGGGGTAGTTTTGACCCCAAAACCTCAAAATCACCATGCAATAGCTCCTTTAAGCTGGGTGAATCTTTCAATCATATAAAGAATGCACATAGTTTATCGAAACTATTGTTTAACAATTACATACATGCAAAGAACTTCAATGTCAACTGGATAAGTTTACCAGTTATATTCTCAAGAAGAGTTCAAGTTAGTCTGCGCCATATCATTGCGTTTCGCGCATTGATTTGGCTTGCTGAAGAGCTTGCGTTCTGTCCAATTCATAACATTTTTTAACTCGCGACTAAGCAAATGTCCGCGCCGATGGTCGATCCACTTATTTGTGGCATGCAAAGAACTTTCAATTTTTACTAGTTATATTATCAAGAAGAGTTCAAGTCAGTCTGCGCCATATCATTGCATTTCGCGCATTGATTTGGCTTGCTAAAGGGCTTGAATTCTGTCCAATTCATAACATTCTTAACTCGCGACTAATCAAATGTCTGCGCCGATGGTCGATCCACTTATTTGTGGCATGATTTCGAATGTGATCCAAATCTCCTCGCAGCACGGCTCAGCAGAGAGTTTGCTGTCCTTCCGGTTTGAAAATGAAATTCGGGGTCTCTTAGAATCGCTTGCCATTGCCCGTAGACGTGTCGTTCAAGTCCCGTCTTTAGATATCGGTCCTCTTCGGGGGTGAACAACATTTGTTTTCTTCTCGCGCCAATTTCAGTGGCTTTGGACGCGCGTTCCGTCTTTAGACTTGCAACCCTTCGTAAAGGCTTAGGCCGCGGTGGTGTTTTGGGGCTCGTTTCGACTTCGTCCGCAGAAGACATGTCGCCTTTAACGTCATCGTCCTGCTCTTGGGAAGACGTTGATTTGTCCGAAAGCCTCGAGCGCACGTCCATTTCTAACTCCGATCCCTTGTCGCCGTGCAATCTTTCCAGAAATTCGTGCGCTTTTGTAGCGACCTCGCGCGATCGTTGTTTTTGATAGTGAACTCTTGCCACGACAGAGCTGTGTTTCTGGTCCTCGGAGATCGCGCTTTGCGCGCTACTGCTGAGATGTTTGGAGCTCTCGGTTTCAACAATTTGTCGATAGCGAGTCGGGTGAACGTACTTGCCAGTTGCGTCGAAAACTAACTTGCTCATCAGTTCTCCCAGCTTGTTTTGCTGTCCTCCGTTTCTCGTTACTAAAACGTAATCGCAGGTCGGCTTGAGCAGAGGGCGAATGTGATTGATGTATCCATCCAACACTTGCATGCTAGTGTCAGTCAGGAATAAAGAATCGAAGCCGTATTTGCCCGCCGTTTTGAACATTTTCTGATCGATAAACCCGCCGTTCGTCTTAGCTTTGTTCACCATCTCGACGGTCAAATACTGATATGTCATTGGGCGCGACCCTTTGACCTTGATAAACAAATACACGGCGAGGAATTTGGTGGCAAACGACAAGTCCAACGGAGATACCGTGCCCTGTTTTTCTTTGCACGCGTTCAGCACGCCCTCGTAGCGCGGCAAGAAACGCGCCACGACTTCCAATAGCTCCTCTAGCGTTGCCCAATGCCCCTTGGCTTCTAAGGCGTCGATATCGAGTTCGCTGGTCCACTGCAATCGCATCATTTTGGAAACGGTTTTGCGCACCCTTTTCAGGTACATTTCTGTCGAAGACAGCCCTCTCAAAATGGAGTCCGATGCGCCGTTCACTTTTCGAAAGTCTCCCAGTTCTGCAATGGCGTCCAAGTAGCCTAGACGTCCTGCGTGCCCGAGCTTCCAGTCGTCTTGCATCGTGTCGACAAATTTAAATAGGAGATTGGGAGAACATAAACTAAAGTCGACGATGTCAAAAGTGAGCTCCTCTTCGTCTTCGCAACAGAATTTCAGAAATTTCAAACACTTGCTGACGATTTGTTGTGCTTGGCGATCGCTTTTACAGCCGCCGCCACTGCCGGTTAGCCAGGATGAAAAATCTCGAGCAATATCGCTCGACATGTCAAAAGACGCAATTGTTCTGATTTTACGTCGAGCCTTCTGATCATCGTCGGCTTCATTTTCCGCGTTGCCTAAACACGCCGCTTCAATCTCAGTGCTGTTTGGCTTTTCGTCGAAATGAAAATACCAACGGTGTTTGTTCTTTACGTGTTTTCTACAGCCTCTTTGCGAGGTAAATCCATCGTGATTGCAGGTTTGAAGTGGACAGTGAAAAAGGCCATCAGAATCATCTTCTTCTAAGTGAAGCCTCTTTGGTTTGGGCGATGCGTTTGCTAACTTTGACCAGTCGATCTCGTCCTCTCGTTTGTTCATCTCTAGCACCAAACGTAGCTGGAAGATTTTAAAGTTTCTCTCGCGCGGTTACTACATATATTAGCCGACTTGTTTATCCCTCCCGAGAGACATTATTCGATGTTTGGCTAAAAAACGTTGTTCCTTGTCGCATTATCTCTTGCATGTCCCATTGTTCGCACGACACAATTAAACAAATTTGTTTTAGGGCCGACACATAACCAAACGGAACAAAAGGACAATTCCGAACTTGCACGGACCTGCATGCCCTAATAACGTGATTAAACATGCTGTAGGCAAGCCAGAGTGACAGACTAACATCGTGAGCGCGAGTTCCTGATTACTAACGCTAAATAGGATCCATCGTTCCCATTACTTAAAGCCGTTAAAACAAAATGGAACGCCTGTTCCTGTTCGATTAAAAGCGAAGCTTATTGCGGTTTAAAAACGGAACAATAGTTCCCATTCAGTTGAAATAGGAACAGTTTGATTAGGAACAAACTTGTTCCTTTGTGACGCTAATAGAGAAGGCTTAATCGGAACAACTGGTCCTCATTGTCGAGGTCAACAGCATAATATGCTAGTTAACAGGAACAAAGTGTTCCTTATTGGGTTAAGTGGGCAGTCAAATTAGGAACATTTGTTCTCCTTTCTCTCAAAAAGGAACAGATAGAAAAATCGGAACAACCCAAAAAGGACCTTTTGTTCCTAAACAGATGATAACGGAACCAGCTGTTCCTTTTCACCTCAATAAATAGGAACTTCGTGTTCCTAAGTGCTACAAATAGGAACCATTTGTTCCTTTTCACTTGAGCGTAAATAGGAACACGAGTTCCTATTTGCTACAAATAGGAACCATTTGTTCCTTTTCACTTGAGAGTAAATAGGAACACGAGTTCCTATTTGCTACAAATAGGAACCATTTGTTCCTTTTCACCTGAGAGTAAATAGGAACACGAGTTCCTGTTTGTTACAAATAGGAACCATTTGTTCCTTTTCACCTGAGAGTAAATAGGAACACGAGTTCCTATTTGCTACAAATAGGAACCATTTGTTCCTTTTCACCTGAGAGTAAATAGGAACAAGAGTTCCTATTTGCTACAAATAGGAACCATTTGTTCCTTTTCACTTGAGAGTAAATAGGAACACGAGTTCCTTTTTGCTACAAATAGGAACCATTTGTTCCTTTTCACCTGAGTAAATAGGAACCATTTGTTCCTTTTCACCTGAGTAAATAGGAACAAGAGTTCCTATTTGCTACAAATAGGAACCATTTGTTCCTTTTCACCCGAGAGTAAATAGGAACACGAAGTTCCTATTTGCTACAAATAGGAACCATTTGTTCCTTTTCACCTGAGAGTAAATAGGAACACGAGTTCCTATTGGCTACAAATAGGAACCATTTGTTCCTTTTCACCTGAGTAAATAGGAACATGAGTTCCTATTTGCTACAAATAGGAACCATTTGTTCCTGTTCACCTGAGTAAATAGGAACACGAGTTCCTATTTGCTACAAATAGGAACCTTTTGTTCCTTTTCACCTGAGTAAATAGGAACAAGAGTTCCTATTTGCTACAAATAGGAACCATTTGTTCCTTTTCACCTGAGTAAATAGGAACACGAAGTTCCTATTTGCTACAAATAGGAACCATTTGTTCCTTTTCACCTGAGTAAATAGGAACACGAAGTTCCTATTTGCTACAAATAGGAACCATTTGTTCCTTTTCACCTGAGTAAATAGGAACACGAAGTTCCTATTTACTACAAATAGGAACCATTTGTTCCTTTTCACCTGAGTAAATAGGAACACGAAGTTCCTATTTACTACAAATAGGAACCAGTTGTTCCTTTTCACCTGAATAAATAGGAACTTCGTGTTCCCAAGTACAACAAAAGGAACAATTTGTTCCGAATTTGCAAATCTTTGTTCCTTTTAAAGATTTGCGAAGGAACAAAAGTTCCTTTTTGTACAAATTTAATTTGTTCCTAAAGTAACAAAAGGAACAAAAAGCAAAAATAAGCGGAACACTTGATTTTTGAAAAACCTCTTATATTTTGAGTCGCATCACTTAAAATCCTAAGTTGAAAATGTTTTAATGTGAAGAGTAGCCCAATAAGACCTAGCACAAAATACCAAGTTAAAATGTTGTGTTTAAAGCCAAAATTCTTGCTATCATTACTTTTGGGGAATGTATATGATGATGATGATGATGATGATGATGATGATGGTGATGATGATGATGATGATGGTGATGATGATGATGATGATGATGATGGTGATGATGATGATGATGATGGTGATGATGATGATGATGGTGATGATGATGATGATGATGGTGATGATGATGATGATGATGATGATGATGATGATGATGATGGTGATGATGATGATGATGATGGTGATGATGATGATGATGATGATGATGATGATGATGGTGGTGGTGGTGGTGGTGGTGGTGATGATGATGATGATGGTGGTGGTGGTGGTGGTGGTGATGATGATGATGATGATGATGATGGTGGTGGTGGTGGTGATGGCGGTGATGATGATGTATGACGATACAATACAATAATACAATAATACAAGAATTTATATAGCGCCATTTCCGTGAGCTCAATGGCGCTTTACAATAATCGTAATTCTAAAAATAAAAAAAACATGATGATGTCGATGATGATTATAATGTCGATGATGATTATAATGTCGATGATGACGACCGTGATGTTGTTGATGACGTCGATGATAATTCAATCTGACGAAGATGATGATGGTGACGACAATTTCTTTATGGTGGTGATGATGATGGTGGTGATGATGGTGGTGATGATGGTGGTGGTGATAATGATTATTAATATTATTTATCCATAGCTTTCTACATCCATTATTCACACGACATACACTCTACACCCGCCTGTAAATAGCTCAATAACGCGTACGTATGCTTATTTATTAAATGGCTCGTTTTCGCGACGTTTATCAAATATATGTATTAAGTTTCAAATCTATTTTTTAAGCAAAGCCTTTGATTAAAACATGTCGTATTTACGCCAAACTGCGTAGTCTTACCCTGTTAATCAACCCTTTGTTATCACAGTAACTTCTTCAATTACAGAAGGACTCTTCGACGGCAAAAAAAATCTGAGGATTTCTAAGAATTTTTCTCGTTGCTAAGGATCTATAGATGGACAGCGAGTTTACATACCACATCAAATATGGTCTTTGTTTTCCATTTTGGACAAAATTTTGCAAATGTTTTTTTACAGTTTTAAAAAACTGTAAGGGGTGAACGAGACGTGAAACACTGTTGGGGATTCCTGGTGGTTGCTGCATTACCCCAGGCTTTTTTAACCGAGTGGGGGGGGGAGGAGGGGCTGGGGGTTCTCCCTTATATGACCCATACGGGGACGTGTCGCTTTTAACTCCTTGCCTTGAACAGGGTATATAATTTTACGTGAGTCTGTCCTAAACAGGGTCTGAATCTGACCCGAACAAGGTACGGTTGCGCGATTGTCGTCGTTAAATATGGTTTATATAGTATTTAGCAATTCAAGATCGGAGACGTTTGCTAAATTTTAATTGCCAATAAAACACTAAAATAGAGGGTGTTCTCCTACATAGTGTAGGTTTTAGCTTTTTTTGTCCTAAACACAGAGTCAGGGTTTCAAACCCTAAGCGGCACCGCTATACCTAAACAAGGGTCAAGCACTGCCTTTTTGCGACGTCCTTCTGGACGGTATGGTTTGGGCTTGACAGTCGTTATGTGCCCAGTTACATGCTGGTGCACGTGGCAGCGCGCGCCGGTGCTGGCGTCGGTTAGGGAGCTTAAGCAACGACGACGGCAACGCCAAGGAAAACGTCACTTAAAAAAGGCCTCGCGCTATTTTAAACAACTTCGCAGTTGCTTAGATTTGTTAAGCTTGTCTAATGTGACTGGATTGTCCAGGAGCTGAATTTCCAGTTCAAACGGAGAAAGGAAAATTAACCGTCGTGTGTTCACGTTCTCCACAAAACCTATAATTTCATCATTTGACGTTGTTGTTTTGCGGGCAACGGCAAAGAAATGTACCAAAATGTAAAACGCACGTGCAGAGGCATTGTTTTCGCTCATTAAACCTATTGTTTTGTGCCGTTCTCGCTGCCGTCGACGTCGTGGTTGCTTAAGCTGCGTAAAATATCTTTGACGGTTTTTCCCGAATTAAACGAAAGCGCAAATTAAAGATTTTGAAAGATTAAAGGTTTTGAATTGTGTCAACCTTACTTATTACAGCTTCAATTCAAACCAATTATTATAGTTTTTATTGAAGACCAAAAAATTAAAATTTATCGATCAATTAATGTTGTTTTTAAAGCTCAAGAAAGGTGGTCGCCAAGCAATTTTTAATGTCCCGGTTTGAAGGATAGATAGGATAGAGGACTAGCCTGCGAGCAAGCTGTGCTGGATTTGGGAGGGAATGAGAGGGGCCTCCCGGCTCTAATCCCCTTTAACCCAGCACAGCTTGCTCGCAGGCTAGTCCTGTAGGGGTTTTGCTTTTTTCTATTTATATATATGTTAATTCTATATTTGCATATTGTTATTTCATTGTATTACCGATTCTACATTTTTATGTTTGATTATATCTATCTCAATTGTTTTGTCCTATTTTTCCGAAAAGAAAAATACAATATTTTTCTTCAAAAGATAAAACGTGTGGCAAAAAACTATAATAATAACAATAAAAATGATATGGCGGGCAAAGCAAAATCATGTAATATTCCTTTCCAGAACATTTTATCGATACACAAAATAAATACCTAAGGCCGTACTCAAAACCTTTGTTGTGTACGATGAATGTTTGGGTGAAGAACCTTTTATTTTTATTGTTTCGTATCCACGAGTTGGCTCATAGGAGCCTTTGATTTAATGCTTTTATCATAGTCGTTTTCACCAGTTGCAAATACCTTGTGCACTTGCTCTTGCGTCCCGAGCAAGAGCAAAATAAGTCGATTAGTTTCTCTTGGTCCCTAGTGAAAATTTTCAAAAGAAAAATTTAACGTTATCGCGTGCGAATCGAAAGTTCATATCGTTTTATCATTCTTTAGTCACGAGACTTTGCAAATAAACATTTTCCGGGGGGTACTCTAAGGAGTTTTGGATGGAGGACTGTCAACCAGTGCTCGAATGCAAATAACATGATATTTCAAATCCCCCTTCAAACTAAACTCTTGCATGTCCGAAAATCTACACACAAAAAATGCTAACGTTATTTCAGACTGGCTTCAGATAAAGCACACTAAAAAAATGGCTCAGAACCTTTGCGGCAGTACAAATTCTACAGGGAAGAGACCCCCCCCCCCCCTCCCCCCACAATGAAAACAATTATAATGAACAGACATTCCTTACTGAATCGCCATACTCAGGTGTAGAAGGGACTGCGCGCATTTTTCCTTCACGATTAAACTGTATTTTCTTGCAATTTAGGTAAGTGAGTTTTAATTTGTTATATATTGAGCATGACTACCACCACCAGTGCTTCCCAATGGAAAGAATGGACTTCCTGCTAGCCTGCTCTACTGCCGTTTGCTCGGTTCTCGCAGTTCTTCATTTGAGATGACCTTCGACCAAAATATTTAGAATTCACAAGCAGACAGAGATGAATAGCCTACCAACAAGTAATTTAAAAGCGATTATTCCTAATAAAATTTATTGTAAACGGTTTGTTTTGGCACAAGCCATCTCAAGCTCGCGCTTGTCAAGAAATATCCAATATTCACGGACCCATTGGGTCGTAGACTTGTTTAAAAATTGCATTTTATGTTTGATTTACAGCATCGAACAAATTATGAGCGTGGTTACCTTGTTGATGATGGCATTACTCGTTCCTGCCACGCAAAGCGTGGTAAGACGCGACACTGGCAAAGGTATACTGTATGTGCTTGGCGTGACGCAAGAATCTCTTTTGTAGCAGTTGACCTCTGGAAAGATCTCCCATCTGACCTAAAGGATCTAAATGTATTCCTCTTCTCGAGAAATTTAAAACGTTATCTATTGCCAGAACAACACAAATAATTTGTCTCCTCTGTTATGTTTTTCTCACATCATATTGTTAAATTATTTCACTGTAAATATTTTCACTTCCTTTAATTCTTTCACCTGCTGTAAATGTTTAACAAACTGTGGCTGGGGGCTAACTAGAAAACTTACCGGTTAATTTAGCTCCCAGACTCAAAATTATATTAACTATTTAAATTATTAGTACTTAGTTCAAAATGTGTGTAGATATTTTCAAATATAGTTGTAAAAAAAATAATGAGTAAATAAAGTATTGTTGTTGTTGTAAAGTGGATATAACTACAACAGTTACGAGTATCTCGTCGTGTCAAAACACCCGGGGTACCCTAATAAGCGATCCCTGGTGCAATTTGAAGACCTTCCCAGTAACTGTTCGTCGTCACAGATGCAATCTGCCTACATGTACTTGTATTATGTGTATGCTCACAGGGCAAGCACACTCACTCCTTACATCTCCCGCTATTTGGAAGTGCGTTTGGTGAAAAAAGCATGGAACGAAGCTGAAGCGACCAGCACTGTGCGACTGACTGGTGCTTCATGGTCCTCGGCATATCTGGGTCTGGACGGTACAGACGCTGAGGCAACAATACAGCCAGGGAAAGTCACCATATGTCCTTTTCATCCTCGGGGCTTTGTTGCTTTTGACATCACAGATGCAGTTAAAAGCTGGATTAAAGGAGTACCTAACAATGGCTTGTTAATCCGTGCAACCAACGAGTTGGAACCTGGAGCGGATATCCGCTTCGCTAGCAACGCCATGTCCGATTCTTCAAAACATGCCTTTGTTCATGTGCTATGCGCTCCTTTTTCGGCTCAATCAAGCACCATAGCAAAGCATACCGGCATTAAACCCGCTACATCATACCAGAAGTATGCCACATTGAGTACTTTCCATTATACTACACCATACCAGCAACAAATCTGTTCATGTGCAAAAACTCCCGAAGGATAACAGCTAGACTCTGCCCTACTTGTCGATCTAATCACATTAAGGATGAATGTCACTTCCATTTCTACCCGTCCTAAATAGTCAATTGTAAGGGACGGGTTTTACAGAATATCAAACAATTATTTTCTGAAGAAGCTAAAAACGAATTAATGAACTCTTCTAAATATTAATATTCAAATGTTTAAGTTCATCTTATCATACTTTGATTTACGCAAAAAATTGCCATTAATCAGTCAGAGTGACGTAATTTAATTGTTCTTCCTCTTTCTTTATCACATTATTGTTATTTTGTTTTTGTTATGAAGTTTTTACAAGATAATCGGACGTGTTGTATCAAATAAACAATCACGAACCGAAGGCGAGTGATTGTAGTATCTCATAGAGCACGGACACGAATGTTGTTGACAGTTTATGAAATGAAAATCTATCTATCGTTACAACCACAGTATACATCCACTAGTTGTTGTAACTAAATAGCATAGCATTTCATAGCTGTTCTGTATTAGGATTATTACGCTTCATTAAATTTTCATTTCTTTTGTATTTTCCTTATGAATTAGTAATGAATTTTATAAATGCTTTTGCAATCCTGTATAAATTTATGGCCGTGCAAATAAAGCTACGTATTGTTGTTGTGCAGCTTCCAGCAGCAAAGATGTTGAGCCAACAGGATAGAAAATAAAGATGGCAGCAAGGATGAAGATGAGTGGCTCAGTTGAAACCCTTTAGGAGTTATTTATCCATAATCTTGTACATATATTACACATATTCTATTTTAAGGGAACCTTTTTTTTATTAAACAATTGTCTTATTTTTAAAAATTAAAGTGCGTGATCACTTGTCTGTAAAGCATTCCTTTGTAGTCAGAGTAACGTCTTTGCCACCAAAACGCTGTAACACGCTTGAGAAGATACACAGAAGGACTATTCGACGGCGAAATAATCCATGCTAATGACTGACATCTATAAATAGAAAGTAAGTTTACATACCACATCAAATATTGTCTGCGTTATTTTATTGTCTGTTGTACTTTTACATTTTTGACAAAATTTCGCAAATGTTTCAAAAGTAGGTTAGACGTGAAAGAGAAATGTAACGGCTCTTGAGGATCCTGGTGCTTCCTCCCTGTATTACCAGTATTTAGAAACTAACCCAATTATCCTCTTGTTGTGCTTGTGCTTATTTTATGCTTGTGTCATATTCGTTTTCACCAGACGCAAAAATGACCTCTCCCGGATTACCTTTCTTTAGTAAAATAAACTGATCACGTACCAGTCAAAGGTCGTATTGCTTTATAATTCTTTAGTCACGAGACTTTGCAAATAAACATTTTCCGTGGGGTACTCTAAGGAGTTTTGGGTGGAGGACTGTCAACCAGTGCTCGAATGCAAATATAAAAATACTTGATATTTCAAATCCCCCTTCAAACTAAACTCTTTCATGTTGGAAAATCTATACAGATTTGAAAAAAGGCAACAATCAGATTATGTGACATTATTTCAGTCTAGATGTATGTAAGGCACACCACACCCGAGCAAAATGGCTCAGACACTTTGCGGAAGTATAATTTCTACAGGGGAAATCCCCCGGATCTCACTTTCGACAGACACTCCTTAAACGCCATAATCGGGCGTAGAAAGGACTGCGTGCTCTATTTCTTCAGGGTTAAACACTATTTTCTTGCAACTTAGGTAAGTGAGAGTTTACTTAAAGGGGCAGTAAGACTTGACGACAAGTCGCCTAATGAGAGCGATGTCCCCCGCCTCACCGGGAACTCAAACAAAACGGACTTTGAGAAAATCAAAGGGACAGTGATGATATGCAGTGGGACCTCCATTTGGCGAAGTCTTTTGTTTACGAAGGATTGGTCCTTAGAGAGCAGATCCTTCGTCAATCGTCAGATTCAAAGACATCTAATTTGAAATTCACCTGATTCACTAGCAGATGCAGATGATTAACCCACCAACCGAACTGACTCAAAGTAATTATGCCTAATTTATTGTAAACGATTTATTGTCGTTAGAAAGTTGTAATCCTATGCACAAGCCATCTCAAACTCACACTTGTCACGCAAGAAATATGTTTTTACCCCAACTGATTTTTGTTGAGTTGTTTAGATATAGTAGCTTGGATGCTTTCCACTTAAATTTGTCATACGTTGCGATATGTTGCAATGAGATATGGTTTTCACAGCTGCCATGTTGGTACATGTAGTAAGAAACAATAGAAATCGTTTGCATGAAAATAGAGTTTTATTCCCAAAGGATGGACAATTCATTGTTCTGACTGATCACCAACATGGACGCCGTGAAAATCATCTGTTAACGGAAGTAAGAAACGGAAGTAGCCAAAGTACATCTCCAGTTTTTGTTGGCCGTACGTCATTTCTTTAATAACTTAGCATTTTTATAGCCACGGTAGGAGTCTTCAGGAACACCCAAGGAATCGTTTCGGTCCAACGTGAAAAAACTGGAGTTATCTTCAGTCAGATGTCGAAAACGATCTCAACAATGAAACATCTAAAGCCTTTTCTTTTCAGAAGAATAAAAAATGCCGTTTAGCAATGTCACTGTGTTTCATGTCCGTCAAGTCATGCTTCAGAAAACGATTTAAGCTCCGGCATTTATGGACTAATTACTCATGCGCGTAGCGGCATGAGGTAAGGTTTCGGCTCCGTTTTTCTTGTTATTACTCATGCGCGTAGCGGCATGAGTTATAAAATGCCCTCCGTTTTTCTTTTTTTTTTTATTATTATTTTTTGTGTCACGATTTTGCATGCAAATTTATGCACGCATATTTTAAATTGGCACTTCCGGTTCATAGACTTCCTTTTGGTGACTTCCGGCTACTCCCACTTCCGGTAAAACAGCGTTACTGAAGTGTCACGACAGCATCTCCTACAACCCTACTTACATTACTAATGTTCACGTTAGGTATATATAAGACGTAGAACAATCACTGGCTTCATTGTGGTACAGCCTTCAATTACAAAACATTCAATAGTAAAGATTGCAGTTTGCAGGAACGATGACTGAATGAAAGGAAGTAACTCTTCTTCATATCGGACATCTTCTTATCATGTTTAAAATATATCATAAAACTTTCGTACGCATGCGCATGAGTATAGGCTGCTTGCAGCCTCTTGTTTTTATTATTTTTATTTTTTGTGTCACGATTTTGCATGCAAATTTATGCACGCATATTTTAGTGACCGGGTCCTCGGGTCACCAACATATTCTACAAAAATGGCTGCCGCGCTCGGCATGTGCTTGGTTTTTAAAACCGTAGTTTCGTGTCATCGCATTAATAACTCACATTTAAAATATTCAAAATGGAAAGAGAAAGCTTTAAAGAATATCCAAAGCCGCTATAGTGGAGAAAAAGGAGAGCTTTCAGCAACTGAATCTTGCTTCAAGGAAATTCATACGCTGCTATCAGTGCGGGACGATCAAAACCGAAGAAGCAGATTTCTTACAGATGAGGGACTTTACCGTAAAAGAAATTACAATTTTTTGGTGAGAATTTATGTTGATATCAATTTGTGATTCAATTTTCTCTGTGTTCTGGTTAGTTTTGAGGAAATAATCATAAAACATGCTAACACGAAGGAATGTGTTTACTAGCGAAAATGAAAATTACGGACAAACTTCGTCGCCCATTCGTTGTCGTTGGAATATCGTCAAAGGTATGCTATGTTTTCATGACCGTTTGGCTTCAGTTTGCCCTCCTCAGGACAAGTGGCTCCTTGACGGAACCAAAAAAATGAAAAATGAAAGGCAGTGAAGGAAAGAAAAATGATAAGCCAACGACACGAGGTATTCCCAAGCGGTCACCCATCCAAGTACTAACCTCGCCCGACAGGGCTTAACTTCGGTGATCAGACGAGAACCGGCGCATGTCAAACAGTGTTCCTAAAGTTTACGATGAGCGAGTGACTTTTCTCCAGTAATCGCAATAAGTCGTATTCACGACTTAAAAACATGTTTTAGCGTGTTCTTTAGTGTGTCACGCAAAATTCGTTGAGGGGGGAAGGGGTGCGTAACCCGTTCAAAACAAACCATAAAACTTGCTTATACAAGCGCATGAGTGTAGGCTACAATAGTAGCCTCTTGTTGGTTCGTAAAGACTTATTTTAAAATTGCATTTTATGTTTGATTTACAGCATCCAACAATTTATGAAATTATGAGCGTGGTTACCTTGTTGATGGTGGCATTACTAGTTCCTACCACGCAAGGCGTGGTAAGACACGACACTGGCAAAGGTATACTGTATGTGCTTGGTGTGACGCAAGATGTCTGGATTGAAAGTGGATCTAATTACAACAGTTACGAATATCTCACTGTGTCAAAACTCCCGCAGTATCCCAACAAGCGATCCCTGGTGCAATTTGAAGACCTTCCCAGTAACTGTTCGTCATCACAGATCCAATTGGCCTACATGTATTTATATTATGTGTACGCACACAAAGCAAGCGGGCAGTCTATCACCTTTGCCCCTTTCATCCCGCGTTATTTGGAGGTGCACTTGGTGAAAAAGGCGTGGAACGAATCTCAGGCAACCAGTACTGTGCGCCTGAGTGGTGTTTCATGGTCCTCTGCATGGTTGGGTCTGGATGGCACCGATGCCGATACAACTCCGCAGCCTGGAAAAGTCACCATTTTTCCTTATCGTCCCGCGGGTTTTGTTGCGTTTGATATCATAGATGCGGTCAACAGCTGGAGAAGTGGAGTGGTAAATAACGGTTTGGTCATACGTGCAACCAACGAGCTAGACCCTGGAAGGACCATACGCTTCGCTAGCAACGCCATGTCTGATTCTTCAAAACATGCTTTTGTTCATGTGCTGTGTGCTCCTGAAGGGAAAAACGGCGTCAGTCCGGCTACATCAAGCACCACAGCAGACAAAACTAACATGAAACTCGCTACATCATACCAGCTGCATGTCACATTGAGTGCATCCCATTATACGGCTACACCATACCAGCAACAAGCCTGTTCATGTGCAACTTCCGGCAGCAAAGATAGTGTGACAACTGCGCAATCAACTTCCGGCTGCATAATTGGTGTGACACTTGGGCAGTCAACTTCCGGCAGCAAAGATGGTGTGACAACTGGGCAGTCAACTTCCGGCAGCATAATTGGTGTGACAACTGGGCAGTCAACTTCCGGCAGAAAAACTACGAAGCCAACTTGGCAGCCAACTTCAAGCGGTAAAACTTGTAAGCAAACTAAGCAGTCAACTTTTAGCAGCAAAGTTGGTAAACCAACCTGACGGTCAACTTCCGGCAGCAAAGTTGGTGAACCAACTGGGCAGTCAACTTCCGGCTGCAATTGGCGAACCATCTGGGCAGTCAAATTTTGGCAGCAAAGTTGGTGAACCAAATGGGCATTTATCTTCGGCAGCAAAGTTGGTGAACCAACTTGGCAGTCAAATTTTGACAGCAAAGTTGGTGAACCAAATAGGCATTTATCTTCCCGCAGCAAAGTTGGTGAACCAACTTGGCAGTCAAATTTTGACAGCAAAGTTGGTGAACCAAAAAGGCATTTATCTTCGGCAGCAAAGTTGGTGAACCAACTAGGCAGTCAAATTTTGGCAGCAAAGTTGGTGAACCAAATGGGCATTTATCTTCCGGCAGCAAAGTTGGCGAACCATCTGGGCAGTCAAATTTTGGCAGCAAAGTTGGTGAACCAAATGGGCATTCATCTAACGGCAGCAAAGTTGGTGAACCAACTTGGCAGTCAACTTACGGTAGCAAAAGCGGTGAACTTACTGGGAAGTCAACTTTCGGCAGGTACGGTGGTAAGCCTGTGCCCGAAGAGCACGGTCACTACGGTCACTTCTGTGCCAGAAAGTACGAGGTCATCTATGCTCGTTGACGTCGTTTGTTGATTTAAGTTCTTTTCCCGAGCTTGTTTATGTTTTTCTTAATTTAAAGTTATATTTTTTCTTCTCGTATATTGAGCTGATTTTATCCGACAACTACCAGTTTTAGGGTAAGTCCTTTGAATGTTGTTGTAAATTTAATGTTTTTTGTTCTTTTTTTTCTGTCAGTTTTTTGTTTTCTATCTTAGATGCGTTCCAGTACGAATTTATTGTTATACCAATTCCTTATCGTCTTCAACCTTTGCCCATTCAAAAAAACCGTCCTCTCGTGGCACCTCGGAGTTACCTGGCTGGAAACATTGAGCCTCCCTGACCAACCATATTTCTCATCTACCTGCCAACGCCTTCCAGTTAAGTCGCGGTTGATTTGCAGTATCTAATCTCCTTTCAAGTCTTCAGTGTCAAGCAGTCTTAGGCCAGAGTCAAAGGCTTTAACCAGGTAAAACGGTTTAATTTATCTGTGATAACTTTAATAAAGGCAGTACAATAAGCTTTTCCATAGGTCATGTGACATGTCGCGTGGCCATTTTTCTTAAAATAACAAATATTTGACGAATTGGTAATGGGTTTAAGAGGAAATCATCAAATATAAGAACTCTTTTCTGATGCAGATAAAATATTTCCAGCCCTTCACATTTAGAATGATCGTGCATTGTTCTTTGCATTTTTTTAGGACAACTGGTTATTTTTTAGTCCAAAATTCAACCTTTGATTATTTATAACTGTCATTTTAAAAATAGAGGGCGGTCATTCCAAACGTAGAAGTTTACATTTGTTAAACCGCCATCGGAACAGCTAATTTATTTAACTTAACAGAGAAAATCTGCTGGCATATCGTCGAGTTGCGTAGTTTTCAAATTTTGATTACGTGATATGTCAAGTGACCAAACTTGTGCATTAAGGCAAAATAAGACATCAAGATTTACATTCCGGAAAACTTTCAGTGTCGTCTAGGCAATCTAGCCGAAGATATAAAGTGTCAGTCATATTTTCCGAACACACTTTAAACCCAGGCCTTAAACTGCCATCTACAGTATTGGCAGGGCTCAACACTTTTGCGGGTTTACCAAAAAGTCTTCAATTATCCCATTGTTTTCTTTCATGATGAGTGCGTCGCAAATAATTTTTGGAAAGGTTACTGAGTCTAAAAAGATGCAATCACTCCTGAAATGTTTTAAGGCTCTTGTAAGTGCTAGATCAGAAATAAGTCTCCTCCTCTTACAGACATTAGAGCAGTAACTTCTGTAACAATGCAAGTACCACTTGAGGGACTACATAAGAGATTTTAAATTTGACACTATCTCAGCCTCGAGCGTTCGTCGCAGAGACGGTGATTTTATTTATAATTGATTAATTAATTCTTAAAGTATATATATATATATATGTAAATAGTCTCTTTTTATTTTTACTCTTTTATTGTATTTTAGATATTTTATTATACACACGACCCCACAAGCTAGTGAAGCTTTAAACTTTTATCGTGTCTAAATAAAGGTTTTTGTTTGTTTGTTTGTTTGTTAGTTTGAATAAATAGTAGCAAAATGTAGCTGGATCTTTGTGCAGATCAGGATCAACAATGAAGTGAATAAAAAACTTTAACATGCAAGGCTGATCAGACAGCTGAATTTGTTCGGTTTCTTTTAATAATATTTTCCCAATATTTCGGTTAGACAACACTAACCTTCATCAGGGGCTAAGAAAGCTAAGAGCAGTAGCTTAGCTTGTGCCTTATTCTTGGTTTTGCGGAATGGGCACAGCGAGGTATGTAGCTTAAGAGCTTGTGACATAAACGTTTTTCTTTCTCATGTCTCTTTATTTTTAGAATCTTCCAAAACAGATGAATTTCGTAATAAAACGCGGATCACGATCGTTAGACCAAACCCTTCTAGTGAAGGCTTTGAAGCGGTGCATCGCTGCTACAGAAATTGGCTTTAGGCGAGTGAAGACCTGCCGGTGTTCAGCGCTCACTAGCCCCCGACATCTACAACAAAGTTCGCCGTCAAGCTAAGGCATTAGTTACACCAGAGCAAGGAGATTTATCAAAGATGCGTTCAACGATTTTTTGTGGTGTTTCAAGTATTAGTCTTCATAGGCTCAGAGTCGGAGAATCCATAGTTGCTGCTATAATGAGTGTCGAAATAGCAGATAGACTTTTTTAAATTAATAAGGAGACCCTATCGTTGGACAAACGACATTATATTGCTAAGAATAATTATGCCACGGACAATTTTGAATCTTTGTTATCAGTTTCAACATCACTGGGAATTGATTTATGACCGAGCCCAGCAGCTCGGGGAGAACTACCACGGGGCTGGGATTTTTCCCCTTTTTTTATTTTCTGCTACGAGCGCGGTGGGGGTTTTTTCATCCTGTGGATGCTCGTTGGTACTTCTCCAGTTTTTTTTCTTTTTCTATTAAACTAGTTATTTCAGTTTTCTACGCCAGAGTCCATGTACACTGTATGTCTTTCAGTTTATCAGAATAAACTGTAATGGTTACACTTTAGGATATTATACACAGTGATTCAAAAGTTAGAACCACCCTGTTTAGCATAATAAAAGTACCTCTGCAGTCAGGAAAGTACTGCTCAGTGGCTTTCATTTGAATGGTCGCACTTTATGATATCATACACAGAGTCAAAAGTTAGAAACCACCTTGTACAGTTTTATAAACACTACCACAGAAAAGTACTGCTCAGTATCTTTCATTTGAATGGTCACACTTTTCTTTTGTCATCAGTTTGTCTGGTATAATTTCTTTTATTTCTCTTGAACTTACAGTACCCATAAGGCAGCTAGCTGTGTTGTGCTTGGCTTGGGAACAAGAAATGCTTATATCTGGCTCCTACGACAAATCCATTGTAATTTGGGATCTTAGAGGTGAGTCAAATTCATAGGATAGGGCGGTTATACATGCCCTTAGCCCTTCAGTTGTTAGGCATTCGAAATCCAGATGCTATTGTCAATCAATTAACTAGAAATGTGTGTCTTGCAGAACGTTGTGAAGCTTGGGGGCGGGTGCACTACTGGTCAAAACGTTAGTGGCATCTTGATTTGTGTATTCCCGCTTTGTCTTCTTTGAACATAAATGTCGGTAGAAGGTTCTTTCGATGGTTCACATACCGTTTGCCATCCGCTATCTTTGTATACTATGCTTCTCTAGGCTTACATGAAGTAGTAGCCTGTGCCATTGTTAGTGGTTGCGATTCCTCTGTTACTAGGCAACTTTAGGACAACAACACGATCTCTTCGATATATTTACAGTCATATAAAAGCAACCAAAGATTTAATCGCCCTACAGTGATCCATGTGCGATTCCATGCAAAACCGCACAACAAACTTAATATATAGATAGGCAGAGCCTAACAGCGAAGCACTGTGAACAAGCTTAACTAAGGTGAAACTTAACTAAGGTGAAAGGTCGGAAGCACAAGAATTAAGATTGACGACCGGGCTATTTTTCAATTTTAGCAATTCTCAAAAAACAGTAAGCTTATTACCCGACCGTCTGCACAGTACATTTAGACCGTAGAAAAGTTCACAAAAACAACTTTTCTCCGTCTAGAATTACAGGTACGACTACTTTTCGAATAAAATACAGTTTTTGTTTGCCAAAAATTGCCCGAGAAACTGATTTGGAAATCAAAATTGCAAAAATACACAAAATATTTGCATAAGGCGATGCGAGTGAAGATAGAACTGTACTATAAAATCAAAGTCTTGTTTTGTTTATAAAATCGCTTTTCAATCTATCTGATGAATGAACAAACACATAAAAATGGACAACACAATCTTCTTTCGAAACATTTTATTCAAATCTTCATTGTTTATGTAAAAGTAAAACACGTACGATTTACAGCGCATCAAGGCAAAGCTGTCCTCGATGAAATTCAAGATAACAGCACGACTTAATTTGAGCACGTTTCATAAACATGTCTCCAAAACACAATGGAAAAGTTAATCAAAAATTGATTTCAACATAAATTCCCATCGAAAAATGTGATTTATTTTACCTTTAAGTCACTGGACTGCTTGGAAATTCATTAAAACTCCACTTCTTCGGTTCTGAAATCCGTAATAAAAACAAGGCATCCCCCGCATTGCTCCTGCATTGATAAAAACGTATGAGGGTTCCTCGAAGCACGATTTTATCCCCGAAAGCTCTTCTTTTTCCACTAAAGCGGCTTCTGAGTATCCCTTAATTAGTATCCCTGTCTTGAGCAGCCCACCGCGAAAAAATGCAGGGAAGTAACGACTTTACTGCTCCGCTAAACACTGCGAAAGATCCAACTTTTTTAAAACTTTAAAAAGTTTTTATAGAGCTGATGACTGTGTATAGCCTAAGGCTCTGCGGCCTGGGATGAGTCTATGATGACGATGGTGACGAGCCTGGTGGTCTGCAGATGCTGGCGTGTGAGTCATGGACAGTTATTTCCTGGCATGTTGAGGTTGCAGCTAACAAGACTCAAGACGGGCAGTCGCGGTGGCATCAGATATCACAGAGGATGCCACAACACTGGACTGTTATAGCTTCTCTGGTTGTGCTTTGATGGTGTTTTAGATCATAGTGGTCGGCAGATTCTGGCCTTGAAGACTGAGAGGCTGCACACTTGTAAGGAGCACAAGTGTGACCAATCACAGCAGTCGTAAACAATCCAATGAACCAATCAGAGCTCGAAGCAATTACATGTCGGCGGCGCCATGCGCGGGAAAACGCGTGCGAGCAAGTCACGATTGGTTTTGGTTTTACTTCTGATTGGTCAAGAAAGTGGCGCGAGATTTTTTAGCCAATCACAAAGCGAAGCAATGCAAAACCAAAGCAATTGTGTAATTACTTTTGACACTCAATTGAAAACTGCTCTATCCTCACATGCAAGATCTGGCTAACAAGACTAAGCCAAGACGAGCAGTCACAGTAGCAACAGATAGCACTCCAGTCTCAGCCAGAGGATGCACAACAAATGGGCTTCTGTGGTTGCGTGTTGACAAGTGATGAGGTTGAGGATAATGATGACAGTGATGTTGATGATTATAACAGCGATGATGATGAGGGTGGTGGTGTAGGGAATGATGATGATATAGATGAAAACATCGGTCGGATGTTGATGATGATGATGGTGGTGATGATGGTGGCAGTGGTGGTGCTGATGATGATCAGATTATTTATCCAAAGCTTTCTACATTCATTTTTCACACGACATACACTCTTTACCCGCCTGTAAATAGCTCAATACTGCGCGTACGTATGGTTTATTAAATGGCTCGTTTTTGCGACGTTTATCAAATATCTGATTAGTTTTAAATATATATTTTTAAGCAAACCTTTTGACCTTTTTCGAAATGGGCTATTTGATTTCACCTCCATGCATTGCACTCGATTTCATTTTTTTCCCTTTGGGGCTGGCTATTCACCTAGAACCAAAATATCTATTTGCGAAAGTGATTTGAAAATCACTAAAATCACCAACGAAAATGTTTTCTACTGCATAACATGTACTTTATGCAAAAAGATATACATTGGTGAAACAGGGAGAAGACTGGGCGACCGTTTCCGTGAACATACACGCGTTGCAGAAAGAAATGACAAAGACGCATATAACCCCCGAAGGGGACTCCCATATAAAAATGACAGGGATGTTCGTCGGAAATTTTTAAAAAATACCCCAAAAAGGAACCAGGAACTTGATTGATGGGTGTGGCTAAAATGAATTCCTACCCCTAAGAGGTACCAATTCTAAAACAACACACGTCATATTCTGTCATATTTTTCGGCTCAATACGCTCAAAGGTATTGTTCTAAGTTCTAACGGGGGTCATTTTAGATTAAAGCACCCCTTAAAGGTACGACGAGTACCCCTGTCATTTTTATATGGGAGTCCCCCCCCCCCCCCCCTCCCTCGGGATATAACCCAGTCGCTGGCACTTTAACTCTCTAAACATTCTAAACAACACATGGCGATCAGCGGCCTTTCTCCTACACCAGGGTAATGCGAAACGCCGAAAATATTTAAAGCAAAAATTCGTTTTCAAAATCGACATTCTTAATCCCCACTAGACTTGCCACAAGTCGACCTTCGCATTTTTAGTCCAGTTTTATTTGATAAATTTGCGCGCGGAATTAACCCTTTGGCTACGGAATTGGCCATCTTCGTTCGATTTGGAACGATACAGATTATGCCTTCCTGAGCCAATTAGCTTTCACTTTAAGCAATTAGTTAGAAATCAGCGAATCAAGGAAGGATAGATCTTTGCAAAGATACCTCATTTTGGAAATTTTGACTAATCCTTCCAGAGTTGCACACAAAAAAGCTACTAATATTTTGGAGAAAAATCCACTGCCAATTTCGCAATTCCCCTACTACTTTTCCAGGAAACATTTCCCCCTTTCCCGAAAATTTAGCCAGCCACAATTTCTTAGGAAACAAAGACGATGAAGTGGGCGACAAAAGTGCATATAAGAAAGAAAGGCAAAGGAAAGAAAGAGAGCAAAAAGGAAGGAGCGAAAGAGGTCAGTCGTAAAAAAAATTTTGGCATGCACCAAAGCCAAAAAGGAGGCTTAATTACGTTCAGTCAGCATGAAAATACTGCTTCACTGTTGCAAATCTCATTTCCAGCTATTTCCGGTTCAGAAAGGATGAAATCGTAAAATATGCGGTTTTCTGCGCTACTAGCCGACCGTCGCCAAAAAAGAGTTAATTTAAGTCCCTTAAGGTGGGACTTAACCTAAATTTGAATGAAATTTGATGAGGTTTTAAGAAGGGATAGGAGTAAGAAAATGATTTTTGGAACACCAACAGACAGTCGATACCCACGCAAGAGCACCCCAGGTTGCTAGTGGACTAACTTGGTATCCGTCTATTAATTATTAACTACAAATTCTAATTTTAAAACTTGACTAAATCTTCAATATTTCTTATTTCTCTAAATTTTACCAATCCTTTGAGATAAACTATTTCCTCCCAAACATATCCAAAAATCACCCAAAAATTTACAAAACACCCCATAACATAGATTTATGTTTTAAGCATAGGGTTTTTGGATTGCTTGAAACGTGAACGAGATATTTCCATTAAAGCCATGTCAAGTGGCGGAAAAGTGGCGTTTAGGTTAAGTCCCGCCTTAAGGTGGGTCCATATACTTTTTTTGGCGCGCATGGCATGGGCACGAAAATGTAGCGAGCGCACGTTTGTTTATTTTGATGACGTCACGGAAAAAAAGAAGGTTTTTACGGTAACCAAAACATTTATTGCGCGCATTCTACACGGTGAATTTTTAAAAAAATTGGTAGGATTTTCTTCGTTCTTGGTCACAAAAAAGGCAATCATTTTTGTAGATACACAAACACAATAAAGGTAAAAAACGAAAAGTGAGTAAATTGCAGAAAATTATGTACCAATTTTTTATGACTTTCTTAGATGAGACGTACTGAATGTTTCTTCTGTTTCACCAAAAATCGCGAATATTTACCTTGTAAAAACCGAGAAAATCAGTTGAGAGGTTTCCTAGCCTCGAACAACAAGCCCAACAACTCAACCATTGGTTGCCATGATAACGAGACAAGACTGCCAAATAGCAAAGCGCACAAATGACGTCAGTACTCATGTTTGTCTGAGTTTATAATTTATTCTTGTTTATTCTTGCATTTCTGACAATAGAAATTCCTTATTAGGAATCCCCTGAGAGTCACTTTTGGTTTGTTTGTCTGAGTTTTAGTTCTATAAATAGTAATTGTGCGCTACGCTATTAGACTTCTCCGTAAACGAGAAAGCCTATTAAACACGGACCCGCGCTATAAAAGGAACCTTTGCCTGGCCAAGCCGCCAGTCATTTCACACTTGACACCGAACTGTCAACATCACGTGCATCCTCTCGCCAATGGGGAACCGTTACCGGCGCGAAATTCAAATTTAGCAAGCTAAAATATTATATTCATGCTAAAAGGCACATAAATTCAAATAATGTTTTTTAGTTTTATTTTCGTGAAAGATAAATCCTAAACAAGATTGAACTGGTGAAGATTGAATTAGACCTATTTTGGGGGGGCAACGGTCTTCCTCCGTGTTGCTCGCAGTGTAAGCCATCTTTGATTAGCCGTTGAAGCAGTGATGGTGTGACATCCCTTTTAAAGTGCTGGTCCTTGTTTAAGCTACGTGTTTGTATATTATGCCTAGTATCGCGAAATAGAACTCTCGAAAGATCGTCTATATTTTGTTTGGAAGACTGGCCAATAACTATATGGAGCCACCTTAAACGAAGAACCTGACTTACCGAAAATTAATGGGGTTAGTTTCTAGAGAAACTGTGGTGCTGCGTCGGTGGGGGTGAAGCACAAGAATTTGGTTTTATCGACTGAGTCGATAAAGTAAATTAGCCACCGTAAAAAGATTCGAGAAAGCTGACGTTTCGAGCGCTAGCCCTTCGTCGGAGCGAATCAAGGGATTGTGGGTAGTGTATGGTTTTATATAGTAGGAGGAGCTCCGCCATTGGTGGAAATTTTGTGACGTGAAAAACAAATGTAAATTAGTTGAATGAAAAGCGTTCGTTAATTCCGTGGGGTTTGAGAGTGCCGATTCGAAAGATGATTTTTTTGTTCTAACTTTTTACGGCTTTCTGTGTTGCCCTGGTGTAGGGAAACGCCACAGATTGTCATGTGTTGCTTAGAATGGTTAGCAAGATTAAAATGACGCGCGACTGGTTTGGATGCGTCTTTGTCATTTTTTCAACGTCTCGGAGATGTTCTCGAAAACGGTCGCCCAGTCTCCTCCCTGTTTCGCCAATGTATATCTTTTTGCAAAAAGTACATGTTATGCAGTAGATAACATTTACGGAGGTGCATGTAAAACGATCAGTGATTTTAATAGATCGTTTAGGTCCCGTTATTTTGTTGGCGTTGTGAATGAAAGGACAAGTGTTGCATCGTGTGCGTGCGCATTTAAAAGTTCCCGGTTCATCGTCAGATTTCAGTGTACTCGTAACTAGAAAGTTGCCTATATTTTTGTCACGTTTGAATGAAATTAGTGGGGGTTGTGAAAAAATTCTGCCAGTTTCAGGGTCGTTTTGGAGCAATTTGAAATTTTTTAAAATGATGCTTTTGACTGTGTGATTGTGTGGGTGGAAAGTGAGGGTGAATGGAATTCTCTCGTTCTCTTCCTTCTGTGATGTTTATAGTGCTGATTGTCTGTCGATCTGTTGTGCACGTTGTTGGCCCGTTTTAACAACAGAGTCAGGGTACCCACGTTTCTTGAAAAACTGGCACATTTCTTCCGATTTGTTGGAAAAATCGGAGTCATCACTACAAAGACGTCGAAGTCTGAAAAATTGAGAATACGGAATGGCGTTTTAAACGTGTGATGGATGTGTGGATGAATGTAAAAGATAACTGTGGGAATCTGTAGGTTTGTAGTGCACACTTGTGGATAAACTGTTGCCGTTGATCGAAATATTGATGTCAAGAAAAGCGACAGAGGTTTCAGAAATTTCCCAGGTGTATTTTAGAGCCGGTTGAAAAGTATTGACAGAAGTTATGAACTGATTAAGTTCTTCTTTACTGGAAGAAGTAGCGCCAATGCAGTCATCGATGTAGCGGCCGTAGAGCTCGGGTTTGGTTCCTTGGTACTGATCGAAAAATTTCTTTTCGACGTAGCCTACAAAAAGGTTAGCATAACTTGGTCCCATTTTGGTGCCCATGGCGACTCCATTTACTTGTTTGTAGTAGTTTTGGGAAAATGAAAAACAGTTAAGTGTCAAAACTAATTCGGCTAAGCGGAGCAGTGCTTCTGAGCTTGGGTTTTGAATGGAGCGCTGATCGAAAAAATATTTTAGTGCTAAAAGTCCTTCGTCATTGGGGATGACGGTATATAAAGAGGTAATGTCCATAGTGAAAATTTACTTGTTTTCGCTGGGAAAACTGAAATCACGGAAAATTTCGAGTGCGTGATTGGTGTCTTTAATGTACGAGGGTAGTGATTTGACAATGGGGGCCATGATTTTGTCTAAATAGCTAGAAATTAGTTCAGTAGGACAGCTACAAGCGGAAACAATTGGGCGGCCCGGATTGTTTGGTTTGTGGATTTTCGGCTTGAAATAGACGCGCGAGGTTCTAGGAGTAGTGATGATGAGATTATTGGCGGTAACTGGTAACTGTTGTTTAGTAATGAGGTCTTGGATAGTTTCTTTGACAATTTTTTGGTTGGTAGGAGTGAGATCTTTATCAACTTTGAAATAGAAAGCGGTGTCAGAAAGTTGCCGAAAAGCCTCTTGTCGGTAAAGGTCGGTCCGCCAAACAACTACCGCGCCGCCTTTGTCGGCCGCTTTGATAACAATGTCGCGTCGTTTGCTAAGACTTTTAAGCGCTGTCCACTCTCCTGTTGAAAGGTTGGAAATTTTGGTGTGGCGGTTGAATTTAAGTTTTTTGACATCGTGACGACATTTTTTGACAAAAAAAATCTAAAGAAGAAAACTGGCCCTCTGGGGGTGTCCATTTAGATTTGCGAATGATCAGTGATTCAAAAACATCTTTTTCCGAGGTATCATAATTGTTTTCTTTGTCATGGAAAAATGCTTTTAATTGGACGCGGCGAAGGAAAGTTTCAACATCTTGTTTGGCTATGGGAACAAAATTTAAACCTTTACTAACTTTACTAACCTTTACTTTACTAACCTTTACGTTTACAAAACGACCCTGAAACTGGCAGAATTTTTTCACAACCCCCACTAATTTCATTCAAACGTGACAAAAATATAGGCAACTTTCTAGTTACGAGTACACTGAAATCTGACGATGAACCGGGAACTTTTAAATGCGCACGCACACGATGCAACACTTGTCCTTTCATTCACAACGCCAACAAAATAACGGGACCTAAACGATCTATTAAAATCACTGATCGTTTTACATGCACCTCCGTAAATGTTATCTACTGCATAACATGTACTTTTTGCAAAAAGATATACATTGGCGAAACAGGGAGGAGACTGGGCGACCGTTTTCGAGAACATCTCCGAGACGTTGAAAAAATGACAAAGACGCATCCAAACCAGTCGCGCGTCATTTTAATCTTGCTAACCATTCTAAGCAACACATGACAATCTGTGGCGTTTCCCTACACCAGGGCAACACAGAAAGCCGTAAAAAGTTAGAACAAAAAATCATCTTTCGAATCGGCACTCTCAAACCCCACGGAATTAACGAACGCTTTTCATTCAACTAATTTACATTTGTTTTTCACGTCACAAAATTTCCACCAATGGCGGAGCTCCTCCTACTATATAAAACCATACACTACCCACAATCCCTTGATTCGCTCCGACGAAGGGCTAGCGCTCGAAACGTCAGCTTTCTCGAATCTTTTTACGGTGGCTAATTTACCTTATCGACTCAGTCGATAAAACCAAATTCTTGTTACCGAAAATTAGCATTGGAAGGGACTTTGAAAAAGTCTAAATCCCCACGAAATCAACGAACGCTTTTCTTTCAACAAATCTATTTTTGTTTTTCACCCTACCATGGTTTTCTTCACCCCAACCCACAATTGCCTCTGACGAAAGGCTGCCGCTCGAAACGTCAGCTTTTGAGTCTATTAACGGTACCCTACAAATTGTTGATAACCGCAAATTGTCATATGAGGAGATAGACTAGCGCGAGATAGCCGACTTGCATAGCGGAATGAGACAAAAATTAAAAGAGGAAAAAGGGGTTATTAAAGCTTTAGAGCAGTTTTCAATTGAGTGTCGAAAGTAATTACACAATTGCTTTGGGTTTGCATTGCTACGCTTTGTGATTGGCTAAAAAATCTCGCGCCACTTTCTCGACCAATCAGAAGTAAAACCAAAACCAATCGTGACTTGCTCGCACGCGTTCTCCCGCGCTTGGCGCCGCCGATATGTAATTGCTTCGAGCTCTGATTGGTTCATTGGATTGTTTACGACTGCTGTGATTGGTCAGAGTAATTACTTTGGTTTTGGTTTTCCCACACTCAATTGAAAACTGCTCTATCATAGACTCTACTTATGCAGTCATTGTGGGAACTATGCGTTTGTGATGACCTAAGTCAATTTACTGTGCAGTAATAAAAAAAGTAAGATCTTCAAATCCAGACCAGAAATCCCCAAGGAGATTCATGGTTGTGGTCATGGGGCGCGGCCCATTTAGTTCGGCTGTTTTAATAGCCAATAAGGTCATTATAAAAGCACAGGAAACCACTCAAACAGAAGATGGTAAACCTGTGAACAAACTCGTTGACACTTGTGGTCAACCGTATGATAAAGGACATTCACCAAAATTTGTTCTACCTTAAGTTTAATAATCATTAAAGTTTCTCATGTGTTAACATGATACAAGGTGTACATACGAATCTACAAAATATCGCAATCCGTAATAGTTGAATAATCATTTGTAATCACACCGTGAGCTCAGCAGAAATTCAAGTCTTAAGAAAGACCGGTTTTATCTGAACAAGGTAACAAAACGCAATGTAAGCTATTTTCAGAAAAAAAGAACAAATAGAAAACGTAGAAACGGACCCCTAACAAATTTATCGTAGAAGTCAAATTTCTCTAAAAGTAGTAAATTATTTCAATAACAAAAACTTTAGAGACACCTTAGAGAGGACCATTTTTTGAAAAAAAAAAAAAAAAACAAGTAACAGTTGAATATGGAACAAATCCCAATCAAATTGTCTAAGCTAAAATCCGTTAAAATGTTTTCAGACTGTACTAATTTTACAGAAAGAAAAAAATGGGAAACTTTCTTGCTTTCATTTTACATTTTAATATGGAAACAAATCCTTACCAAATTATCTACGTCAAACTCCGTAAATTCAATGTTTTAAGACTATACTGATTTTATAGAAAGAAAAAACCGGAAACTATATTTTCTCTCCTTTTTGCCTTGCTTTCAAGATTTTACTTAAGTTTATTCACCGCGGAGAGTTACGTCCAATCGCTATCTCCTGCAGCTCCACTTTGTTATGATCTTTGTGATGCTTCGTTATCTCAATGCGATGGTCGATAAAGTGATAGCCTGGTGACTTGACACTACGGTTGTTCGCTCTGCAAAAGAACAAAGGATAACATTAAATTTATCAGATGAAAGGGAGGTAGATATGGACACAAGTATAAACAAATATACGAGTTGAGAGAGGGTAGAAAAGGATTGCCAAAATTTAATATTTTTGATGCGACAAAAATAGTTAAAATGTTTTGAACTAATAAGGGTCACTGATAGAAAAAGGGAACTTAAAATGTTATATAAGATCACTTATTGCTCTGGACTTTAACTACAGATGCAAACATTCCAATTGTCCCGCGCTGGTGTCCATCCTGTAAGCTGTGATTTTATACGGTAAGATGAGCCACTACCTGATAGTAAACAATGTTTTATCAATATTTTGGTTCACAGATTAGAAATACACCTGCCGAATTTTCTACAAAGGAAATGCTGTTGGACACTCGTTTTTGGATGCAATATTGCGGCTTGGGAATATTACAGATTTGTTGCTCATCAGGCTTAATGACTTACTTGTATGTGGTCAGTTTATAGTCACACATGTAATGCTCCGTTCCAACTTTGAGAGCCATTGTGACAGCACCTTTCAGAACTCCATCACTTCCATACATTTTCTCTGTGGAAGGTTCCCAGCCTTGTGTTGCCTTCTTCATAACAGGACCATCGCTGGAAAAGTTCACACCATTGAATTTAATGTCGTGAACAAAGCAGTTCTTTTCCAAACTGTTGATAAAGAGATAAGTCAAATAACGCTGGAACAGTTCTACAGTACAGTTTGCGCTGCAAATGCAGTAGGGATGCCTTAATTTCGAAGACGATTAAAACGGATTACATTCAGGGCAACCATTAGATTTCTGAGGAAGGGATGAAGTGATATTGAAAAAATATTATCGTGCAAGCCACCTCTCTAGCAAAAAGTATCACGCAACAACTGCCATAGCCCAATGTCAGGTTTATTTTTATTTTTTTCAAAATACCTGCAGCGACACAGACTTGAAAAAATTACGAGAATGGACAATAAAAAGCGCAACCGACAACCGTTTCTCCAACGTTAACCTCCCTAATGACTAATTCCTCTACTGAAAAGAAGGAACAAAGAATTTATATTCAATTTTAAAACAATTTAATTTACTTTTAATTGAATTTCAATTTATATGATTCATTTTTAATTTTAAAATTGCTAAAATTCATCTTGGCAACTTGGCCCGGCTTTAACAAACATGTGTAAAAGTTCACTTTTGTCTCTTACCGATTTGACCAAGAATTTGATTTACAATTAATAACGGTATTATTAAAGGTTATGGAAAGACAAGCATAAACAAAAGAAAAAAACCCGACGTTTCGGAGTCAACATGACGCCATTGTCAAGGTATTAAACTTCAGTTTGTCTTAAGCATTTTTTTGCGCAAATGCCAAGTTGTTCTCTTTTGTGACTCAAATGGGCCTAAGCTAACACATATTAAACTATATATAAAAGAAAAACTGTATTCCAAAATCAAGTTGTCGTATATATATTCGTTTAGTATTCTCTTTCGACGCCTACGCGTGACTAAAGCAATGTTATGTTACGTAACTTCACTGCTCCATGAACCTGCACGGGCAAGTGATCAAAACAATTTAGACAACATAAAAAGGAAGAAAGTGATCAAAATATTATAAATTTAGACAACTTGAAAAGGAAATCGTAGTTGTTCCAAACAAACTTCGCTCGTAAAAAAGCCTTTCGAGCACATATTTCGTCCGAATGATGTCAATGATGTTTATTATTAAATTCTTTATATTATCCCGGTCGGTCCTAAAACTGGCGTAATTAAGAGAATACAAATTTCTTTGTCTAAGTGTCAAGAAAAATTAACATCACGGAGACCAATTGCAACTGAGACAAGTACAATCGTTTGAAAACAAAATTCTTAGCGTTTTCATAATAAACTCATTTGCAAGCTGTTTAACAAATCTCGATTCTGGCAAATGACTTTTAAGTCATCCTGTATTTAAAAAATGCAGTTTTCAATGCAGAATGGCAGAATTCAAAAGTTTTGTCTCTTAAGCCTGGTTTCCATATAATCGCAACGATCGCTGCGATTCTTGCGACCCTTGCGATCATATGGAAACCAACCGTTGCGATCGCGATCGCAGAGATAGAAAAATTTCTATCTCTGCGATCGCAATCGCAACGATCGCAAGGATCGCAACGTTTTGGTTTCCATATGATCGCAAGGGTCGCAAGAATCGCAGCGATCGTCGATCGTAACGATCGCTGCGATTATATGGAAACCAGGCTTTACCGATATCACCAAGAATTTAATTTCCAATTAATAGCGGTAAGGTTATTGAAAGGCAAGCATAAACAAAAGAAAATGTTTATTATTAAATTCTTTATATTATCCCGATCGGTCCTAAAGCTGGCGTAATTAAGAGAATACAAATTCATAGGCGGCGGAGCAGGGGGGCTGGGGGGGCTGTAGCCCCCCCATCCCCAAACGAAAATTTGGGGGGCACAGCCACCCACGTCTTGGTGCGTAAAATATCGCTAACCCAGAACCCCAGTATGTCAGGTTACAAATATAAGAACCGTGTGCGAAGCTTTCAACAAAAATGCTGTCACCAAAACGCTACTAGGAGAGGTCCACAAACTGTTAAGGCTGTATTTGACATTACCTGCGGCTTCGGCGACTTCAGAACGTACATTTTCTGCCCTCCGACGACTTAAGAACTACCTAAGATGCTCCATGAAGCAGGATCGTCTGAACAACTGCCTGCTAATGCATTGTCACAAATCGACTACGGACACACAGGTTTTCTTCTGCCAACGAACTACGAAAAGGACATTTTGGAAAGTTTGAGTAGGGGTATGTTCTTGGCTTGGTAAACGATAAGCCCCCCCCCCCCCCCCCCCAACGTTTAAAAACGCTCCGCCGCCTCTGAAATTTATTTTTCTAAGTGTCGTTTGTTTTCAGACGATCATCTGAAAACAAAATTCCAAGCGCTTTGAACCAGTGTTATTACGTGGTATCGTTATAGGTCATTTTAGGTTAGATAAAAATAATTAATGGGCTTTGTATATAAGTCGGCAAAAATGATGTTCATTTCAGTCAATGTCTTTATTTTGTCAGGGTGTTAAATTTCTTGTCAAAGTGTCATGGTAAAAAAAACCCCGACCATTTGATATCGCTTTCGAAGTCGTTATACCCCGGTATGTAAACACGGTAAATAGACGGTAAGACACAAGAAGTCAAGAAATTGTGTTACTCACGTCGTGTTCACTTCTACCGAGAATAGAACCCAGTATTATTATTAGAAAATTATGTTTTTTTTTTCTGTTTGGCCGTCGTTTTTATATACCAGACAACTTAAACATGTAGCATTATATATGGGCGATTATTTCTAAGGTTAAAACTTGAATTATTTGGTGGCGGAAGAAAACTATTGGTTGTATACCATAGGTGTTACGCCCAAAACTCCACACGCATTGATATAGCTCGTGCTGGGCATAATTATATCATTGACATGGTCTCATTTCGAGTAAGTTATATCATGAATTTAATTTCTTTAAGTAAACGTACCACGCTGCCAAAACACATATAGCGAATAGCCGGGAAAGTTAGAACAAGAAATACATGTTTAACAACATTTCCAAGGTGGTTGTTGAAATTTCATTAATTTTATCGAACAATCAAATATGGCAAATGATTGTCCATTCCCTCTAAATTAAAGAATCTTATTAAAATGAAACTCTACTGAATGTTAACCAATGTTCATCTTAAACATAACTATAAAAGAAAAACTATATTCCAAAATCAAGTTGTCATATTCGTTTATTTATTCTGTTTCGACGCCTACACGTGACTGAAGCAATATGCTATGTTATGTAACTTCACTGCGCCGTGAGCCTGCACGTACAGAAAGTGATCAAAAACGATTTAGACAACATGAAAAGGAAGAAAGTGATCCGTGAAAACAACTTAGACAACTTGAAAAGGAAATCGTAGTTGTTCTTCAGTTCAATTGAAACAAACTTTCGCCTTTAACATAGTCTTTCGAGTAAGTTCCATATTTCGGCCGAAAGACGTCAATGATGTTTATTATCAAATTGTTCATATTATCCTGGTCGGTCCTAAAGTTGGAGTAATTAAGAGAATGCAAATTTATTTGTCTAAGTGTCGTGAAACACGCACACCAAGACAAGAACAATCATGTGAAAACAAGCGCTTTAATAATAAACTCATTCCAGCTGTTTAACGAAACTTGATTCAGGCAAATGACTTTTTAAGTCAACCTGCATTTAAAAATGCAGGATGACGGAATTCAACTTAAACAAGACGCTGTGGGAGCGTATACTTGGGCGTCGCTGTATTAGGTGTATTGGAATGAAAATATCTTGGAAAATCTTCATGCACGTCAGTTTAGGGTTTGATGATAGGGAGTGCACTGAGTATTGGGATAGTCTTGTATATTCGTTGACTGTTGGTGCACATTTGTAAAGTGGAATACGTGAAGACTTACGTGAAGTGCGGGTGCAAGGATTATATTTAACGCTTGTAGAATTTGGAAAAGCTTAAACTGCAAGGAAAACAGAGAATTCATGGCAGCGCATATTCTGTATTCAGGTTTCAAATTACCCTTTTGACATATGCAAATTCGGTGCACTTTGTCCTGACTGAACTACAACAAACTTAAAAGGGCTAAACTTGTTTTATGTCTTTTCTGCTACGTACCTTTCCCCGCTGTATGACATCGATTATTATATTTAGTTTCATTCAAGATTTATCTTCACAATTGGTAAACATGAAGTTCAGAAAGAATTTTGCGTGACGCTGGCACTTGGGGCCCTTGTTTACATAAAGTGACCTATTTTCAGGGTTTCGTTCGCTTTCTGACTGAAAACTCACTCCACTCGAAATTTTTCCATAGCCGTTCACAGCCAGCCGTTCGAAATTTTTGTTCTGTTTCGGCCGTTCACTGCAAGCCGTTCAAATATATCAATTGTTCAGGCGTTCAAATATATCAATTGTTCAGGCGTTCAAATGAAATTCGATCTGTTGGCAGATCTCGTTGCCTAGCACGTGATCAAAATCTGCCGTGAAGAAATGGTCTTTCTTGTTGCACCTTTCTCGATGTATTGTTATATCTAGAAGAACTAGTCGTTTGAAACTGTATTTTTGTAATGGACGATTTTATATAAGTGACGATTTGTCCGCCCGTTTTAGCACACGGTTGGGAAATTGTCATAAATCGGACTGTTCCATTCTAAAGAGTCTAAAGATGTACATGTACCTTTTGAGAATTCATAACTCGAACAATATTCCATCGATTCAATTGAATTAAAGACTGAATAACGGCTAAAGAGTAAGCGGCGGGCATATCAAGAAAGCGTTGAAGCTAGCCGAGACGCGACGCCAGCTGACCAGTATTCTTCTCGTCGTTACGCTTGACTGAGTTTGACGCACGCGCATTAGAGCCCAATTGCAAATTCGTGCACTACCAAACTGCATTTTATAACTTGGGCTCTCCGCCCAAGTAATAAATCAACAGAAGATTTGATACTTCGCTTGAACATCTTCTTCAACCATGCAGTATATTATATGTGTTATTACGTGGTGTGCAATTATTCGTTATAAGTCATTATAAGTCGGCAAAAGAGATGTTCATTTATCATTGTCTTTATATTTCATAAATTCAGTGTTTATCGTTTAGCTTTAACTTCTTTAAGTTAACATACCACGCTGCCAAAACACATATAGCGGGCCGGAAAGTTAGAACTAGAAATATGTTTAACAACATCACCTAGGTTGTTGCTGAAATTTTAAATTTTATCGAACAATCAAATATGGCAAATGATTGTCTATTCCCTCTAAATTAAAGAATCTTATTTTCATTAAAATGAAACTCTACTGAATGTTCGTCTTAAACATAACTATATTTCTTTTGTAACCGCCATCACACAAACATCGGGTGGTCCGCCTGTGTTTCGACGCCTACGCGTGACCGTAGCAATGTTATGTTACGTAACTTCACTACGCCATGAGCCTGCACGTACAGAAAGTGATGAAAACGATGTAGACAACATGCAAAGGAAGAAAGTGATCAAAACAACTTAGACACCTTGAAAAGGAAATCGTAGTTGTTCTCCAGTTCAATTGAAACAATCTTCGCCCTTACAGCCATGCTCCGTCACGCGTGACCAGTATTTTCGAAAATTGAATGGAGTTTTCAAGTTTACGCGTCGGTTTTGTAAATTCATTCCGATATTCGGAATTCCCGTGAGAATTTTACCGCATTTTCGGAAACAAAGAGCAACAAAATATCATTTTACTTTAAATGTTTCATATCCGAACAATGGCCGTTTTTATACTAGAGACGCATTATACGTCCAGACGAATAATGCGTCTGTCATGTTATGCGTCTAGTATAAAGACGGGACGAACAACTTGAGACGCATTATCCGTCTGGACGAACTTGGGCAAACATTTGTAGTTCGTCTGGTTATGCGTCTCTAGTATAAAGACGGGCACAAGACGCATTATCCGTCTAGACGAATCATCTTTCGAAATGCGTCGTCAAAAGACGCATTTCGACGCATTTCCGGTCGTGGTTTGAACCAACGACCTACCGCTCAGCAGACCGGAACTCTACCACTGAGTTATAAGTCATTATAAGTCGGCAAAAGAGATGTTCATTTATCAATGTCTTTATATTTTGTCTGGGTGTTAAATTTCTTTGTCAAAGTGTCATGGTAAAAGTAAAAAACACCGCCGGCGGCGTCTGAAAAAAAAAACAACATTATTTACAGCGTTTATTTATATTGTGGAATTCATTCCCAATCTGTTTAACCAAGATTCTGGCAAATGACTTAGATGAAAGATGACGAAATTCAACGAGGAGTGGAAACTCCACTTGAACTCCCTTCTTTTCAAAGGGTCCTGAATCTTGAACAGGTATGTGTGATCACGTGCTGTGGTTATGTACATTCGTTAGAAAAGAAAAGAAAGAGGCTTTGTAATGATTTAAGTAAGCAATAAGTAATATTCCAAAATCAATTGATATCCTAAATGTCAAGTGACTGGGGTTTAATTACAAAGGCACGTTCTTTCTTGTGATTGGATAGAGTGAATTTTGGGTGTAACCAACTGGCTCATGATATTAAGCAAGCACAAAGCTAAAGCCCCATTCACTCTGGACACTGACTACAGCGAGTGACAAGGCTTTCGACTAACTAAACATCCTCCATCATGGTATGTTATTATTAAACCCATCCAAAACTGATGCTCCTCTGTAACCGTTCAGCAGCTCAGTCCTTTTTCTTGTGTGTTTCAATCCAACAGAGCGTGATCTCAACACACATGTTGAATAAGGTACACATGGAAGGCAATGTCAACGGACACTCCTTCACGATTGAAGGAGAAGGAGAAGGCAAACCGTACGAGTAAGTTAACGTTGCAAAACCCACAGACATTCTTAGACACGCTGATCGCTCCGATAGTTGTCCTTTATCCTTGAGTTTTCTGCACCCGAGTCAGTAGCCGGTCAGGTGGGTGCTGTTTTTTCACTTTTTTTCCCACCACTGTAATCTCGCGTTATGCAATCCCGGCGAAAACTGGTAGTGCAGGCAAACACAAGCATCTCCTTTGTATCGTTTGTTTATCAAAGTCCAGGATTACCTCGAAGGTTAGGGGTCAGTTCTCGCTGGCTCTTTGGCTAAGTTTAGTCCTAGGTAATTTCCAACAATCAAGGGAGTGTTCTTTAATATCAAGTCTAGACAGGGCTCTTTTTTTTTGGCGGTAAGGCGAGTCACTTTGTAGAATAGCCAGTTAAATGGCTCCCAAATTGACCTCAGTAATCACTTTAATCAACGTGTCTATATAATGTGTCTACACAATGTGCCGTCAAGAGAACATATCCCGCTTGGTGTCATTAATGGCACAAGGGTACAAGTGACACAAGTAAAATCTACTGGCTCATCATTGCATTTATTAATCTCTTTTCTTGTTGGTTTTAAGGGGATACCAAATGAGGAACCTAACAGTGAAAAAAGGTGCACCTCTGCCATTCGCATTTGATATCCTGACAGCAGCATTTCACTACGGCAACAGGGTGTTCACAAAATACCCTTCAGAGATACCAGACTATTTCAAGCAGTGTTTTCCTGATGGAATGACGTGGGAAAGGAGCATGATCTTTGAAGACGGAGGCGTGTGTACAGTAAACTGCAACATAAGGTCAGCGAGAATTTAAGAGCTGGTCACAATCAGTTAGTAATCAGACAGAATTCTTTTCATCAAATTAGACAAATGCCTTTTAGCGGTGAGTTAACCATGTTTGTTTCGGCCCTTCAACAATTTGCTTCAACAATCATTAGAGGCGAACCGTTACACTTTCGAAAGGGGGGTGGGGGGGGGGGGGGGAGAGGGAGGGAGGATTGGGTTGTCGGTTGCGCTTTTTATTATCTCCCTGATTCTCGTATTTTTTTCATTTATCTGTGTCGCTGCAGGAATTTTTTAAAAAATAAAAACGAACCTTGCATTGGGCTATGGCTGTTGTTGCGTGATACGTTTTGCTAGGAGATGGCTTTCACGATAATTGTTTTTTCAAAAGCACTTCACCCCTTCCTCAGAAATCTATAATGGTTTTCTTTAATGTAATCCGTTTTAATCGTCTTCGAAATTAAGGCATCCCTACTGTATTTGCAACGCAAACTGTATGTAGAACTGTTCCAGCATTATTTGACTTATCTCTTTATCGACAGTTTGGAAAAGAACTGCTTTGTTCACGACATTAAATTCTATGGTGTGAACTTCCCCAGCGATGGTCCTGTTATGAAGAAGGCAACGCAAGGATGGGAACCTTCCACTGAGAAAATGTATGCAAGTGATGGAGTTCTGAAAGGTGCTGTCACAATGGCGCTCAAAGTTGGAAATGGGCATTACATGTGTGACTATAAAACCACGTACAAGTGAGCAACAAATCTGTGATATTCTTAAGCCGTGATACTGCTTCTTAGAATGAGTGTTCAACAAAATTTTCTCTATAGAAAATTCGACATGTGTTGTCATAATCTGTGAACGAAAATATCGTTAAACATTGTTTAATGTCAAGTAGCGGCTCATTATACCGTATAAAATCACAGCTGACAAGCACCTATTTCAGTATATAGGGTGCTTACTGGATGGACACCAGCACAGGACGATTAGAGTTTTTGCATCTGTAGTTGCAGTCCAGAGCAATAAATGATCTCATATAACATTTTTAACATTTTTCAATCAGTGACCCTTTTATGGCATCAGAAATATTAATTTTTGGCAATCCTTTTCTACCCTCTCTCGACTCGTTTATTTTTTATACTTGTGTCCATATCTACCTCACTTTCATCAGCTGAGAAATTGAATGTTATCCTTTATTCTTTTGCAGAGCGAACAACCGTAGTGTGGTCAAGCTACCCGGCTATCACTTTATCGACCATCGCATTGAGATAACGAAGCATGACAAAGATCACAACAAAGTGGAGCTGCAGTCGATAGCGATTGCACGTAACTCTTCGGTGCCTCAACTTAAGTAAAAGGCAAAGTGAAAAGCAAAGCAAAAAGAAGAGAAAATACAGTTTCCCATTTTTTTTCTTTCTATAAAATCAGTATAGTCTTAAAACATTGAATTTACGGAGTTTGACGTAGATAATTTGTTAGGGATTTGTTTCCATATTAAAATGTAAAAGGAGAGCAAGAAAGTTTCCTATTTTGTTCTTTCTGTAAAATTAGTATAGTCTGAAAACTTTTTAACGGATTTTAGCTTAGACAATTTGATTGGGATTTGTTCCACATTCAACTGTTACTTGTTTTTTTCAAAAAAATGGTTCTCCTAAGGTGAACAAGAAAGTCTTTGTTATGGAAACAGTTTACTACTTTTAGAGAAATTTGACTTCTACGATTTGTTAGGGGTTCGTTTCTACGTTTTCTATTTGTTCATTTTTCTGAAAATAGTTTACATAGCGTTTTGTTACCTTGTTCAGATTATGCCGGTCTTTCTTGAGACTTGAACTTCTGCTGAGCTTGTGTGATTATAAATGATTGTTCAACTATTACTGATTGCGATATTTTGCAGCTTTGGATGTAAACCTTGTATTATGTTAACACATGAGAAACTTTAGTGATTATTAAACTTATGGTAGAACCAATTTTAGTGAATGTCCTCAGTTATTATCCGGTTGACAACAAGTGTCAACGAGTAGGCCTAGACAGATCTTCATCGTTGTCGCTGTCAGAAGTGATGTTTTCAAAATCTTCGCCTTTGATTTCGGCCAAGATAGATTTTGAATCGTCAACATAGACTTTCTCGACACAAGCCTTGTCATGAATCATGTATCACGGATGAAATGCTACGTATAAACCCCGAGAAAGATTGAAAATGGAAATTGACTTGACGTTATCAACCTTGAAGCCCCGCCACGGCAAGCTAATGACAGAAGTCTACGAATTCCTTTTAACAGATAAGGGAAAGGGCATTGTTCTATCGGGGCAAAGATCGGCCTGTATCATGGACTATGTGAACTGAAATCGTTAGAAATGGCCAGATTCCGTCAAGTAACCCCTACATTTAGAATTTTACGAACCGTTTTGTGGAGCAGATGGCTCAGTTTTGTTCAGATTTGATTTTTTTTGCATCCAGTGTTGAAAGATATTTGTTCAAGTTGTCACCACCAACTGTGTCTTACATTTGATAATAAAAACCTGCGATAAAATATTATAAAACATAACACGACGTTTCGACGTTTCCAGAACGTCATTATCAAGAGAGAATAAAATAATGAAATCGAGTATATATAGCAAAAAGATGAATAAATTAAAAGGCATTGAAAGTCAAACAAAGAGTTTGGCCCTAATGGAGTCGCTCTGGGTGTTTAAATTGGGTCTTATTGTTCTTACGTACAACATTTCATAAACAAGACAATCCCATTTCGTGCTACATTTTTTAAGCATTCTAAACTGGCTCTCATTGATCGCGTTAATTTCCTTTATTGTGAAATTCTACCTCCTCTTTCGCGTTAATTTTCTTTATTCGAAAGTCGTTTCCATTAAATTCGCGTTAATTTAAGTCGCGTTAATTTCCAATACCTTAATTTCAATTCCAATGAAATTACCGGTAGAAGTTGTAAAGAGCTGCGTGGTGTCTGTAAACAAAAAGATAAAAGCCAACGTTTCGGAGTCATCATGACGCGAAAAATTTTGAAAAGGTATTAAACTTCATTTTGTCTTGAGCATTTTTTGCGCAAATTCCTAATTGTTCTCTTTTGTGACTAAGTTGGTCTAAGCTAAGTAACGTAACTTTTAAAGAAAAACTATATTCCAAAATCAAGTTATTCTCATTCAACGCCTACACGTGACTGAAGCAATATGTTATGTTATGTAACTTCACTGCGCCGTGAGTCTGCACGTACAAAAAATAGGTACGCAATGCGTACAGAAGCGACGACGAGTTTCAACTTGGCGTTAAATCAATAGGTCTGGGGTGCTCTGGTAAAATCAGTGTATCATTTGGTTCCACTAGAAAAGGGTGGTGTGAAATGCAAATTTCGGTGACTTTCAACGACTTTTAGTCGGTGCAGAGCGTCCTGTAAATAAAATTTGCTTAAAAATGCTCATTAAACCAGAATATTGCCCCAGCAAATAATATAATACCAGAAGTAGCCAAGGACTTGTGATAGAACTTTCATTGGTAAAATGACTTTTTTCCAAACATTTTCAATTTTTGTACTTATGGTCGTAGGAATAACATATGTTTGTCAGTTGTTGATTGTTTTGTGTTTGATTGAAAACCAATTAAAATTGTCCATCCCTTAGCCCAATTTGAACAAGATAATGTTCTCACCCTTTCTTAAGTTTCAGTTATGTGCTTCATGAAAAATGCACGAGGAAAACACTTTGGTAGAAATTCTGAAGATATTGCACCACTTCCCCTACACTGTTAAATTCCAACAGAACACTTGTTCCATTTTTGTAGCCACTGTTTACCAGAATTACTTCCAAACAGCGAGACATTGCCCTGATGAAAATCAGCTGTAACTATCTTTGAGGTATCTACAAGATGGCAAGGAACAAGGATTCATTTCTACATCGTTAGAAGGACGAATCAAAAGTGGAATATAACAACGATGCATGCAGATTTGTGTGAACCAATTAGTGTAGTAACTCATTTGCCACGCATAAACAACATAAAACAGAAATAACAACGTAGACCAGAATTTTCCTTTGACACGATTTAAACATTCTCTGGCTTTGAAATGAGCATTATACAACCCCACAGCGGCGCTATATTGCATTATAAGATACCATAACTGTATACACAATATGCTGGTAATGATGGCTCACCTTTATTAATAGCTTGAATCCGAGATAAACTGTTTAATATTTCCTTCTCTTCCTTCGATACAATGAAGTTGCTCCGATATTCTGTTAACAACTGATCGTGAATCACCGCACACTTCGTTTTCAGGTGACAGCTCTCGTAGGATACTCAGTTATAAGTCAAGTTCAGTAAATCAATGCTATTTCAGTGCTATTTCTGGCCTTCAGTTCTGACAAGTTCTTTCTGAGACAGGCAAAGATCCGCTCCGAAACAGCGCCCAGACTCGATAATTTAGTGTAGACCTTTTGCTATTGCGAGTGAGAGTATGTACTGCTGATGAATGTATATCACTTCGTGTCTGTTTGTTTGCAAGTGAGCGCAAATATATTCACGATAAAAAAAAGCACCACGGTGTAAAATTTGAAACAGACAAACAAACTAAGTTTCTCCACACTTCAAAACAAAATGGCGGAGTAAACGACGAGTGACCTAGTTCCCAGTGTTTTTCTTATCCTCCAAGGCTAGTTCCCAATGTTTCTCGGGTGTAATCCGGACACCACGGCACGATGGCAATAACGCGATGACTTCGTCATCGCTTAAAAATGATCAAAATGATTTAGACAACATAAAAAGGAAGAAATTAAACTTATGGTAGAACCAATTTTGGTGAATGTCCTTTATCATCCGGTTGACCACAAGTGTCAACGAGTAGGCCTAGACAGATTCTGCTCGGCAACTTTTGAGAAACGTTTACGATTTTGAGCAACTTTTTCGATTCTGTGCAACTTATCGGAGAGTGAGAAACTTCCCAGCATCTTTACTAAAAGTTCGCTTTTTTTGGCATATTTTCACTATCTTTTAATCAAATTCATAAGTAATTGATATTTTAACACGTTTTCTTTGGAATTTTTCTAGAAAATCTCTGGTTTTTTGATCGGTTGGGTATCATGTGCTGATAGATTTCAAATATGGATCAGTGCCGGATGTGACTCCAATTCCAGAATGGGTATCTTGTGTTAATATTCCTGGGTATCCAATGATTGGATCAGCTACTATACCTTTTTCCATTCTATTGTTAAAACTTCATATTACCATTAATTTGCATACATTGAAATAATAGAACGGATGAATTTGAAGGAGGGTCAAATACTCAAATTTGACCGCAACATGTATTATTTGCTATGTTAGCAGCATGTCTCTTGTCTGTTAGGCCATGTTTTGTAATTCATTGAGGTCACTTTACGATTAAGAAATTTATAAACAAAGAAGGAGTTACAGTATATAATAAGAGTGATAATGTCAGCAAGCAACTCAGTTAAATTTTTAATGCAACTTTCTCGATTTTAAGCAACTTTTGAGCAACTTTTGGGTATATTTTTGAGCACCTTTTTCAGACAATTTTTGAGCAGAATCTGTCTTACCCTATCAACGAGTTTGTTCACAGGCTTACCATGCTCTATTTCAAGGGTGTCCTGTGCGTATATAATGACCATTTCCTTATTGGCTATCAAAAGTAGCCTAACTAATGTGTCGCACACTTACAAGGTCTTCTCTGATTGGCTGAGAAAACAATAGAACAGCAGAACGATGGTCCCTAGCCCTGGAAACAATACATCTGCGTGATACCCTGTGAGGTTTGTGCACACCCTGAAAACCTTATCGCACACGGTTATGAAAACGCAAACTGTGGTTCCTGTGTGACTTTACCATTACCTGGCGGACTTAGTTTACATGTTGCTTCGACAGCTACACACAATATTTATAGTAATTTGGCCGAAGACCCAAAGGGTTATGGAGAATAAATTAAACATGTTTCACTGATCATAACGCGGTAAGTAAAGAAAAGGCAGTGGTGTAACGAGTCATTTTATCCAGTTTCCCGCATTAATTAAGTAGTAATAACTCGGCTAAATTCCCATTCTTATTTTTTTTTTCTTTTTCTTTCTCAAGTTACGTACATCTACTTCATTTTACGTCTGTCTGATCCTTTTCTTTTGCTTCTATCACTAATCTGTTGATGGAAAGCAAAACAGCAGTCGTTAATTATTTGAGTAGGAAATATGTGATTTTTCTTAACTCCGAATGAATGACTTTGTTATGCATACAGGTGAACGAATGGATAAATGCATGAAAAAAGGAAAAAAGAAAGTAAATGAACGAATACGCGAAAACAAGAAAACGAAGCAAGAATAAGGTTAAAAAAATTGTTCCATAAACAAAGTAACTTAAGCCAAACTGAATTGAGGACAACAACACCTAAAGAGACGCGCTTTTACATATTCAATTCATTGAATGTATAGATGAGTGAGAAAAAAAAAGAGGATTTACCGCTCTGATCTATTGGTTATTGGGGGCCATCTTGATCAATTTTTCTTCAATGGCTTCCAATGCCTTCCTCATCAGTTCAGGTCCCCTGGGTTCACGCTTCTTCTCCATCATTTTTAACACCCTTCCCTTCTTGTTTCGACCTGTGGATAAATGTCAATTATTGGACGAGATTGAGCAAACTATCGTGATTTGTCAGTGGCGAGCAGATCAATTATTGATCTGCGAGAGACAAATCACGATATTTTGCGATAGCCGAGTTCAAAAATTGTTTTATCATTCGATCACCGAGTTTGTTTTTAAATTTAATATTTACTCATAATTGCTAAAACAGAGCAGAAATCGGGCTGCCATTGTAGAGAAAGGGACCAGAACAATTATTCGCAGCAAAACAACTTTGCACCGTTGTGCGCATGAGCATAATTATTCGTATGCAGTTATTCGCAGGTCACGTGGTGGGCTCTCGGCAAAGGAAAACGAAGAAAAGTCTCTTTGTGGCTTCGGTTGAATTTGAAGTCTCTATGTGAATTATTTTTGTCTGCTTTAGAATCGAATTCTTGACCGATTAGCCAATCACGATTGTCTTGCAGCTCTGGTGATAACTGTCTTTGCGGTTTGCAACATGATTGCACGACATTAGATTTGACAAGTTCGTACGGATTCTTCTTTGTAGCTAAATGCTCGTGTCCAGGCCTCTTGCGAGTTGAGCCTGCACGTACAGAAAGTGCTCAAAACGATTTAGACAACATGAAAAGGAAGAAAGTGATCAAATCGTAGTTGTTCTTTAGTTCAATTGAAACGAATTAAACTTCGCCCTTAACATAGTCTTTCGAGTAAGAGGGTCCTGAAGGGACCAATCCAATCCCAATCTAACCAATCCCATTTCCCAGCCCAATTTTTTTTCCAAATCCCATTTCCCAGCGTCCAAATCCCATCCCCACTAGCAGAATTCAGGAAAAATCCCAGTGTTCTACATACTAGCCGTTTTCTATTCACATCCGCATATCAGGTGATATTCTCCTGCCACTTCACATTCCTGTCACCTGCATTCTTCCAAGCCTGGTTGGACGGATCATGCTCAGTTGTGTCAAGAGCGCCGTCCACCTCTTCTTCAGAGTTACTGTCACTGGCGCTAAAGCTGTCTACCTGTTCGTTGTTAGGAGACTTTGGTCGCAAACTGTCGCTAACGTCATCATCTGAATAAGGTGGCTCAAAATTTCCACTTGGAACTCCTTCCATGCCTTTCAGTGAATTCAAATCGACTGGTTTCAAGACGGTTTCCGTTTCACGCAAGTTCAAAGGCAAAGTGCCAGCCCTGTCCATCGTGTTATCTTGTTCCCTTAACATTTCGTTGTCTGACAGATTTACCATTCATTTTAGCCCACGGCCTCATTTCAGCTTCCTCGTTTCTCGTTATCTCCTGTGAGGTGGACTTATCGAGGCTTAGGAATTTTGATGCGAGGTAAAGAAACTGCATTTGATGTTGGCAGTTTGTAATATGAGTTTGGATGTGTGTAGTAAGCTGCTGTCCACTTAGAAACCGGTTTGACTGCTTATTCAACCGATAACCCAAAAATAACAGCGTATTCATACAATGTAAAAGTGTCTCGGCTCTTTTGCATGCATGCTGGTTTTCAATGAAGTGTTAAGAGTGACTCCATGTTTAAGCTCATTTTGTACCCTGGAAGTAGTGACAAGTCTTGAATGTTGGCCGTTTGATGGAGCTGAGAGATTGCTTCAGAAGTTCAAGAGATTTCATGCACTTATTGGATACAGATCCTTGAGGACCATCAGTGGTGGATGATTCTTTTAATGATTGCAACGTTTTCAACCATCTCAATTCCTCGATCAATGTTATGTCGAGGTTCTTTTACTGGCCTCTTTCAAGAAACTTTAGCACTAAGCAAACTATAGACATATGGGAATCGGAATGGGGCGGGAAAATTTTTTACAGTCATGGATCCAATCACAGCAAAGGTGTGATGATTCTTGTAAACCCTCGGTACAAGTTAGAGGTGATAAAAAGTATCAAAGACAAAAAAGGAAGATCAATAATCCTGGACACCAAATTAGATAATCAACGCCTCGTACTTGTCAATATTTATGCCCCAAATGACACTTCACAACAAATCAAGTTTTTTCAGGAACTAAACAAAACTCTTTCTAGAATGAATATCAAAAGCTTTGACAAGCGTCTGAAAATGTTCAAGAAATTCGGCCATTCCTTTCGTGGGTCTGTTGATAAGTTTGACAGAACCTGACCCCTCATCAGTAAGATAGACATTACGATAAAACTCTACGCAGTGCCAGTGGCTGGCACAGCTTAGGCACAGAACCATCAGAATCACCTGTACTATCACTGCCAGAAATCACTGATAGGGTACCAGAGTTTAACATCTTGACGCAATGACCTTCACAAAAAACTATATCATTACCGATAAAAGCCACGTTCATTGCATTTGAAGATACAGGTAGCATATTAGGACCAGTAACCACTTGTATTGTGCTCTGGGATAGAGTGCGAAGATAAATATGCCATCTGCGCGAATTGCTAGCTTGTCACCTGATAATGCTAATGGTTTTATCAAAGGCAAAGCAATTAGACTACTGAGAACGAACTCTTCAAAAACAACATTTGAAGAGTGCCTCGCTAACTTCAAACTACGCCTTATAGCGCGTGGGTATCCAAAAACAGTCATTGAGAGGTCACTATCAGGGGTCAATTTCGCCTTTAGACAGTCGGCACTCGAACAAAAGGAAAAAGATTCATGATAAGGTATTGCCTTTTGTCATTACGTACCACCCAGCAGTGCAAAATATCAAACAAATAGTGATGGATAACTGGAGTTTTAATACAAAATCAGCCACTGCTAAAAACCATTTATAAGAAACCTCCGATAATATCATGATAAAAGAGGCAAATCCCTCAAAGACACGCTCGGGCGAGCAAAAATCTGAAGGCTCCAATGGCGACGCAAACGTAACCCCACAAAGGGAGTCAGTGTAGGCTTGCCATTTACTATCTATTCACTGCAAAATCTGCAAATCCTCTTCGTCTACTGGATTCCTCTATGTTCTATGTCACACATTCTACGAATATCATTCTTCATCTGGGTTGCGGAACAATCCAGATGAAGTAATAATAAATAAAATAAATAAATGTATGCATTTGTATAGCGCAAATTCTATATAAATATCCAAATGCACTTCACAATCAATCAGACCCACCCCACCCATGAGCAAGTATGACATTGAGGGTGGTCACAGCAAGGGTTCGTCGCGTCCTCAGTGGTCCTTTTACGTCCCCATGGTGACGGGACCGCCATTTCTACGTGGTCATCCGAGCCACGTGAAGGTCTAACCATTTGCCGATGTCATAGCAAAGGCAGCACCTTCATCCTCAGTTATTTTAAGACCCTGAGTGTTGGTCCGGCCGGGGTTCGAACCCGAGACCTCCCGCTCTGCAGACCGGTGCTCTATCAACTGAGCTAACCAGGAGGCGGTAATTCTAGCTTACTATTCTCGGTGTGAATAACAACAATACTTGATTTCCACAACAACGGTGCGAGTTTTGCACACTTCGACTCCCGCCATGTTGTTTTTAACATATAAATACGCATGCTTAGCATTTTTGGCTTAATTGCACATCGTTGACCGCAAGACAAGGGAAAAAAATATATAAAAAATATTCCTATCGTAGAATTGGCGTAAAATAGGCACTTTTCACAGTTTTCTGATGTTTGCAAAACTAAGGGAATTAGTTAGACTAGTTAAGACCAGTTAAGCATTGACTGGACATGCTTAAAGACAACTGTCCCATTTCCATTTCGACGTTGTTTTCCCATTCCCAGTGAGCAAATCCCAGTCCCAGTGACTCAAATAACATTTCCCAGGGCAAAAACAGGCCAATCCCAATTCCTTTTTTACCCCTTCAGGACCCTCGAGCAAGTTACATATTTCGGCCGAATGATGTCAATGATGTTTATTATTGAATTCTTTATATTATCCCGATCGGAGAAATACAAATTTATTTGTCTAAGTGTCGTGAAACACGCAGACAAAGACGTTTGCTTTCAAGACCGTTTGTTTTCAGATGATTAAATACAATCATCTGAAAACGAAATTCCAAGCGCTTTAATAATAAACTCATTTGCAAGCTGTTTAACTAATCTCTATTCTGGCAAATGACTTATAAGTCACCCTGCAGTTAAAAATGCATTTAAAAATAATTTAATAACTTTGCAAATCAACAGAAGATTTGATACTTCGCTTGAACAGCTTCTTGAACCAGCATGTGTTATTATGCGGTATGGTTATTCGTCAGTTATATGTCATGTTAGGTCAGATAAGAAAAGCTATTAAGGGGCCTTGTGACCTGGGTATAAATTTATTTGTCAAAGTGTCATGGTAAAAAAAACCCGACCATTTGATATCGCTTTCGGCATCTGAAAAGAAATACCACACGTTGTTTACAGCGTTTATTTAATTGGTGAAATTCATTCGCAAGTTGTTTAACCAAGATCCTGGCAAATGACTTAGATGAATGATGACGAAATTCAACTTTAAATAACTTTGCTAATCAACGAGGAGTGGATACTCCACTTGAACCCTCCTTGTTTCAAAGGGTTCTTGAACAGGCATGTGTGATCACGTGCTGTGGTTATGCATCATACGTTAGATAAGAAAAGAAGGAGGGTTTGTATTTAAGTAAGCAATAAGTAATGTTTCAAAATCAATTGATATCCTAAATGTCAAGTGACTGGGTTTTTAATTACGAAAGCACGTTCTTTCTTGTGATTGGATAGAGTGAATTATGGGTGTAACAAACTGGCTCATGATATTGACCACGCAGAAAGGTAAAGACCTATTCACTCTGGACAGTGACTACAGCGAGTGGCAAGGCTTTCGACCAACTAAACATCCTCCACCGTGGTATGTTATTATTAGGGACTTTAAGCAAATCACTACGGAAGACGCTACTACGGCTACCGTGACAAAGGGGACTGGAGAGAGTACGTCCGTGAGCGCTCGAGGAACAGTGAAATGAGAAGTTGTTTGCGAAATGGTATCGACGGCTAAGAAGTTGAAAGCCTCTCTAAGGTTCTTTTATTTAGGTTTCTGAGAACGGAATGGCATTTTTCAAAAGAACATGGACTTTATTTTTCTTTCTTGGGACCAAGGGATGATTTCTGAACGAATCCTACAACTTTTGAAATGCCGTACATTTTCTGTATTTTGAACCACAACAATAACAATCTATTAAATGTTCAAAGTACGAATTAAAACGCCTAACTAAATATAATTTTAACTGAAAGTAAATTCAAGCATAAGTAGAATCCTTTCCCCGCATATATAAGGCATAAAAGCATAACCATTTAACTTCTAAAGCTGGACTTTCAGCGATAAAACCTTAGAGCTTGCGAATTTCGCTTCGCTATGCCGGCCGCTTCAATTTCAATCGCCAAAACTGTTCGTAAATCCGTGATAGAATCACACGTTTTTGGGCGTCAAGTTTAAGAAAAATTACATTGTCATTGACTAAAAAGGATATAAGTTCCGTTGAAACACTTTAAACAGTGAGAAATTCGTAAGAAAAGGATACAGAAGCGAAATAAACTCGACGTAGTAGCGACTACGGCCAAACCATCCCGCTCACGTAGTCAAATTTCATACTACGGCTGAACATCAGCGACAGACGTGAAAATTTACTTCCGGTAGCCGTAGTAGAGCCCTCCGTCGTCATTGCTTAAAGTCCCTAATAAATGCATCCAAAAACAATGCTCAGTTGTAACCGTTCAGCAACTCAATCCTATTTGTTGTGTGTTTCAATCCAACAGAGCGTGATCTCAACACACATGTTGAATAAGGTACACATGGAAGGCAATCTCAACGGACACTCCTTCACGATTGAAGGTGATGGAGAAGGCAAACCGTACGAGTAAGTTAACGTTGCAAAACCCACACAGACATTCTTAGACACGATGCATCGCTCCGATTGTCCTTTATCCTTGAGTTTTCTGCACCCGAATCAGTAGGCAGGTAGGTGGGTGCCGTTTTTTCACTTTCTCTTCCAACCACTGTAACCTCGCGTTATGCAATCCCCCGCGAAAACACTTGCAGTTTTGCACTAGTTCAGGCAAACACAAGTCATCACCTTTAGCTACCCAGTTTGTCTCGTTTGCTTTTCAAAGTTCAGGGTTAGCTTAAAGGTGTGGTGTAAGTTCTCGCTGGCTCTTTGGCTAAGTTTTGTCCTAACCTCCAATAATCAAGGGAGTGTTCTTTATCAAGTCTAGTCAGGGCAAACTTCGCCTTTTACATAGTCTTTCGAGTAAGTTCCATATTTCGGCCGAAAGATGTCAATGATGTTTATTATCAAATTGTTCATATTATCCTAGTCGGTCCTAAAGCTGGAGTAATTAAGAAAATGCAAATTTATTTGTCTAAGTGTCGTGAAACACGCACACCAAGACGAGAACAATCATGTGAAAACAAGCGCTTTAATAATAAACTCATTCCAGCTGTTTAACGAAACTCGATTCAGGCAAATGACTTTTAAGTCAACCTGCATTTAAAAATGCAGGATGACGGAATTCAACTTTAATAAATCAACAGAAGATTTGATACTTCGCTTGAACATCTTCTTCAACCATGCAGTATATTATATGTGTTATTACGTGGTGTGCAATTATTCGTTATAAGTCATTATAAGTCGGCAAAAGAGATGTTCATTTATCATTGTCTTTATATTTCATAAATTCAGTGTTTATCGTTTAGCTTTAACTTCTTTAAGTTAACATACCACGCTGCCAAAACACATACAGCGGGCCGGAAAGTTAAAACTAGAAATATGTTTAACAACATTACCTAGGTTGTTGCTGAAATTTTAAATTTTATCGAACAATCAAATATGGCAAATGATTGTCTATTCCCTCTAAATTAACATAAATAACCGTTTAAGGTGTCATTTCGCGAGATAATTTATCGAACCCCAAGAGTTCGTACAATTATCTCGCGAAATGACACCTTAATCGGCTCAGAACGGGCAAAAAATAACACACAAGACTCATTTAACATTTCATCTAAAGTTTTATTGACCATATAGGATAAACTTAGTATTCAGAGCAAATCGCGGCCAAGTTATTTATGTTAACCCATATTTCTTTTGTAACCGCCATCACACAAACATCGGGTGGTCCGCCTGTGTTTCGACGCCTACGCGTGACCGTAGCAATGTTATGTTACGTAACTTCACTACGCCATGAGCCTGCACGTACAGAAAGTGATGAAAACGATGTAGACAACATGCAAAGGAAGAAAGTGATCAAAACAACTTAGACACCTTGAAAAGGAAATCGTAGTTGTTCTCCAGTTCAATTGAAACAAACTTCGCCCTTAACATAGTCTTTCGAGTAAGTTCCATATTTCGGCCGAATGATGTCAATGATGTTTATTATCAAATTGTTTATATTATTCCAGTCGGTCCTAAAGTTGGAGTAATTAAGAGAATGCAAATTTATTTGTCTAAGTGTCGTGAAACACGCACACCAAGACAAGAACAATCATGTGAAAACAAGCGCTTTAATAATAAACTCATTCCAGCTGTTTAACGAAACTCGATTCAGGCAAATGACTTTTAAGTCAACCTGCATTTAAAAATGCAGGATGACGGAATTCAACTTCAATAAATCAACAGAAGATTTGATACTTCACAGTCGCTTGAACATCTTCTTGAACCAGTATATTATATGTGTTATTACCTGGTGTGCAATTATTCGTTATAAGTCATTATAAGTCGGCAAAAGAGATGGTCATTTATCAATGTCTTTATATTTTGTTTGGGTGTTAAATTTCTTTGTGAAAGTGTCATGGTAAAAGTTAAAAACACCGTCGGCGGCGTCTGAAAAAAAAAACAACATTGTTTACAGCGTTTATTTATATTGTGGAATTCATTCCCAATCTGTTTAACCAAGATTCTGGCAAATGACTTAGATGAAAGATGACGAAATTCAACGAGGAGTGGAAACTCCACTTGAACTCCCTTCTTTTCAAAGAGTCCTGAATCTTGAACAGGTATGTGTGATCACGTGCTGTGGTTATGTACATTCGTTAGAAAAGAAAAGAAGAAGGCTTTGTATTTAAGTAAGCAATAAGTAATATTCCAAAATCAATTGATATCCTAAATGTCAAGTGACTGGGGTTTAATTACAAAGGCACGTTCTTTCTTGTGATTGGATAGAGTGAATTTTGGGTGTAACCAACTGGCTCATGATATTAAGCAAGCATAAAGCTAAAGCCCCATTCACTCTGGACACTGACTACAGCGAGTGACAAGGCTTTCGACTAACTAAACATTCTCCATCATGGTATGTTATTATTAAACCCATCCAAAACTGATGCTCCTCTGTAACCGTTCAGCAGCTCAGTCCTTTTTCTTGTGTGTTTCAATCCAACAGAGCGTGATCTCAACACACATGTTGAATAAGGTACACATGGAAGGCAATGTCAACGGACACTCCTTCACGATTGAAGGAGAAGGAGAAGGCAAACCGTACGAGTAAGTTAACGTTGCAAAACCCACAGACATTCTTAGACACGCTGATCGCTCCGATAGTTTTCCTTTATCCATGAGTTTTCTGCACCTGAGTCAGTAGCCGGTCAGGTGGGTGCTGTTTTTTCACTTTTTTCCCACCACTGTAATCTCGCGTTATGCAATCCCCGGCGAAAACTGGTAATGCAGGCAAACACAAGCATCACCTTTGTATCGTTTGTTTATCAAAGTCCAGGATTACCTCGAAGGTTAGGGGTCAGTTCTCGCTGGCTCTTTGGCTAAGTTTAGTCCTAGGTAATTTCCAACAATCAAGGGAGTGTTCTTTAATATCAAGTCTAGACAGGGTTCTTTTTTTTTTGGCGGTAAGGCGAGTCACTTTGTAGAATAGCCGGTTAAATGGCTCCCAAATTGACCTCAGTAATCACTTTAATCAACGTGTCTATACAATGTGTCTACACAATGTGCCGTCAAGAGAACATATCCCGCTTGGTGTCATTAATGGCACAAGGGTACAAGTGACACAAGTAAAATCTACTGGCTCATCATTGCATTTATTAATCTCTTTTCTTGTTGGTTTTAAGGGGATACCAAATGAGGAACCTAACAGTGAAAAAAGGTGCACCTCTGCCATTCGCATTTGATATCCTGACAGCAGCATTTCACTACGGCAACAGAGTGTTCACAAAATACCCTTCAGAGATACCAGACTATTTCAAGCAGTGTTTTCCTGATGGAATGACGTGGGAAAGGAGCATGATCTTTGAAGACGGAGGCGTGTGTACAGTAAACTGCAACATAAGGTCAGCGAGAATTTAAGAGCTGGTCACAATCAGTTAGTAATCAGACAGAATTCTTTTCATCAAATTAGACAAATGCCTTTTAGCGGTGAGTTAACCATGTTTGTTTCGGCCCTTCAACAATTTGCTTCAACAATCATTAGAGGCGAACCGTTACACTTTCGAAAGGGGGGGGGGGGGGGGGGAGAGGGAGGGAGGATTGGGTTGTCGGTTGCGCTTTTTATTATCTCCCTGATTCTCGTAATTTTTTCATTTATCTGTGTCGCTGCAGGAATTTTTTAAAAAATAAAAACGAACCTTACATTGGGCTATGGCTGTTGTTGCGTGATACGTTTTGCTAGGAGATGGCTTTCACGATAATTGTTTTTTCAAAAGCACTTCACCCCTTCCTCAGAAATCTATAATGGTTTTCTTTAATGTAATCCGTTTTAATCGTCTTCGAAATTAAGGCATCCCTACTGTATTTGCAACGCAAACTGTATGTAGAACTGTTCCAGCATTATTTGACTTATCTCTTTATCGACAGTTTGGAAAAGAACTGCTTTGTTCACGACATTAAATTCTATGGTGTGAACTTCCCCAGCGATGGTCCTGTTATGAAGAAGGCAACGCAAGGATGGGAACCTTCCACTGAGAAAATGTATGCAAGTGATGGAGTTCTGAAAGGTGCTGTCACAATGGCGCTCAAAGTTGGAAATGGGCATTACATGTGTGACTATAAAACCACGTACAAGTGAGCAACAAATCTGTGATATTCTTAAGCCGTGATACTGCTTCTTAGAATGAGTGTTCAACAAAATTTTCTCTATAGAAAATTCGACATGTGTTGTCATAATCTGTGAACGAAAATATCGTTAAACATTGTTTAATGTCAAGTAGCGGCTCATTATACCGTATAAAATCACAGCTGACAAGCACCTATTTCAGTATATAGGGTGCTTACTGGATAGACACCAGCACAGGACGATTAGAGTTTTTGCATCTGTAGTTGCAGTCCAGAGCAATAAATGATCTCATATAACATTTTTAACTTCATTTTTTCAATCAGTGACCCTTTTATCGCATCAGAAATATTAATTTTTGGCAATCCTTTTCTACCCTCTCTCGACTCGTTTATTTTTTATACTTGTGTCCATATCTACCTCACTTTCATCAGCTGAGAAATTTAATGTTATCCTTTATTCTTTTGCAGAGCGAACAACCGTAGTGTGGTCAAGCTACCAGGCTATCACTTTATCGACCATCGCATTGAGATAACGAAGCATGACAAAGATCACAACAAAGTGGAGCTGCAGTCGATAGCGATTGCACGTAACTCTTCGGTGCCTCAACTTAAGTAAAAGGCAAAGTGAAAAGCAAAGCAAAAAGAAGAGAAAATACAGTTTCCCATTTTTTTTCTTTCTATAAAATCAGTATAGTCTTAAAACATTGAATTTACGGAGTTTGACGTAGATAATTTGTTAGGGATTTGTTTCCATATTAAAATGTAAAAGGAGAGCAAGAAAGTTTCCTATTTTGTTCTTTCTGTAAAATTAGTATAGTCTGAAAACATTTTAACGGATTTTAGCTTAGCATCATATGCAATTTGATTGGGATTTGTTCCACATTCAACTGTTACTTGTTTTTTTCAAAAAAATGGTTCTCCTAAGGTGAACAAGAAAGTCTTTGTTATGGAAACAGTTTACTACTTTTAGAGAAATTTGACTTCTACGATTTGTTAGGGGTTCGTTTCTACGTTTTCTATTTGTTCATTTTTCTGAAAATAGTTTACATAGCGTTTTGTTACCTTGTTCAGATAATGCCGGTCTTTCTTGAGACTTGAACTTCTGCTGAGCTTGTGTGATTATAAATGATTGTTCAACTATTACTACGGGGGGTGACAACTCTAACAAACGCTGTTTGAGTAATACTGTGTGGAACTGAAAGTTGTCCCGAAAATTTGGAATATCTTCCCGATTTTTTCGGAGACATTCTCGCAAAAATTTCAAACTTCCCGAAATTTAAACAACATTATCTCGTGTTTCCCCGAAAATTTTTCGAGTCTCCCGATTCCCGGCAAAATCTTCAGATTCTCGGAAGATTTTTTTTTTCTCCCGAAACAGGCCTTCTTAGAGTTGTCACCCCCCGTTATTACTGATTGCGATATTTTGCAGCTTTGGATGTAAACCTTGTATTATGTTAACACATGAGAAACTTTAGTGATTATTAAACTTATGGTAGAACCAATTTTAGTGAATTTCCTCAGTTATTATCCGGTTGACAACAAGTGTCAACGAGTAGGCCTAGACAGATCTTCATCGTTGTCGCTGTCAGAAGTGATGTTTTCAAAATCTTCGCCTTTGATTTCGGCCAAGATAGATTTTGAATCGTCAACATAGACTTTCTCGACAGAATACAAGCCTTGTCATGTATCATGTATCACGGATGAAATGCTACGTATAAACCCCGAGAAAGATTGAAAATGGAAATTGACTTGACGTTATCAACCTTGAAGCCCCGCCACGGCAAGCTAATGACAGAAGTCTACGAATTCCTTTTAACAGATAAGGGAAATGGCATTGTTCTATCGGGGCAAAGATCGGCCTGTATCATGGACTATGTGAACTGAAATCGTTAGAAATGGCCAGATTCCGGCAAGTAACCCCTACATTTAGAATTTTACGAACCGTTTTGTGGAGCAGATGGCTCAGTTTTGTTCAGATTTGAATTTTTTTGCATCCAGTGTTGAAATATATTTGTTCCAGTTGTCACCACCAACTGTGTCTTACATTTGACAACAAAAATCTGCGATTAAATATTATAAAACATAACACGACGTTTCGACGTTTCCAGAACGTCATTATCAAGTGAGAATAAAATAATGAAATCGAGTATATATAGTAAAAAGATGAATAAATTAAAAGGCATTGAAAGTCAAACAAAGAGTTTCGCCCTAATGGAGTCGCTCTGGGTGTTTAAATTGGGTCTTATTGTTCTTTATTAATATGCACAACATTTCATAAACAAGACAATCCCATTTCGTGCTACATTTTTTAAGCATTCTAAACTGGCTCTAATTGATCGCGTTAATTTCCTTTATTGCGAAATTCTACCTCCTCTTGAATCGCGTTAATTTTCTTTATTCGAAAGTCGTTTCCATTAAATTCGCGTTAATTTAAGTCGCGTTAATTTCCAATACCTTAATTTCAATTCCAATGAAATTACCGGTAGAAGTAATTTAAAAGATAAAAGCCGACGTTTCGGAGTCATCATGACGCCAAAAATTTTGTCAAGGTATTAAACTTCATTTTGCCTTGAGCATTTTTTGCACAAATTCCTAATTGTTCTCTTTTGTGACTCAAGTTGGCCTAAGCTAAGTAACGTAACTATTAAAGAAAAACTATATTCCAAAATCAAGTTATTCTCATTCGACGCCTACACATGACTGAAGCAATATGTTATGTTACGTAACTTCACTGCGCCGTGAGCCTGCACGTACAAAAAATGATCAAAATGGTTTAGACAACATAAAAAGGAAGAAAGTGATCAAAACAATTTAGACAACTTAAAGAGGAATTACTAATTTCTTTGTGTAAGTGTCGTGAAACACGCAGTCCAAGACAAATACAATCGTCTGAAAACCGACAAAATTCCAAGCGTTTTAATAATAAACTCATTTGCAAGCTGTTCAACGAATCTCGATTCTGGCAAATGACTTTTAAGTCACCGGTATTTTGCGCAAATTCCTAATTGTTCTCTTTTGTGACTCAAGTTAGCCTAAGCTAAGTAACGTAACTATTAAAGAAAAACCATATTCCAAAATCAAGTTATTCTCATTCGACGCCTACACGTGACTGAAGCAATATGTTATGTTACGTAACTTCATTTGCAAGCTGTTCAACGAATCTCGATTCTGGCAAATGACTTTTGTCACCTGTATTTAAAATGCATCTAAAAATGTAGGATGACGGAATTTAACTTTTATTAATAACTTTCAGACAACTCAACAGAGGATTTGATACTTCGCTTGAACATCTTCTTGAACCAGTATGTGTTATTACGCGATATGGTTACAGGTCATTTTAGGTTTAATAGATAAATAAAATAAATAAATAAATAAGGGGCTTTGTATACGCGGCAGGGTTATTCGTTATACAGTTAAAACCCACGTATAAGAACCTAGATTTTTCCAACTTAGCCTAAATAGGTTCTTATAGAAATGGTATTTAGTGGTATTTACTGGGGATTTAGGCTACTTAGGTTCTTAAATAGGTTCTTAATTTGATAGGGGCACTAGCGATCAACACAGATAACTACTGCAGGGCGTATGTGATATGGAAAACCATTGATGCATGACATAGATGCAAGGAAGTTTCAATGTGCTTCAAAAACTGTGACTTCGAAAATGAGAGAGACTCATGGAACTGTATTCTTAATACAATTGCATTGTGTAATCCAGTTTTGGTGCAGACATGATATGGTTTTCATTTTAGTTCATTCTTTGAATCTTACTGACTTAAACCTAGACATTCAGTTATCAATGTCTTTATTTTGATCGGGCGATTAAATTCTTTGTCAAAGTGTCATGGTAAAAAAAAAAATACCGACCATTTGATATCGCTTTCGGCGTCTGAAAAAAATACCAAACGTTGTTTACAGCGTTTATTTATATAGTGGAACTCATTCGTATTGATGTTTAACCAAGATTCTGGCAAATGACCCGGCCGGGAAAATGACTTAGATGAATGATGACGAAATTCAACTTTAAATAAATCAAATAACTTTGCTAATCAACAGAGAGCTTGAACCTCCATGTGTGATCACGTGATATGGTTATGCCTCACACCTTAGATAAGAAAAGAAGGAGGCTTTGTATTTAAGTAAGCAATAAGGAATATTCCAAAATCAATTGATCCTAAATGTCAAGTGATCCTAAATGTCAAGTGACTGGGGTGTTAATTACAAGGCACGTTCTTTCTCGTGATTGGATAGAGTGAATTATGGGTGTTACAAACTGGCTCATGATATTGAGCAAGCACAAAGCTAAAGCCCCATTCACACTGGACACTGACTACAGCGCGTGGCAAGGCTTTCGACTAACTAAACATTCTCCATCATGGTATGTTATTATTAAACGCATCCAAAACTGATGCTCGTTTGTAACCGTTCAGCAACTCAATCCTATTTCTTGTGTGTTTCAATCCAACAGAGCGTGATTTCAACACACATGTTGAATAAGGTACACATGGAAGGCAATGTCAACGGGCACTCCTTCACGATTGAAGGAGAAGGAGAAGGCAAACCGTACGAGTAAGTAAACGTTGCAAATCCCACAGACATTCTTAGACACGATGCATCCCTCCGATTGTCCTTCATCCTTTAGTTTTCTGCACCCAAATCAGTAGGCGGACAGGTGGGTGCCGTTTTTTCACTTTCTCTTCCCGCCACTGTAACCTCACGTTATGCAATCCCCCGCGAAAACACTCGCGGTTTTGCAGGCCAGTGCAGGCAAACACAAGTCATCACCTTTAGCTACCTTTGTCTCGTTTGCTTTTAAAAGTCCACGGTTAGCTTAAAGGTTAGGGGCAAGTTCTCGCTGGCCCTTTGGCTAAGTTTAGACCTATCTTCAAACAATCAAGGGAGTGTTCTTTATTAAGTCTAGACAGGGCCAGCTCCTTTTTTGGCGGTAAAGCGAGTCACTTTGTAATGGCTCCCAAATTGATCTCAGTAATCACTCTAATCAATGTGTCTACACAATGTGTCAATAATGTCAAAAGGGTACAAGTGACACAAGTAAAATCTATGCCTCACCATTACATTTATTAATCTCTTTTCTGGTTGATTTTAAGGGGATACCAAATGAGAAATCTACAAGTGAAAAAAGGTGCACCTCTGCCATTCGCATTTGATATCCTGACAGCCGCATTTCACTACGGCAACAGGGTGTTCACGAAATACCCTTCAGAGATACCAGACTATTTCAAGCAGTGTTTTCCTGATGGAATGACGTGGGAAAGAAGCATGATCTTTGAAGACGGAGGCGTGTGTATAGTGAACTGCAAGATAAGGTCAGCGAGAATTTAAGAGCCGGTCAAAATCAGTTGAAATTAGTCAGAATCCTTTTCATCAAATTAGACAAATGCCTTTTAGCGGTGAGTTAACCATCTATCTTTCGGTCCTTCATCAATTTGCATCAACAATCTTTAGAGGCGAGCCGTTAGACTTTGGAAAGGGGGAGGGGGGTGGGTTGTCGGTTGCACTTTTTATTTTCCCCCTGATTCTCGTAATTTTTTCATTTATCTGTGTCGCTGCAGGAATTTTTTTTTTAAAAAGAAAAACAAACCTCACATTCGGCTATAGCTGTTGTTGCGCGATACTTTTTGCTAGAGTGGTGGCTTTCACGATAATTTTTTTTTCAAAATCACTTAACCCCGTCTGTAATCCGTTTTAATCGTCTTCGAATTTAAGGCATCCCTACTGTATTTGCAACGCAAACTGTATTTAGAACGGTTCCAGCATTATTTGACTCATAATCTCTTTATCAACAGTTTGGAAAAGAACTGCTTTGTTCACGACATTAAATTCAATGGTGTGAACTTCCCCAGCGATGGTCCTGTTATGAAGAAGGCAACGCAAGGCTGGGAACCGTCCACGGAGAAAATGTATGGAAGTGATGGAGTTCTGAAAGGTGCCGTCACAATGGCTTTTGGAAATGGGCATTACATGTGTGACTATAAAACCACATACAAGTGAGCAACAAATCTGTGATATTCTTAAGCCGTGATACTCCTTCTTAGAATGTGTCCAACAACATTTTCTCTGTAGAAAATTCGACATGTGTTTTCATAATATGTGAACCAAAATATCGTTAAACATTGTTTAATATCAAGTAGCGGCTTGTTATACCGTATACAATCACAGCTCTGACAGGCACCTATTTCAGTATGTAGGGTGCTTACTGAGGATGGACACCAGCACACGACGATTAGTATTTTTGCAGTTTAGTTGCAGTCCTGCACTCCAGAGCAATAAATGATCTGATATAACATTTTTAACTTCATATTTTCAATCAGTGGCCCGCCTTTTGTCGCATCAAAAATATTAATTTTTGGCAATCCTTTTCTACCCTTTCTCGACTCGTTTATTTTTTTATACTTGTGTCCATATCTACCTCACTTTCATCACTTCATCAGCTGAAAAATTGAATGTTATCCTTTATTCTTTTGCAGAGCGAACAACCGCAGTGTCAAGCCACCAGGCTATCACTTTATCGACCATCGCATTGAGATAACGAAGCATGACAAAGATCATAACAAAGTTGAGTTGCAGTCGATAGCGATTGCACGTAACTCTTCGGTGCCTCAACTTAAGTAAAAGGCAAAGTGAAAGGCAAAGCAAAAAGGCCGAGAGAAAATACGGTTTCCCATTTTTTTTTTCATTCTATAAAATCAGTATAGTCTTAAAACATTGAATTTACGGAGTTTAACATAGATAATTTGTTAGGGATTTGTTTCCATGTTAAAATGTAAAAGGAGAGAAAAGAGAGTTTCCTATTTTTTTTTCTTTCTGTAAAATTAGTATAACCTAACAACATTGTAACGGATTTTAGCTTACTATAGACAATTTGATTGGGATTTCTTTCCACATTAAAATGTTACCTTTTTTCAAAAATGGTTTTTGCTAAAATGAACAAGAAAGGTTCTGTCATGGAAGGTGTCTGTCTGTCTGTCTGTCTGGAAATAGTTTACTACTTTTAGAGAAATTTGACTTCTACAATTTGTTAGGGGTTCGTTTCTACGTTTTGTATTTGTTCTTTTTTTCTGAAAATAGCTTACAAAGCGTTTTGTTACCTTGTTCAGATAATGCTGGTCTTTCTTAAGACTTGAACTTCTTCTGAGCTTGTGTGATTATAAATCATTGTTCAACTATTACTGATTGCGATATTTTGTAGCTTTGGATGTAAACCTTGTATTATGTTAACACATGAGAAACTTTAGTGATTATTAAACTTATGGTAGAACCAATTTTAGTGAATGTCCTCAGTTATCATCCGGTTGACAACAAGTGTCAACGAGTAGGCCTAGACAGATCTTCATCGTTGTCGCTGTCAATACGTGCTAAAGTATTCACTTGACTTTGGGTTTTCCTTTGTGTGAGGTGACTGGATGATTCACTGGCTTAGAACAATAGACTATTGTTTTCGGTTTCATTCTTATATACTAACTTATGTAAATTTTCTTCATTTTCTTCATAATGATGACAGGATGTCATCGAAACGTCGAAATCTCTCTTTCATCACGGATGAAAGGCTACGTATAAACCCCGAGAAAGATTGAAAATGGAAATTGACTTGACGTTATCAACCTTGAAGCCCCGCCACGGCAAGCTAATGACAGAAGTCTACGAATTCCTTTTAACAGATAAGGGAAAGGGCATTGTTCTATCGAGGCGAAGATCGGCCGGTATCATGGACTATGTGAAAATCGTTAGAAATGGTCAGATTCCGTCAAGTAACCCCTACATTTAGAATTTTACGAACCGTTTTGTGGAGCAGATGTCTCAGTTTTGTTCAGATTTGAATTTTTTTGCATCCAGTGTTGAAATATATTTGTTCCAGTTGTCACCACCAACTGTGTCCTACATTTGACAATAAAAATCTGCGATGAAATATTATAAAACATAACACGACGTTTCGACGTTTCCAGAACGTCATTATCAAGTGAGAATAAAATAATGAAATCGAGTATATATAGTAAAAAGATGAATAAATTAAAAGGCATTGAAAGTCAAACAAAGAGTTTGGCCCTAATGGGCCAAAGATGAATAAATTAAAATGCATTGAAAGTCAAACAAAGAGTTTGGCCCTAATGGGTCGCTCTGGGTGTTTAAATTGGGTCTTATTGTTCTTATGTACAACATTTCATAAACAAGACAATCCCATTTCGTGCTACATTTTTTAAGCATTCTAAACTGGCTCTCATTGATCGCGTTAATTTCCTTTATTGTGAATTTCTACTTCCTCTTTCGCGTTAATTTTCTTTATTCGAAAGTCGTTTCCATTAAATTCGCGTTAATTTAAGTCGCGTTGATTTTCAATACCTTAATTTCAATTCCAATGAAATTACCGGTGAAGTAATTTAAAAGATAAAAGCCGACGTTTCGGAGTCATCATGACGCCAAAAATTTTGTCAAGGTATTAAACTTCATTTTGTCTTGAGCATTTTTTGCGCAAATTCCTAATTGTTCTCTTTTGTGACTCAAGTTAGTCTAAGCTAAGTAACGTAACTTTTAAAGAAAAACTATATTCCAAAATCAAGTTATTCTCATTTGACGCCTACACGTGACTGAAGCAATATGTTATGTTACGTATTTTCACTGCGCCGTGAGCCTGCACGTACAAAAAATGATCAAAATGGTTTAGACAACATAAAAAGGAAGAAAGTGATCAAAACAATTTAGACAACTTAAATAGGAATTACTAATTTCTTTGTGTAAGTGTCGTGAAACACGCAGTCCAAGACAAATACAATCGTCTGAAAACCGACAAAATTCCAAGCGTTTTAAAAATAAACTCATTTGCAAGCTGTTCAACGAATCTCGATTCTGGCAAATGACTTTTAAGTCACCTGTATTTTGCGCAAATTCCTAATTGTTCTCTTTTGTGACTCAAGTTAGCCTAAGCTAAGTAACGTAACTATTAAAGAAAAACTATATTCCAAAATTGAGTTATTCTCATTCGACGCCTACACATGACTGAAGCAATATGTTATGTTACGTAACTTCACTGCGCCGTGAGCCTGCACGTACAAAAAATGATCAAACAAAATGATTTAGACAACATAAAAAGGAAGAAAGTGATCAAAACAATTTAGACAACTTAGAGAGGAATAACTTATTTCTTTGTGTAAGTGTCGTGAAACACGCAGTCCAAGACAAATACAATCGTCTGAAAACCGACAAAATTCCAAGTGTTTTAATAATAAACTCATTTGCAAGCTGTTCAACGAATCTCGATTCTGGCAAATGACTTTTAAGTCACAGGCTGTATTTTGCGCAAATTCCTAATTGTTCTCTTTTGTGACTCAAGTTAGCCTAAGCTAAGTAACGTAACTATTAAAGAAAAACTATATTCCAAAATCAAGTTATTCTCATTCGACGCCTACACGTGACTGAAGCAATATGTTATGTTACGTAACTTCATTTGCAAGCTGTTCAACGAATCTCGATTCTGGCAAATGACTTTTGTCACCTGTATTTAAAATGCATCTAAAAATGTAGGATGACGGAATTTAACTTTTATTAATAACTTTCAGACAACTCAACAGAGGATTTGATACTTCGCTTGAACATCTTCTTGAACCAGTATGTGTTATTACGCGATATGGTTACAGGTCATTTTAGGTTTAATAGATAAATAAAATAAATAAATAAATAAGGGGCTTTGTATACGCGGCAGGGTTATTCGTTATACAGTTAAAACCCACGTATAAGAACCTAGATTTTTCCAACTTAGCCTAAATAGGTTCTTATAGAAATGGTATTTAGTGGTATTTACTGGGGATTTAGGCTACTTAGGTTCTTAAATAGGTTCTTAATTTGATAGGGGCACTAGCGATCAACACAGATAACTACTGCAGGGCGTATGTGATATGGAAAACCATTGATGCATGACATAGATGCAAGGAAGTTTCAATGTGCTTCAAAAACTGTGACTTCGAAAATGAGAGAGACTCATGGAACTGTATTCTTAATACAATTGCATTGTGTAATCCAGTTTTGGCGCAGACATGATATGGTTTTCATTTTAGTTCATTCTTTGAATCTTACTGACTTAAACCTAGACATTCAGTTATCAATGTCTTTATTTTGATCGGGTGATTAAATTCTTTGTCAAAGTGTCATGGTAAAAAAAAAATACCGACCATTTGATATCGCTTTCGGCGTCTGAAAAAAATACCAAACGTTGTTTACAGCGTTTATTTATATAGTGGAACTCATTCGTATTGATGTTTAACCAAGATTCTGGCAAATGACCCGGCCGGGAAAATGACTTAGATGAATGATGACGAAATTCAACTTTAAATAAATCAAATAACTTTGCTAATCAACAGAGAGCTTGAACCTCCATGTGTGATCACGTGATATGGTTATGCCTCACACCTTAGATAAGAAAAGAAGGAGGCTTTGTATTTAAGTAAGCAATAAGGAATATTCCAAAATCAATTGATCCTAAATGTCAAGTGATCCTAAATGTCAAGTGACTGGGGTGTTAATTACAAGGCACGTTCTTTCTCGTGATTGGATAGAGTGAATTATGGGTGTTACAAACTGGCTCATGATATTGAGCAAGCACAAAGCTAAAGCCCCATTCACACTGGACACTGACTACAGCGCGTGGCAAGGCTTTCGACTAACTAAACATTCTCCATCATGGTATGTTATTATTAAACGCATCCAAAACTGATGCTCGTTTGTAACCGTTCAGCAACTCAATCCTATTTCTTGTGTGTTTCAATCCAACAGAGCGTGATTTCAACACACATGTTGAATAAGGTACACATGGAAGGCAATGTCAACGGGCACTCCTTCACGATTGAAGGAGAAGGAGAAGGCAAACCGTACGAGTAAGTAAACGTTGCAAAACCCACAGACATTCTTAGACACGATGCATCCCTCCGATTGTCCTTCATCCTTTAGTTTTCTGCACCCAAATCAGTAGGCGGACAGGTGGGTGCCGTTTTTTCACTTTCTCTTCCCACCACTGTAACCTCACGTTATGCAATCCCCCGCGAAAACACTCGCGGTTTTGCAGGCCAGTGCAGGCAAACACAAGTCATCACCTTTAGCTACCTTTGTCTCGTTTGCTTTTAAAAGTCCACGGTTAGCTTAAAGGTTAGGGGCAAGTTCTCGCTGGCCCTTTGGCTAAGTTTAGTCCTATCTTCAAACAATCAAGGGAGTGTTCTTTATTAAGTCTAGACAGGGCCAGCTCCTTTTTTGGCGGTAAAGCGAGTCACTTTGTAATGGCTCCCAAATTGACCTCAGTAATCACTCTAATCAATGTGTCTACACAATGTGTCAATAATGTCAAAAGGGTACAAGTGACACAAGTAAAATCTATGCCTCACCATTACATTTATTAATCTCTTTTCTTGTTGATTTTAAGGGGATACCAAATGAGAAATCTACAAGTGAAAAAAGGTGCACCTCTGCCATTCGCATTTGATATCCTGACAGCCGCATTTCACTACGGCAACAGGGTGTTCACGAAATACCCTTCAGAGATACCAGACTATTTCAAGCAGTGTTTTCCTGATGGAATGACGTGGGAAAGAAGCATGATCTTTGAAGACGGAGGCGTGTGTATAGTGAACTGCAAGATAAGGTCAGCGAGAATTTAAGAGCCGGTCAAAATCAGTTGAAATTAGTCAGAATCCTTTTCATCAAATTAGACAAATGCCTTTTAGCGGTGAGTTAACCATCTATCTTTCGGTCCTTCATCAATTTGCATCAACAATCTTTAGAGGCGAGCCGTTAGACTTTGGAAAGGAGGAGGGAGGTGGGTTGTCGGTTGCACTTTTTATTGTCCCCCTGATTCTCGTAATTTTTTCATTTATCTGTGTCGCTGCAGGAATTTTTTTTTTTAAAAAAAAAACAAACCTCACATTCGGCTATAGCTGTTGTTGCGCGATACTTTTTGCTAGAGTGGTGGCTTTCACGATAATTTTTTTTTCAAAATCACTTAACCCCGTCCTCAGAAATCTAATGGTTGCCTTGAATGTAATCCGTTTTAATCGTCTTCGAATTTAAGGCATCCCTACTGTATTTGCAACGCAAACTGTATTTAGAACGGTTCCAGCATTATTTGACTCATAATCTCTTTATCAACAGTTTGGAAAAGAACTGCTTTGTTCACGACATTAAATTCAATGGTGTGAACTTCCCCAGCGATGGTCCTGTTATGAAGAAGGCAACGCAAGGCTGGGAACCGTCCACGGAGAAAATGTATGGAAGTGATGGAGTTCTGAAAGGTGCCGTCACAATGGCTCTCAAAGTTGGAAATGGGCATTACATGTGTGACTATAAAACCACATACAAGTGAGCAACAAATCTGTGATATTCTTAAGCCGTGATACTCCTTCTTAGAATGTGTCCAACAACATTTTCTCTGTAGAAAATTCGACATGTGTTTTCATAATATGTGAACCAAAATATCGTTAAACATTGTTTAATATCAAGTAGCGGCTTGTTATACCGTATACAATCACAGCTCTGACAGGCACCTATTTCAGTATGTAGGGTGCTTACTGTGGATGGACTCCAGCACACGACGATTAGTATTTTTGCAGTTTAGTTGCAGTCCTGCACTCCAGAGCAATAAATGATCTGATATAACATTTTTAACTTCATATTTTCAATCAGTGGCCCGCCTTTTGTCGCATCAAAAATATTAATTTTTGGCAATCCTTTTCTACCCTTTCTCGACTCGTTTATTTTTTTATACTTGTGTCCATATCTACCTCACTTTCATCACTTCATCAGCTGAAAAATTGAATGTTATCCTTTATTCTTTTGCAGAGCGAACAACCGCAGTGTCAAGCCACCAGGCTATCACTTTATCGACCATCGCATTGAGATAACGAAGCATGACAAAGATCATAACAAAGTTGAGTTGCAGTCGATAGCGATTGCACGTAACTCTTCGGTGCCTCAACTTAAGTAAAAGGCAAAGTGAAAGGCAAAGCAAAAAGGCCGAGAGAAAATACGGTTTCCCATTTTTTTTTTTCATTCTATAAAATCAGTAGTCTTAAAACATTGAATTTACGGAGTTTAACATAGATAATTTGTTAGGGATTTGTTTCCATATTAAAATGTAAAAGGAGAGAAAAGAGAGTTTCCTATTTTTTTTTCTTTCTGTAAAATTAGTATAACCTAACAACATTGTAACGGATTTTAGCTTACTATAGACAATTTGATTGGGATTTCTTTCCACATTAAAATGTTACTTTTTTTCAAAAATGGTTTTTGCTAAAATGAACAAGAAAGGTTCTGTCATGGAAGGTGTCTGTCTGTCTGTCTGTCTGGAAATAGTTTACTACTTTTAGAGAAATTTGACTTCTACAATTTGTTAGGGGTTCGTTTCTACGTTTTGTATTTGTTCTTTTTTTCTGAAAATAGCTTACAAAGCGTTTTGTTACCTTGTTCAGATAATGCTGGTCTTTCTTAAGACTTGAACTTCTTCTGAGCTTGTGTGATTATAAATCATTGTTCAACTATTACTGATTGCGATATTTTGTAGCTTTGGATGTAAACCTTGTATTATGTTAACACATGAGAAACTTTAGTGATTATTAAACTTATGGTAGAACCAATTTTAGTGAATGTCCTCAGTTATCATCCGGTTGACAACAAGTGTCAACGAGTAGGCCTAGACAGATCTTCATCGTTGTCGCTGTCAATACGTGCTAAAGTATTCACTTGACTTTGGGTTTTCCTTTGTGTGAGGTGACTGGATGATTCACTGGCTTAGAACAATAGACTATTGTTTTCGGTTTCATTCTTATATACTAACTTATGTAAATTTTCTTCATTTTCTTGATAATGATGACAGGATGTCATCGAAACGTCGAAATCTCTCTTTCATCACGGATGAAAGGCTACGTATAAACCCCGAGAAAGATTGAAAATGGAAATTGACTTGACGTTATCAACCTTGAAGCCCCGCCACGGCAAGCTAATGACAGAAGTCTACGAATTCCTTTTAACAGATAAGGGAAAGGGCATTGTTCTATCGAGGCGAAGATCGGCCGGTATCATGGACTATGTGAAAATCGTTAGAAATGGTCAGATTCCGTCAAGTAACCCCTACATTTAGAATTTTACGAACCGTTTTGTGGAGCAGATGGCTCAGTTTTGTTCAGATTTGAATTTTTTTGCATCCAGTGTTGAAATATATTTGTTCCAGTTGTCACCACCAACTGTGTCCTACATTTGACAATAAAAATCTGCGATGAAATATTATAAAACATAACACGACGTTTCGACGTTTCCAGAACGTCATTATCAAGTGAGAATAAAATAATGAAATCGAGTATATATAGTAAAAAGATGAATAAATTAAAAGGCATTGAAAGTCAAACAAAGAGTTTGGCCCTAATGGGCCAAAGATGAATAAATTAAAATGCATTGAAAGTCAAACAAAGAGTTTGGCCCTAATGGGTCGCTCTGGGTGTTTAAATTGGGTCTTATTGTTCTTATGTACAACATTTCATAAACAAGACAATCCCATTTCGTGCTACATTTTTTAAGCATTCTAAACTGGCTCTCATTGATCGCGTTAATTTCCTTTATTGTGAATTTCTACTTCCTCTTTCGCGTTAATTTTCTTTATTCGAAAGTCGTTTCCATTAAATTCGCGTTAATTTAAGTCGCGTTGATTTTCAATACCTTAATTTCAATTCCAATGAAATTACCGGTGAAGTAATTTAAAAGATAAAAGCCGACGTTTCGGAGTCATCATGACGCCAAAAATTTTGTCAAGGTATTAAACTTCATTTTATCTTGAGCATTTTTTGCGCAAATTCCTAATTGTTCTCTTTTGTGACTCAAGTTAGTCTAAGCTAAGTAACGTAACTTTTAAAGAAAAACTATATTCCAAAATCAAGTTATTCTCATTTGACGCCTACACGTGACTGAAGCAATATGTTATGTTACGTATTTTCACTGCGCCGTGAGCCTGCACGTACAAAAAATGATCAAAATGGTTTAGACAACATAAAAAGGAAGAAAGTGATCAAAACAATTTAGACAACTTAAATAGGAATTACTAATTTCTTTGTGTAAGTGTCGTGAAACACGCAGTCCAAGACAAATACAATCGTCTGAAAACCGACAAAATTCCAAGCGTTTTAAAAATAAACTCATTTGCAAGCTGTTCAACGAATCTCGATTCTGGCAAATGACTTTTAAGTCACCTGTATTTTGCGCAAATTCCTAATTGTTCTCTTTTGTGACTCAAGTTAGCCTAAGCTAAGTAACGTAACTATTAAAGAAAAACTATATTCCAAAATTGAGTTATTCTCATTCGACGCCTACACATGACTGAAGCAATATGTTATGTTACGTAACTTCACTGCGCCGTGAGCCTGCACGTACAAAAAATGATCAAACAAAATGATTTAGACAACATAAAAAGGAAGAAAGTGATCAAAACAATTTAGACAACTTAGAGAGGAATAACTAATTTCTTTGTGTAAGTGTCGTGAAACACGCAGTCCAAGACAAATACAATCGTCTGAAAACCGACAAAATTCCAAGTGTTTTAATAATAAACTCATTTGCAAGCTGTTCAACGAATCTCGATTCTGGCAAATGACTTTTAAGTCACAGGCTGTATTTTGCGCAAATTCCTAATTGTTCTCTTTTGTGACTCAAGTTAGCCTAAGCTAAGTAACGTAACTATTAAAGAAAAACTATATTCCAAAATCAAGTTATTCTCATTCGACGCCTACACGTGACTGAAGCAATATGTTATGTTACGTAACTTCATTTGCAAGCTGTTCAACGAATCTCGATTCTGGCAAATGACTTTTGTCACCTGTATTTAAAATGCATCTAAAAATGTAGGATGACGGAATTTAACTTTTATTAATAACTTTCAGACAACTCAACAGAGGATTTGATACTTCGCTTGAACATCTTCTTGAACCAGTATGTGTTATTACGCGATATGGTTACAGGTCATTTTAGGTTTAATAGATAAATAAAATAAATAAATAAATAAGGGGCTTTGTATACGCGGCAGGGTTATTCGTTATACAGTTAAAACCCACGTATAAGAACCTAGATTTTTCCAACTTAGCCTAAATAGGTTCTTATAGAAATGGTATTTAGTGGTATTTACTGGGGATTTAGGCTACTTAGGTTCTTAAATAGGTTCTTAATTTGATAGGGGCACTAGCGATCAACACAGATAACTACTGCAGGGCGTATGTGATATGGAAAACCATTGATGCATGACATAGATGCAAGGAAGTTTCAATGTGCTTCAAAAACTGTGACTTCGAAAATGAGAGAGACTCATGGAACTGTATTCTTAATACAATTGCATTGTGTAATCCAGTTTTGGCGCAGACATGATATGGTTTTCATTTTAGTTCATTCTTTGAATCTTACTGACTTAAACCTAGACATTCAGTTATCAATGTCTTTATTTTGATCGGGTGATTAAATTCTTTGTCAAAGTGTCATGGTAAAAAAAAAATACCGACCATTTGATATCGCTTTCGGCGTCTGAAAAAAATACCAAACGTTGTTTACAGCGTTTATTTATATAGTGGAACTCATTCGTATTGATGTTTAACCAAGATTCTGGCAAATGACCCGGCCGGGAAAATGACTTAGATGAATGATGACGAAATTCAACTTTAAATAAATCAAATAACTTTGCTAATCAACAGAGAGCTTGAACCTCCATGTGTGATCACGTGATATGGTTATGCCTCACACCTTAGATAAGAAAAGAAGGAGGCTTTGTATTTAAGTAAGCAATAAGGAATATTCCAAAATCAATTGATCCTAAATGTCAAGTGATCCTAAATGTCAAGTGACTGGGGTGTTAATTACAAGGCACGTTCTTTCTCGTGATTGGATAGAGTGAATTATGGGTGTTACAAACTGGCTCATGATATTGAGCAAGCACAAAGCTAAAGCCCCATTCACACTGGACACTGACTACAGCGCGTGGCAAGGCTTTCGACTAACTAAACATTCTCCATCATGGTATGTTATTATTAAACGCATCCAAAACTGATGCTCGTTTGTAACCGTTCAGCAACTCAATCCTATTTCTTGTGTGTTTCAATCCAACAGAGCGTGATTTCAACACACATGTTGAATAAGGTACACATGGAAGGCAATGTCAACGGGCACTCCTTCACGATTGAAGGAGAAGGAGAAGGCAAACCGTACGAGTAAGTAAACGTTGCAAAACCCACAGACATTCTTAGACACGATGCATCCCTCCGATTGTCCTTCATCCTTTAGTTTTCTGCACCCAAATCAGTAGGCGGACAGGTGGGTGCCGTTTTTTCACTTTCTCTTCCCACCACTGTAACCTCACGTTATGCAATCCCCCGCGAAAACACTCGCGGTTTTGCAGGCCAGTGCAGGCAAACACAAGTCATCACCTTTAGCTACCTTTGTCTCGTTTGCTTTTAAAAGTCCACGGTTAGCTTAAAGGTTAGGGGCAAGTTCTCGCTGGCCCTTTGGCTAAGTTTAGTCCTATCTTCAAACAAT
>JAJGOT010000293.1:125000-127500 GCA_022457155.1 Cladopsammia gracilis | reverse complement strand
CGTATGTGATATGGAAAACCATTGATGCATGACATAGATGCAAGGAAGTTTCAATGTGCTTCAAAAACTGTGACTTCGAAAATGAGAGAGACTCATGGAACTGTATTCTTAATACAATTGCATTGTGTAATCCAGTTTTGGCGCAGACATGATATGGTTTTCATTTTAGTTCATTCTTTGAATCTTACTGACTTAAACCTAGACATTCAGTTATCAATGTCTTTATTTTGATCGGGTGATTAAATTCTTTGTCAAAGTGTCATGGTAAAAAAAAAAATACCGACCATTTGATATCGCTTTCGGCGTCTGAAAAAAATACCAAACGTTGTTTACAGCGTTTATTTATATAGTGGAACTCATTCGTATTGATGTTTAACCAAGATTCTGGCAAATGACCCGGCCGGGAAAATGACTTAGATGAATGATGACGAAATTCAACTTTAAATAAATCAAATAACTTTGCTAATCAACAGAGAGCTTGAACCTCCATGTGTGATCACGTGATATGGTTATGCCTCATACCTTAGATAAGAAAAGAAGGAGGCTTTGTATTTAAGTAAGCAATAAGGAATATTCCAAAATCAATTGATCCTAAATGTCAAGTGATCCTAAATGTCAAGTGACTGGGGTGTTAATTACAAGGCACGTTCTTTCTCGTGATTGGATAGAGTGAATTATGGGTGTTACAAACTGGCTCATGATATTGAGCAAGCACAAAGCTAAAGCCCCATTCACACTGGAAACTGACTACAGCGCGTGGCAAGGCTTTCGACTAACTAAACATTCTCCATCATGGTATGTTATTATTAAACGCATCCAAAACTGATGCTCGTTTGTAACCGTTCAGCAACTCAATCCTATTTCTTGTGTGTTTCAATCCAACAGAGCGTGATTTCAACACACATGTTGAATAAGGTACACATGGAAGGCAATGTCAACGGGCACTCCTTCACGATTGAAGGAGAAGGAGAAGGCAAACCGTACGAGTAAGTAAATGTTGCAAAACCCACAGACATTCTTAGACACGATGCATCCCTCCGATTGTCCTTCATCCTTTATTTTTCTGCACTCAAATCAGTAGGCGGACAGGTGGGTGCCGTTTTTTCACTTTCTCTTCCCACCACTGTAACCTCACGTTATGCAATCCCCCGCGAAAACACTCGCGGTTTTGCAGGCCAGTGCAGGCAAACACAAGTCATCACCTTTAGCTACCTTTGTCTCGTTTGCTTTTAAAAGTCCACGGTTAGCTTAAAGGTTAGGGGCAAGTTCTCGCTGGCCCTTTGGCTAAGTTTAGTCCTATCTTCAAACAATCAAGGGAGTGTTCTTTATTAAGTCTAGACAGGGCCAGCTCCTTTTTTGGCGGTAAAGCGAGTCACTTTGTAATGGCTCCCAAATTGACCTCAGTAATCACTCTAATCAATGTGTCTACACAATGTGTCAATAATGTCAAAAGGGTACAAGTGACACAAGTAAAATCTATGCCTCACCATTACATTTATTAATCTCTTTTCTTGTTGATTTTAAGGGGATACCAACTGAGAAATCTACAAGTGAAAAAAGGTGCACCTCTGCCATTCGCATTTGATATCCTAACAGCCGCATTTCACTACGGCAACAGGGTGTTCACGAAATACCCTTCAGAGATACCAGACTATTTCAAGCAGTGTTTTCCTGATGGAATGACGTGGGAAAGAAGCATGATCTTTGAAGACGGAGGCGTGTGTACAGTGAACTGCAACATAAGGTCAGTGAGAATTTAAGAGCCGGTCAAAATCAGTTGAAATTAGTCAGAATCCTTTTCATCAAATTAGACAAATGCCTTTTAGCGGTGAGTTAACCATCTATCTTTCGGTCCTTCATCAATTTGCATCAACAATCTTTAGAGGCGAGCCGTTAGACTTTGGAAAGGGGGAGGGGGGTGGGTTGTCGGTTGCACTTTTTATTGTCCCCCTGATTCTCGTAATTTTTTCATTTATCTGTGTCGCTGCAGGAATTTTTAAAAAAAAAAACCACAAACCTCACATTCCGCTATAGCTGTTGTTGCGCGATACTTTTTGCTAGAGTGGTGGCTTTCACGATTTTTTTTTTTCAATATCACTTCACCCCTTCCTCAGAAATCTAATGGTTGCCTTGAATGTAATCCGTTTTAATCGTCTTCGAATTTAAGGCATCCCTACTGTATTTGCAACGCAAACTGTATTTAGAACGGTTCCAGCATTATTTGACTCATAATCTCTTTATCAACAGTTTGGAAAAGAACTGCTTTGTTCACGACATTAAATTCAATGGTGTGAACTTCCCCAGCAATGGTCCTGTTATGAAGAAGGCAACGCAAGGCTGGGAACCGTCCACGGAGAAAATGTATGAAAGTGATGGAGTTCTGAAAGGTGCTGTCACAATGGCTCTCAAAGTTGGAAATGGGCATTACATGTGTGACTATAAAACCACATACAAGTAAGCAACAAATCTGTGATATTCTTAAGCCGTGATACTGCTTCTT
>JAJGOT010000293.1:0-120000 GCA_022457155.1 Cladopsammia gracilis | reverse complement strand
CAATACGGCGACCTCAAAGCTCGAGCAGTCCGCCGGCTTTGCTTCAAAGCCACGGGCTACAAGCACATCGAGAACAGCATCCGTGTCGTAGAATTCACACGTTTACAAAAGGCAGTGTCACGCAAATAATAATAGTCACTCAAGGGCTCGAGTTATTTTTTAAGTACACGGGCCAGCCAATACTATGCTACCGGTGCCAGTCCTCCGAGCTCGTTGTTAAAGACTCCCCGAAGGCGAAACGCCGCGAGGCGAACTGCGAGGTTCCAGCGCCCGGAGGTGGGGGGGGGGGTGGACACCAGAGGCCCCCCGGCCCCCACTACAGCAACCAGCAACGACACTCCCCCTGTAACCACAATAGGCCATTTGCACGATAGCGTCATTTGACTACAACTCAGGGCCAGAACTCATTTCGTTTTTCCTTTCTTATTTAAATTTTGTAATGCCAGTGAGGTTTAAATAACAAAGGCCCTAATTTGCACTACAAAATAAAAAATGAACCTCCGTGCGACCCTTCTTATGACTTTTACAAAAAAAAGAAATAGTTATTGTTGAAACTGCATGTCTTAAAGTATTTAACAAGTAATGAAGAATTAAATTTCAACTTGCATTCGCCTTTCATGTTCTCAGATAAAGCATTTTCTACTTCACCCTATACTAGTTACTGAGCGTGAAGGGTCCATAACCCGGGATCACAAATCCCATTTCCCACACACACAACACACACACACACACACACACACACACACACATACCCACCTAAGGTGGTTTGTGGGGACCGGTCCTAGAACCGAAGTTATGGGGACCACCCGAAATACTTATGCTACTGGGTCACTCTTGTGTCTGCTTGTACACTGGGCACTAACCATTCAAATTTTACTGTAATATCGGGGACAACGCCATTTTTAAAATTTGGTGTTATAACACACTGGTTTACGAGGACCAAAAAAACCAACCTCTCAGGTTGGTTCCACACCAACATTGCGAAGACCAACCGGTCATATGACACGTTTCCAATAGAAAATCCAAACCGTTCCCTTATTTTGTCAAACTAACCACATGATGTGCTACATGAGCCTGCTAGGCTGTGTTAACTATCCAGGCACTGTGTTTACACACCTACTTTACGAGGACCAGACCTTCAGTTTACGTGGAATATCTAAATCATGCATGTCTTCTTAACCTGTAAACAGTTGTTCTAGTTGGGACCCGTTCACAACCCGTTTAATGTCTTCCCAAAAAGCGCACGAACTGAGGCAAAACTAGGGTTGTGATAGACCTTGGAATGTGTGACGCAAACTCACAACACAAGAGATCTGGTAGCATTTCCATCCATTACTGGATTTCCATACATTACTAGCATTTCCATCCATCACTGGAGAACAGCGATACTGATCATTAATATTGTTTCGGAAGCAACTTTTGTCTCCGTCATTCGTGATTTACCTTCTATCTTCTGCATGGAAACTCCCTTTTTTTTCGTCAGAATTTATACACTCGATGTATTAGTCATTCACGTGGGAAAACCCGGAAGATTAGCGATAACAGCTCAGGACAGAGTTTCCTGTCAGAACATTGTGAAGGCCTCGTGTGCCACACAGACACTGAGAGGATATTAGATTTCTGACATGTTCCCTTTAAGCCTAAGAAAACAGGCGATCTTCGCGGCGCTACTACTGGCTCACCGGTCCCCGCGAAAATAAAATTTATTTATATCGACGCAAGTGCCCTTTTAAAATATAAAGGCCAACTCTTAAGCATGAGCTTTGCTTTAATTCTCAGTAGTTTGCCGAGGAACGAGAAACCCAGAACACAGAAAATTGTGTTGGATAAATCTGACCACGTTTGTGGCAGGTTTAGTGAAATCAATGGAGTGAAATCAATGCGTTGCTAAGCTCTTGAATAAAAATGGCGCGAAAACAATCGGCCATTATGGTAATAAAACAACTGAATAAGAAGCAATAATTCGTTGGCTGGTGAAAAAGGGAAGGAGGAGGGGAAGATGGAAGAATAGTTTGGAGGCCGTAGTCTGAAGTGTCAGACTTCCCCATGTGGGGGTAGCTAAGGGCGAGAAAGCGTCTAACACTTCAGACAAGGAAACCGTGCATATATCCGAGCTTGGAACAGCCCTCTAACTTCATTGGTTAAATTTAATTGTACTCATCGTAATGGGTACAATGAAACCCCCATTGATTATCAAGTGGACAGCATGCCTCGACATAAATGACTTTATGTTTAATTTGTCCATATGTCTGCTTTTATATCGACGCAAGTGCCTTCTTAGGTTATTGAGTATAGCAAACTGTGTTAGATAAATCTGGCCACGTTTGTGGCCGGTTGAATGAAATCGGTGAGCTAAAATTCACAACAGCGCTAAACTCAAGCTTTTGAATAAAAATGGGGCGACAAAAATCCGCCACAAGCCACACCAATGTGGCTGAAGCCCCTAAAAGAGCGGCAAACTTGAGCTCGTACGCGTGTTTAAATCGATTTCATACCAATGTAAATCAATATTTGGACAATAATAAATCACAGCCTGTGTCTGTACAGTCATTGAAAGTTATAAAAACAGCAATATAACAACCCTCGTCTGACTGCTCGCACCAAATAACATAACAGTATATACAAAAAAAAAAAAAACAGTCAAACCTCTATTAAGCGGTCACCCTCGGGAAATAGTCAACTGGCCGTCTTCTAAAAGTTAGTGTGTACTGCGGCAAAAAAGGAACTAGAATGCAAAGTTATTGCATGTTATTGCATGTAATTGCATATTCAAGGAAGTAATAATGTTGAAGCGTCTATTGTCATCAGTTTACCCATCACATTCAACATCAAACTTATGACTGACATAAAAATCAGTTTGGTTGTCTGGAGGTGCTTCGCTTGTCGTTGTGTCAAAATGCCTATTGGGAAGTCCAAACAGTGACCGCATCCGTTTAATTGAGAGCGACCGCTCAATAGAGGATTGACTGCAAGCAGAAGTCCAATGTCTGACTACCTCGACAGGCACCAAATAACTCAAAATAATATACTACAAGGCTACCGTAGTGACCCGTAGTGGGAAAAATTACAAAATAATTTTAGAAACGGCTAAAATAACAAGTTGAAAAGGTGTTGATACCCGCCAAGTAGCAGCCCGTTGTCTGACCTAGTAATCATGACGCACAACACCCAATTTGAAAAAAAAAACGAACAAAAGGTAGTACAGTCAACTCTCTCTATTAAAGACGGACACCGTCGGGACCGGCCCCAACTGTCCGTCTTAAAGAGGTGTCCGGCTTTTAGAGAGTCGAGGTAACGTGATACCAGTAATTCTGAGACAATAAAGCTGAATCTATGCACAATAAATACAGAGAAATCGACGATCTTAGGTTATGGGGCGCCATTTTTAAATAATGTCATCAGTTATGAACTGTGGCACTATATATAGGGCCAATATTAATTTAGAGAAATCATAATTGCTTTTATAATATTCTAAGCCTGGCATGGATTAGTAGAGCTTCGCTGGCTATAGACTGCTGGTAGTTCCTCGCTGGATTGTCGAGCGAGCGAGCTAGCGAGCGAAAAGTAATGCGAACCGAGGGAGCTCTGGGGAAGAGGAGGGAAGGGAACAGAACCAAGAAATTCCATTCCTTGATGTCTCTATCCAACGCCATGACAATTCCTTTTCAACATTCATCTGCCGCAAGAAAACTTTCACTGGACTTTATACTAAATGGGACTCATTCACACCTCGAAAGTACAAGATTAACCTCATCCGAACACTCACTTATCGCTGTCTCCGCATCTGTTCCTCACCCCCTTTGTTGCAGTCTGCCCTGGATGATCTGAAGAATCTTTTGTCACGCAATGGCTACCCCGGAGTATAAACGCCGGGGGGCGTTTAATTGAGAAAATACGGTACAAGCAGTCACTGCGGTTATAAACATGCAACATGACAAAACAGCATCTCTTTTGAGTACCGTAGTGACAGGATCGTTTATGTTGTAAGTAATAATAAAAACAATGAACTGCAAGGCTGATCTGACCACGTAAAAAAGTAATTTTACTTTTTTACGTGGTCAGATCAGCCTTGCAGTTCATTGTTTCTGTTCATTCATTTTTTCGGGCTGGTTAGGTCTCTCGTAGATCCTACGTATCATTAGCAGCATCATCGTTTGCGGTCTCCTGCAGTTTACTTCTAAGTAACTAGTGTATCCAAAAGATAGTAACTGCTGCGGTAAATTTGTTGTAATAATGCTGTTTTATCATCTCGCTGGTATTACAGAATTTTCTCTTTCGTTTTTTGAGGGGAAGCAAAGCAAATGTAACCGGGATGAATCGACGAAAATTCCAGCTGATAAGACTAATTTTGTTTTGCAATTCACGCATCAAGTTCCTGCAATGTCTGTAGAATATTGTTGAGTAAAGGACGCGTTCACCACGAGGAAGGTGCGAAAATTTAGGTTAATTACTGTGTTCGCGTCTCCCAAGCTCAGCTCAGGTTTCGCGTCCCCAAGCGCTCAGCTCAGTTCAGTCTCATCAACCGCTGTCGGAGTGATTTCAAAGTAAATTTGGCTTTTATTCCGTACAATCTTCGAAAATCTTTGCCATTCAACGGTCCTATCACCATGCCTCGCAGTCCTCGCTCAACTCGTGGTAGTCTTCGACACTTCAGTTCCGATTTCGACTGGGACATGTTGGACCAAAATATTACAAATCTCGCAGCCAACAGCTTGAAGCAGCAAGCGAGGCTCTTGTTCGCGGCGCAGTGCATTCTGGCCCAAAATGTGTTCGTGGCGCAGTGAATTCTGGTAAAAAGCGATCAAATCGAGATTTTTCCTAGCTTATATTTTTTTCTCATATATTTCTCTTAAATCCTGATTATGTTGCTGCTCACTCGCTACGCTCGTTCCGCAGCAATAATTTCAAACTTGGCCAAGTGGACCCGGCATTTCTTTGAATCAGCAGTTTTTTCTCGCCCGCCGTTTTTTAAGAAAGGGTTATTATTCGTTTTTCTTGCCAGCCGTGTACCTTGCCATTAAATCTTAAGTTTATTATACCACAAATAAACGTTTGAGGGGCTTACTTACAACTTCCTCTATTATACCCGGCGTTTATTCGGGGACCGGCGTTCATCGAGAAAATCTGTTAAAGCTTAGAAGGTCCTGGGGACGAGGTTGGGGCGCACTGTTTTATGGGATTCCGATTCATGACGTCACTATTTTCGAGATGGCTTCGATGGGCTGCAAAGCGTGCTTTGAAAGATGGACCGAGAATCCAAACTACGTTTTGTAATCTGTTGGCATCAGATTAACTACAGATCATCTCAATGGAAATGTATGCCCGTAGATTCTTTTGCGGTGGAAATTTGCAATATCCCAGTGAAGCGATGTTAAATCGGTAAGTATTAATCTATTAACGCATTCAGTCATTTGGCGTTTTACGGGTTAACTTGTCGTGTTTTAGCCTTATGCAGAAAGGAGTTCTGTTGATTTTTTTTTATTGCACAAATTATCATGACCGACTCGTTCTGAAGTGTCAGCCTCTTTATCTCTTGCTGTGATACCGTTTTGAAGATATCTCTTCTCTCCATAGCTGTTTTTCCCCTCGCCGTTCGTTTTTATTGCCAAGCGTTATGGAGAGCTTTTTTTAAATTAAGGTGGCTTAACACAGTTTCACTGTACCTATGCATCATTCATTGTCATTTTAAAACTACTAACGTCTGGGCGCCCAAAATTGGTGAGGCATATGAAGTTAAGCAACAAGCTATATATTTTGATATTTTTGTTGAGCTCTTAGGTTGTTGCCATGGCAACACGGTGGATTGTTTATCAGCCTGCAATATTAATTTTGGTTTCGTTTATTTTCAGAAAATCTAGTCGTTAGATTTTGTCCATCATTTGTCTCCAGTAAACTCGTAAAAATATTTGCATGTTGACTGGTCTCGTGTAATTTTAACAGAGGGATCTTCCGTAATTTGTGGTTTAATGTGTTTGCGTTTTGTAAAAATCTCCTCTGTTAGATTTCAAATTTCTGATGGCAGGTGAGTTCGGTATATTTGGAACTATTATTGTGCCAAATTTGATGAAATTCTAATGAGTGGTTCCGTAGAAATCAGCACATTTCTGAGGAAAGTCACTAAACTATCCAGTCACAATTTTTTGGTCAACTGTGGATGTGTTGCATTTGACTGGGTTCTTGATCCAAAGACAAAAACAACCAAAAAGGCAGTGCATTTCTTCAATGGTTCTATCAATTATCTATTGATTTAACAAACATTTTTATGGACAAATGGTTTGATTTTAAGGCAAAAAACAACACTTTCGCCATCCACGCTGAGCAAAATAAAATGTTCGCTGAATGGGTGCTGCGATTGTTTTTCTCAAAACTCTGCACGTGCTGACTCATGTAAGCAGCTGAAATTAAAGAGCGCATGCAAACTGTGTTCAGCCACCTTAAGTTAAGCTTATTTGTTATAAAGAAGTTTCTGCGAAATTCCTTTTTCGGTGTGTTTTTCTTCGTGGGATGATTGTGCATAAAAATTGGATCTACAAGGGAAATAGCCCATGTCCAAGTTGCTCTTAGTCTCCTTTTCAAACCGGGGATACTGGTTTTTCTTTCAAGAGATACTGCATGCAAATAAATCCAGATCAATGGTTTTGCACTTGGCCTTGGTTTGAAAAGGAGGCTAAGAGCAAATCGGAAATGGGCTATTGATTATTTTTTTTATGACATTGCCCGTGGTTACAAGGACTGTACAGTACTGTTCAAATATAAGTTGACACTCGATTCTCGCGATAATCGAGGATCGAGTCTCGGCATCCCAACTACAACAAACCTTCGCTGCTTTCCTACTTTGAATTGATGTCCTGGAGTTTGCCGAACAAAAGCAAATCAACCGATTACTCTGACCCAAAGTTGTCTGAAAAAAAATCAACCAAGCCATTGTGCTTTGACCCAGAGCGGTCAAATTACCACGTTTTCTTAACTCAAGTACGGTCCATTTGTTTGATTGCTTTCTCGAAAATCGGCCAAGTGAAAAGCTCATTACACTGTGCAATTCTCGATCCTCGATGCTCAGTCAAGCGACAAGCTCATTACTTTCTGGATTCTCGCAAGTCTCGATTCTCGACTCGAAAGACTCCAAGCACGGCTCAATCCTCGACTTGAAAGAGACTGTCAACTTACATTTGAACAGTACTGTAATATGTTTACACACAGACAAAAACGTTGTGAGGATCAATACCTGGTCCTAAATTGTAGAGAAACATGTCTATGACTATTTTCATGGTAGTCCCACTTTAATATTTTATACTGCACACACCATGTAGTGGTCTGCTCAATGTTGGTCTGTTTTCACATTCACTTGAAACATTGAACTATTAGTTAACCTAGATGTATTTTTTTTTGCATACATGTATGAAATATTATACATTATTATACATGAAATAATTTTTATTATACATGAAATATTGAACATGAAATATTGAACATTTTGTTTAAAAAGTAAAATACCTGCTTTCAGTGTGCGGTTGCTGGATAACAGTAAACACAACCAGATAAATGAGTAGATCCGTACGGACAGTTCGCAGTTATTTCTAAGAAAATTGCTATTTTGTCCATGCGACTTTTGCTGTTAAGTTGAAAAATCGGGAGCAAACTGCAGTGAATTATTCGTTAGAAGAAAGAAGGAATAATACCTTTCTCTGTTTTGAATATTAATGTTAACATTCTTCTTTTGAGAGTTCTATTTTTTGATTGCATGTCAAAATGTGTTATCCTCCTGTCACCTGTGCTACTGTGATGCATCTAAGGGCCTGTTGACAACGGGGGAGGGTGACCCGGGTACCAGGGTCACCCTCCCAGCCGGGCTAAAACATAGCCCGCCTTTATATGGGCAGGCTCTCATATGGGAGTAGCTAATGGTCATGGGAAAAATATCGTGGGTCGTGGGTAAAAAGTCATGGGTAAAAATAGTCGTGGGTAAAAAGTTGCGGGTCGTGGATTAAAAGTCGTGGGTAAAAATTTGTGTGTCCTGGGTTTAAGAAAGAAACAATATAAGAAAATTAAATGAAGGAATGAACAAAAGCAATTTTAAACATTAAGCATCTTTTGAGAGACAAACAACATTGTACACTGTATTCCATTTTTTTTATTCGAGTAAATGCTGGATTTTCTATCTAATTATTATGTTTTGTTTTTCATAGTTAAATAACGACCTCTTTGGCAAGTTGCCTACGAAATATTTCTTATTCAGTACTTAATGATAATAAATTATTCTCTCTTTGTCATGTCAGGCAGCTGTTGTGGTCACCCTGCCATAACTCAGTAGTTGGTTTTTTTTTGTCATATTGTTTGTTATTTATTTGATGGCGAAGTCTAATAAAATAAAATAAAAAAAAATAATCAAGAATAATGACATGTCAAAATTTAGAGCAAAATGAACCACACTGTAAGTTACAGGAATTATAGCTGCTTGTGTGTGCATCACATTTATCTGCCTGTTTTGCTGTATTTTTCTTTATTTTTTCTTTATACATGTATATATTTTTTTGCTGTAAACCTTTTGCATTACCATTTGCATGCAACTAAATAAATAAATGAAAATATTGTATTCCATGATGAGAGACGATTCAGATACCATTTGAGTGTGATATTTTTAACTTTCTTAGATAAGATAGCCAAAAAAACAGGAAAGAAAAAAAGCCAACGCAGTGGCCTTTAATTCTCGGTATTAGAATTTGAGACATCATTTTTGATTTGCCGTATGTATATGTACATTGTTATATTAGCACATCACGGCGAACTCATAGCCAGGAGCAGACTCAGAGCTGACTCTCTTGACAATCTTAGGAGAAAACATTTTTTTGTGAAAGCCTCTTGCTCTAATTTAAAATAATTTAGTGGAGTGGATAGGAGTTGTGTATTTTATTAATACTCCAGTACTCCAATAGGGGCCTCTTCCTATTTTTAAAACATTCCTGTCAAAAACAGGCTTATTTAATTGTCAAAAATTGATTTTATTTGTTAGAAATTTGCGGATGGGGAGGAATTATTTACAGTACCTCTCAAAAGTAAGTTACCGTCGTCGCGCACTACGCGATTCGGGTCCTGCGCTACGCGATTCGCGTCCTGCGCTACGCGAATCGCGTCCTGCACTACGCGAATCGCACGCGAAGCTTAAACAGCTTGTACAACTTCTTGCGCGATTCCAATTTAAAAATATCTGATTTCCTGGGGCGTTTGAAGATGAAGATGCGACCAAGTGAACCACCTAAGTGCATGCAAGGCGACCAAACTTTGGTTCGATAGATGGTGTTTGCTGAACTCTGTATATTTTAAAACAGATCGCGAACACAGCGAACAATTATCCATTGCAAAGTTTATCACGAACTTTGTTTCCATTTGCTTGGTTTAAGCATCTTTTTACGGCTTTTTCTTGCCGTTGCCAAGCACGTGATAAATATCTTCCCCCGATTTCACATCGCGTAAACAAGTCTTTGGAAACATTTTGCTGACTCAGGAAATAATTGCGCTGGATGGTCTTCCATAATAAAACAGCTAGTTTTTCTCTCCCAGAAATGTCATCGAGCATCTGTTTGGCCAAACACGAGCGAGATTCAAGCCAGACAACAGTCCCGCTCTTAAAACGAGCAAGGATCAAGCGACGAATGTTTTTCTCGCTTAGACGGAGATCACGTGGATGGATCGATAAAACGCTCGCGAAACCAAATGCGGCTTATGTTTATTCTCAGCCAGAAGACACTCCAAACTTTCTGTGATGTTTTAGCACGGTGGAATACTTGGAAATGAAGAAAGAAAACAGAGAATTTGTAGAAGTTTATATAAATACTTGTGACTTTCGCTTGTGCCAGCGTGTTTTCAGGTTTGAAATTACCGTTTTGACATATGCAAATTCGGTGCACTTTAACCACTTTTCCCAAGGGACCGCCAAGCACTTTTTTACCGACAAACAAACTTCAAAGGGTTTAATTTTTATTTTGCTACCAAACTTTCCCTACCGTCTTTAATTTCGATTATAATTTTTAGTTCCATTCAAGATTTATTTTAATAATAAGTAAACATGAAGTGCAGAAATAATTTTACACATGAATTTTGCGTGACTACTGCACTTGGGACTCTGGGCCGCTTGTTTACATTCCGTGAGCAAGCAGCGACAAAAGAATTAATGTTTTGTTCTGACATCGTAGAGTTTGTGGAATACTGCAAGGTAACCAAACCAAGTACTTTCAATTCAAAAATCCGGCAACTGACAGCAAGATTGAAATAAGAACTTGCTCGCGAAAGTTGCAACTTGCTCGCACAACTTCGAACTATTTATTTATTTACCACGTAAGTCTTCACTCAATGATGAGCATTTGCTCGAAGCAAACTGTCAATCAAAATACCAATGTTGCGGCGGAAGTTTGCAAAGTTGCCGTCAAAGGAACATTCGGTTTGACTGTAATTTTATACCTATTTTCATTATTATCTCAATCTAGGAGGAATTACAGCAAACTGATCCTAACAGCAAGAAGAAAAGATAGAGACAGAAGTGAAATTAAAAAATAATAAACAGTTGATTATTATGTTTATTATTTTTTTTATTTCACTTCTGTCGCTATCTTTTCTTCTTCCTGTTTAAGGATCAGTTTGCCGTTATTAGGACTCGTCACGCAACGCTCCTCCCCCCGGTCTACAATAGATCCGGTACTCTTTCTCCATTGGTTTGTCGTTGTGGTTTTACCGTTATTATAGTTTAGGGCCCCGTCTTAAAAACTTTATTTTCGGATCAATTTACTTGTCAGCTCACTGCTCGCATTTTTCTGCTCGCATCTTCCCCAGATCCTTCTGATAAAAGAAATCACATTTATCATTCCTGGCCTTTAAGTCAAAACTTTGCTTGAAAAGCGCTAAAAGTGTGGCGTTCCCTGAATGTCGAAGAAATTATAGATATAGCGTAGCGCTTGCATCAAACGAAAAACTTCAAAACACATTCGCAATCGATATCTTTACGGTTAAATGTCGCTCGCAAACAAAAAAACGCCATTTGATTTACATGTTTAGTTTAGAATCTAGTCGCTGTAATAAACAAAAACTAACAAACACAATTGTTTTGTTTGTGGTGAACTAAAAGGAAAAATACCTTGCTCGTGAAATACTTGGCCATCCAAACCACAATGTCTGTCGATGACAAATACAAAGTAATTTCGCATAACGTGTCGCTTGCGTAAAAAATTAACGAAAACTACAAGTACAAACACTTTCGAAACCGATTTAATTCGCATGATTTGTTGAGGACAGACTGAAACATTTCCGTCGAGGAAAACACGAAACGCATTGAATCCCATGTTACTTTTTGCCTTCTGTTTTCCTGACAACCATCCAGTTGCAGTTAGATGCCGACCTTTGCGCGAAATTAATCGGTTTTGCGCAAGATAAACTTTTCGTACAGTGTTATTATTGCCGCTTCGGTGACTCTCGCGCTACGCGATTCGCGTCCTGCGCTACGCAAACCGCGTAGCGCACGAAACGCTATGCGACAGGTAACTTTTGAGAGATACTGTAGACTATATCACTACACTGTACTTTTAGAATACTGACCGATTTCCCCCATCATGTTTCCTGGTTTCCGATTTAATTTTCACAGATTTTTTTACACCTACAGTGCAGCTCAGATATAAGCGAACCAAAATGTTCGCGCATAACGCATCGGATAAATGCGCGCGCATGCGTCTGTGGATTACGTCGCACGAAATGCGCGCATTCAGCAAGCTCAGTATGTATGAGCTAGATCATTGATTTCCTATTGTTGGCATTTCATTGTTATTTTGAATGGCCTGACAAGTAGCTTTGAGATGAATTTAGTAGAAGATTACGTTGCTCTTGATTCTTTATCGGTCCTTTTGTGGACAAAAACTGTTTTGTGACGGTACCGGCGCTAGTAAATAAAAAATATGGGCCTAATTATTTACCAGAAACCGCTATATATTTTCTCGACTCAATGAACCAAGATATAAATACCTGTAAACTTATTTTCTTACCTGATGCTCACTCGGGTCCGGTTATATGAAAAGCGGATGAAAATGGAGCCCTAACGCTTAACGCTTTGTTCTACCGTGATGATACATAAAACAGGTAAAACAAACAAAACTTGTGAACTTTCACTTGCAAAGAAATAACTCAATAGTATTCGGCGCATCATAGAATTCGATTCATGAATTTGCCTTTAAAGACATTGTATTTTACCGTTAAATCACTTCTTTGCACTTAATAGAACCGGAAAAATCACTTTTTCATGTTTGTTGTGACGGGACAAATTAAGCTTAACCCCTGATGCAAATTGGCGCCTGTTTAGTAATTTAGATGAGAACAGAGCTTTGTTAATTTTTTCTTGTAAAGAAATAGCTCAATAGTTTCAGAAAACATTTTGCCTTTAGAAATGCAGTATTTCACTGTTCAAAGAGGTAAATATAATATTTTGGATTGGCAAGAATCAGCAAATACATAGAAAGTCGGTGAAATATTCTGACTCCCGTACGAATAGCAAATCGATTTTTACTGCGCTTTAACTGCCTCAGACAAAGTAGGTGGCAGACCAATAGAAAATAAAAAATGTGTCATTGACAAAATTGCAAATCTCTCCTCCCTCTATTCGTTACAAGACGTATGGTGTGAAATGAATGCCAGTAAGAAGCAATTTACCTGGAGGGACAAGGCATACAAAGTGCAGTGCAGACTAGACTACTTTTTAACATCTAAAAACCTTACTAATATCACTCGAAATTGCGATATCATTCATGCACCAAGTTCTGATCACTGCGCAGTTAAGCTATTTACCCAATCCGAAGTTCCAAACAAAAAACCTGGGCCTGGCTTCTGGAAGTTTAACGGTTCGCTTCTTGAGGACGAAGTGTATACTAAGGAGATTAAAAACAACATTAAAACCTATAGAGACAAATATGATTATTTGGCAGATAAAAGTTTGAAGTGGGACCTTATAAAAAATGGAACTGCGTGGCTTCACGATTGCCTACACTAAAGAGAAAGCCAAAAAGAACAGAGACACAGAAAGAGAGCTACAAGAACAATTAAATGACCTTTTGACACAGGCTGAACAGTGTAAAAACAACCCTGTGCTCAGAACAAATATACAAATTTTACAAACGCGTTTAAAACGATTAACAGAACAAAAAGTAAAAGGCGCGATGATACGAAGCAAAGCAAGGTGGGTTGAACATGGCGAAAAAAATACTAGATACTTTCTCAATCTAGAAAAAAGAAAAGCCGAAAAGAAAAGGATCGTTAAGTTAAAAAAAGACGATGGTTCCGAAACAGAAGACCGAGATGTCATATTAAAAGAGGCGGAGGACTTTTACAAGTCTCTTTATAAGTCAGGAAATAATAACACAAAGTCCAGAAAGTGAAGCTTTCTTTAAAAATAAACTAATTAGGCCACTAAGCTCTGAAAAAGCGGATATATGCGAAGGCAAAATAACTAAAGAAGAGTGCCGACAAGCTCTGAAGGAAATGCAAAATGGCAAGTCACCAGGGTCAGACGGTTTTACTTCCGAGTTTTACAAAGCTTTTTGGGATGAAATTGGCGAGAATGTAGTACAAAGCATCAACCACGTCTACGACAAAGGAGAATTTGCCCAGGCTTTTGGCGGTTTAATAATTCTTTGTTATCTGACAATGATTACGTAGCTTTACTAGAAATACGTGTCTCGCAGAACCTCGCGAAGCTCGGGGGAGGATGCACTGCAAAATTTTAGCGATGTGGGAAGGAGAGATGGAATTTCTGAATTAAATGGAGAGGTTGGGTTGCTTGATGGCAATGACCTCATTTAAAGTTGAGACATTTTCGTTCTCAGTCTCTTCAATTTAACTTGTACTTTGTGCCCTGTCTTCCTGGAGAGCTGGTGTTGGTCAGTGTTGGGTTTTGAGCTGTGGGTCGCTGTAACTGCCATGGGACTGCCCCCCCCCCCCCCCCCCCCCCCCCCCATCTTCGGTCCAGGACAATATGAAGTGGTGTTCTGTTCATTTTGATTGTCTTAATTAAATTTTATTTTTAAAACTTGTGAGCTAGTGCTATCTGCTGTTCCCTTTACATAGTGCTATAGTTTTTGTTCTATATACTGGGAATCAAAGAATTGGTAATGCAACTCTCTATTCGTTTGAATGGTTGAGATCACAGGAGGTTACTGCTGCTGAAAAGTGATGTTGTCCAAAAAATAATAAGTCAATGGTGAAAGTGGCATGAGATTCTTCCAGCAGTAACAATACTATATTTTGGATACAGGTCATGGGAATTACAAAATTGATTACAAAACATGAATATTCAAGATGAAGCAACAGATTCTCTGCAAATACCATAAGCAATGTATAGAGACCTGGATGGAGAATTTGTAGGTTAAGACCAGGACTTAGGTCTTCATGACCAGTTAGCGCCTTTAAAAATCTTGAAATCAAAATTCATTTGTTGATGTACATTCTCCTTAGTACTGGTGTCAATGCAGTTCACATAGCCATATAGCTACAGTGAATTTGTATTCAATTTCCACAGGCAACTTATGTTGAAGGTGATCAGGTTCTTAATTTGTATTCTCTATGTACTTGCTCGTACACTGATATTGTTAGGAGATTTAAGATACTGATCACTGTTCCAATAATAAATGTGAAGCAGTAATGTTGATGTGTCATGTGTTTAGCTACATGTATACGGTTGCTACACATTGACATTACAGTCATTAGCTGGTCATGATTGCTAACAGAAAATTATTTTTTCTTAACAAAATGTTTTTATCCCAATTTTAAACAGAAATTCTTGTTACTTATTTCTTATTGAACTATTTTATGAATTCTTTAAACTCAAGATACCGTATACGTATACAACTCGATCACTGTTTCATTCACAAACAATGCTACATCATGTAAATGTTGTATATTTGGGAAATTATTTCCACCTGTGTGATCTGTAGTTTTGATCATTTATCTGTAGTTTTGATCATTTAAAAAGTTCCTTAGTGACGTTAGTGAGAATATCAATAAACATCAAATTACAGTGTGTAGTAAGAGAATTATTTTTCAGTGTTTGATTATCTTCTCAGTAGTTTAGCCGGTGATTTGAGCTACATTTCTTAATCGCTCTTCTTCTCTGAGCCTTCATGTAATCAGTGTTTGCTTTTCCTTACGTACCGTATCAGGTATGAAAGATATTCGTCATGAGTATTTAGCTGATCGTGTAATTCTTGCCGCCTCTCGTTGCGTCTACAAACAGAATCATTTTGTCCAACACTTCCAGTCGGTGTCGCCTCTCCTGATCGGTTTCGTCCAGAATTCTAATGGCGGCATTTTGTCAAGGCGTTTTAACCTAGTCAAACGGTGTGCCAAGGCTGTTCGAAGTCTTGTAATGTATGCTCTCGTTGTTCGTCTTCGTTGCTCGATCGCGATCGCGCTAACTGAATTTCAAGTCACCGTTCAGCGGAGTTTCGGTAGTTAATTTTCACGGACAAGGATTTCCAGCAACTTCTGGAATCCGGCGTTGTTGTCTTTGCTGTTCTTTCTCATTTGCATCAGAAATTGGTTGTGTTTCATCGAGAGTAAACATTTTTTGACAGACTGTGAGTAAGGTTAAACGGCCGCCGGCGCGGCCGCCATGAATAAACATAATACGCCATTGTCAGCGGTCGCGATTTTTGTTGCCAGGCAACTGCCGGACATCTTCAGCTATATATATATATATATATATATATATATATATATATATATATATATATATATTCAGGTATATATATATATTATATATATATATGAATATAAATATATTTTTCGCTCGAATTCACGCGGCTCAGCTCCTGAGACCCGAGAGGCCTTCGGCCGCCAAATTTATTAACCTCGCTACGCTCGGGCCTTCGGCCCTCGCTTCGCGAGGAATTACGCTCCAAAATTCCAGAATTCATTGAAAAGTACAAAGAGGTCGAAGACAAAGGTTTGTTTTGGGAAATGGTCAAGATGGAGATCAGAGGCTTGACAGTTCGGTTTTCCAAAATGAAAGCAAAGCGTAACCGCGATGAAGAGAAACTCCTTACATCTAGGTTTGCTCAACTGAGCACTAAACTTCAGACAACATACAGTGAAGATGACAAAGCCAAACTTAAGCAAATCAAAATAAGACTTTCTGATTTTCAATCTGAAAAAACACGTGGTGCTATTATAAGAAGAAGAGCCCGCTGGTATGAGCAGGGAGAAAAAAACAGCAAATATTTTCTTAATTTAGAAAAATTAAACCACCGGCGAAAACATATAACATCTTTGATTAACCACAACGGCACTAGGATTAAAGATCCAAAAGAAATTCTTAATGAAGAGCGGAACTTCTTTAAAGAATTATACTCGTCTAGGAATGTGGATCCTAATAGTGAGGAGTTTAGTGATTTTTTTAATGTAGATTTTCAACTACCTGAAGAGATGGCCAGCACTTGTGAAGCAGAGATAACTTTAGCTGAATGTACAAAAGCATTAATGCAAAATAACAAAACTCTGGGCTCTGACGGGCTAACAACAGAATTTTATCGAGCTTTCTGGGACATTATTAGCACCTATGTTGTCAACAGCTTTAACTACGCCTTCAATACTGGAAATTTATCTATTTCTCAACGACAAGGGATTATATCTTTGATTCCAAAGAAAAAAAAAGGATACTCAGTATTTAAAAAACTGGAGACCTGTGACTTTACTTAACGTAGATTATAAAATTGCAACCAAACCATTGCTCTCCGTATTGAAAAGGTACTTCCGCTTTTGATCAATCCCACTCAAACAGGTTACGTAAAAGGAAGGTTCATAGGCGAAAGTATCAGATTGATTTTAGATATGTGACCCTCCACGGGAAAACAGTGAATAAGGTGAACGCACGCACACTGCACGGTACTGTCACGATCACACGCTTCCGACACAACACGCTTATCGTGCGATATGCAAACTAAAACAATTGATTTCAAGTAACGTGCTTGTGGCCTTTGTCTGCATTTTGCTAACACGGTTCAACACTGTAGAGCTTTGTATTTTAACACGGTAGATTGACACGGTTATTTCTTTGTCTCTTAACACGCTAGTCGTGACACGGTAGATTTATTTTTTATGTTACTTACCAGACTACATCACCGGGTCGGAGAATAGTTGTTTTGCTCTTATTATTACTGCATTTATGGTTTTGCAGATTAATGAATAACTTAAAAAAGTGAGTTTTGTTTCTCTAACAGAGGTGCAAGAGCGTCCCCGATCGAAGAATACTTGAAATAAAACTTGTTGTTGTTCTTCAATACGCATCTAGCACGTAACACACGAACGTGAACGTTGTGGTCATAAACTGTAAAATTGAACCTCAAATTGTCAAAATACGTGTGTTAAAAAGTGCTGGCTATGTTTGTCGGACATTTCGAAGCTTTTTGCAATGAAGGAACACCGAAGACAAACGAAAGAAGCCAAAAAAATAGAGTTTGTAATGTCTACAAGCAGCCGTCTTGGTTAACCTTAGTAACCAGGCTAAATAAAACACGAGCTTAAGAAACTTGCACGTGACACGCGCCACAGTAAACAAAATGGCGTCTGTCAAAATTCGCTAAATGCCATGGCTAAATGCAATAATACAATCACAGTATTCGTTCTAACAAATTCCAAATAATAACAGCATTCAATAAAGTTTTAGTTTACAAGGAAAAAATCGCCTGTAAAATGCTTTATTTTGAACAAACGAAACGATCTGTTTCCTTTGCGGTACGCATCCCGCATACAAACTCGAATTCTAACTTCGAACTTGGACTGAAATTCGAATTTCGCAGTGTTTACGACAGATACCGGTAGATACAATATTCTTAGCCTCAGAAGAACTGTTTAAGTCAAACACTTTTGCCCTTTTTTCCAAATTACTGTTATCAGCTGAGTACTTTGCGGGAGTAAGAAATACTAGGGCCAGATGCACGGACATGGCACATTATGGAAACCAGGCTAAACCTCTATCTCACTTCTTGAACCGAGTGCAATCGAAGTTGACACGGTCATCGTGTTAATACGTGCAAAATTGCACGCAAAGATCTTAACACGGTCCTTTGTTTTTAGCGTGCAACGGAAAACAATGGGTTTGACGCTAATGAGGAAAGTGACTAACACGCAGCTATCATGTTGAGGCACGCTTCTTTTGTTTTAACGTGCGAGCGTGCCGTGTGCGTGCGTTCACCTTATTCACTGTTTTCCCGTGGAGGGTCACATATAATGGAATACACTAAGCATAAGGATATTCCAGGCGTGGCCGTCTTCTTAGATTTTGAGAAAGCCTTCGATTCGGTGGAATGGAACTATATTCAGAAATGTTTAGAAGCAACTAATTTTGGCCCTCATCTTCGCCAGTGGGTTTATGTTTTTTATCATAATATTTCCAGTTGTGTGTTGAATAATGGTCACACGTCGGAACCCTTCTTACTTGAAAGAGGTGTTCGACAGGGGTGCCCACTATCAGATGTGTTGTTTGTCATAGCTATTGAGGTCCTTGCGCAAAAGATAAGACGCTCCAACACGATCAAAGGAATTGAAATTGTGTACAATGGATCTCAAGAAATAAAATTATCTCAGTATGCGGATGACACGACAGCGCTCTTGAGTGATAGTGAGTCCGTCATGCAGCTATTTGAGTTGTTAGGCCTTTTTGAAAGATGTTCTGGCCTTAAAATAAACGAATCAAAATCGGAATTGTTATGGCTTGGTTCATGGCGCCATAGAAAAGATAAAATTCTAAATCTACAAATAAGTGAGGTGCCTGTCTACGCGCTAGGTGTTCATTTTGCGTACGAAAGTGACACAGTTCTACAGTGGAACTTCTGGGATAAGTTAAATTCCTTAAAAAAAACTATTAAACATATGGTCTCAAAGAGACATCTCTGTTTACGGCAAAATATATCTAGTGAGATCCCTTGCGCTCTCCAAACTGGTATTTATCTGCAGTGTAATGAAAACTCCAAAATTTTTTGTTGATGAAGTAAACAAAATAGTCTTAGATTTTATTTGGAGCCACAAACCACCCAAGATAAAATACACTACACTCATCAAAACAAGGCAAGAAGGAGGCTTAGAGATGAAAGACTTTGCTTTATTTAACAAGGCTTTAAAGTTAAATTGGGTTAAGCGACTCTGCTCAAATTCAGACACTCCGTGGCAGTACATCCCGAAGTCCCTCCTAGTGAATGTTGGGGGTCCAGAGCTTTTCAAGTGTAACTATGACATCAGTCACCTTAATCTGAACAAATGCCTTCCAGCGTTTTATCATGAAATAATCACACTCTGGCAAGACGTAATAGCTTCCAACCCAGAAAGCAGAAATAATGTTCTTGAACAGATAGTTTGGAATAATAAGTTTATTAAGTCTGATAAAAAATCTATGTACTTGCAGCACTGGTGCTATGCAGGAATTCTCAAAATTAACGACCTCTTTGATACACAGCAGAACTGCTTTCTGTCCTTTGACGCTTTTCGTAATAAATTTAACGTAAAATGCAATTTCTTACAGTACTTTAACCTTGTTAACGCCATCCCTCAAAATTGGAAAAAACTCCTAAACTGCTCCCTCGAACAAAGCTTAACACCGCAAATATTAATAGAGGAAATGACTTGCAAAAAAATTTATACTAAGCTGCTGTCTCTTCGATCAATGCCTCCGCCGACTTGTGAGAAAAGACTCTTAAATCTTGGCTACCAGAAGGATGATTTGAGAAAATTATATCTATTACCTTTTGAAGTAACAAAAGAAGTAAAGCTATCAATGTTCCAGTACAACATTATTCACAATATTCTGTGCACTAAGAGCTTATTATTTAAAATGAAAAAAGAAGACTCCCCACGCTGCCCTTTTTGTCCAGCAGATCACACCGTCATTCATCTTTTCACTGAGTGCACGCAAGCCACTTTGTTCTGGAAGGAGTTTCTGGATTGGGCTTCACGCATGGTGAACTCAAAATTATCGCTTTTAATAAAAGAAATTATGTTTGGCATTATTAATAATGATTCTAAATTCTGTTTAGCCCTCAATCATTTAGTCATTATAGGAAAGTATTAATTTTCTTTACGTAAAAGCTCTTAACAGTAAACTTTACATCTTTAATGAATTTGTTTTCCTAGCTCGTGATAAAATTTGTCTAGAAAAATATTTTTCTTGTATGACTGGTCGTGAAAATGATTTTAGAACAAAATGGTCTGTTTTCTCGTCTCTTTTAAATATGGTATAAAATTCTGTTTACTTGACTGATTGCGCTCCCATTTAATTTTAGTTACCACTAATGTTTTTACTGTGTTATGTTTCCTTTTTGTCAGCTTCAAGTCGTAGTTTTTGTTTTGTTGCAAATTGTCTTTTGTGAATGTTAACTGTACGTGGGTATGTTCAACAAAAAAAAAATAGCGAAAGTACTATAATTGCAAGTTGTATAAGTATTGCAGTGTAAGTAGTGTAAGCATCGTTTTTGTAAATATTGTACTGGTTCATAAGTGAAAAAGAATTGTCAATATGCCAAAAAAGAGGCGTCATAACCCTCTTACCAAAAAAAGATAAACCGACTAACGTACTAAACAATTTAAGACCAATTACTCTTTTAAATATCGACTATAAAATTGCAACGAAAGTAATAGCCAATCGATTAGCAAAGGTCCTGCCTGACATCATAAGTCCAAATCAGACTGGATATGTAAAGAAGAGGTACATTGGCGAAAATGTCAGACTCATCGCTGATATTATTAATTATGCAAAACTAAAGAAATTACCTGGAATAGCCGTTTTTATAGATTTCAAAAAAGCGTTTGACTCAATAGAATGGGACTACCTAAATAAAAATACTGAACGTCTTTAATTTCAAAGATGACTTCAAGAAGTGGATACGGGTTTTCTATACAGACATATCAAGCTGCGTAATAAACGATGGCTTCGCTTCTCCCTTTTTTAACCTCAATCGTGGAGTAAGACAAAGTTGCCCTTTATCAGGGTTACTTTTTGTGTTAGGAATAGAAATGCTAAACCTGGCCATCCAAGCGAATCCTGATATTAAAGGGTTTAATGTCGGAAAGAAACAAATTAAAATTACCTTATACGCAGATGACACTACTATCTTTGTCAAAGATCTAAGCTCGGTAACAGCGCCACTTGACACTTTAGAAAATTTCAAAAATTGTTCCTGTTTGGAGCTAAATAAATCCAAAACGGAAGCCATGTGGCTCGGCTCGTGGGCAGACAGGAAAGATACACCGTTTGGTTTCCGCTGGCCAGAAAACTCTGTGTATGCTTTAGGAATTCACTTTTCTGACGATAAATGCATAAACGATAAACTCAACTTTGAAAAGAAACTAGAAGACCTTCAAAAAATTCTAAATTCATGGAAAAGAAGAAAGTTAACACTCCTGGGAAGAATTAATATTGTTAAGACGTTGGGCCTCTCTAAACTCATATATGTGACCCTCCACAGGAAAACAGTGAACGCTTCGCACACTTCGCACGCTTCTGACACAACACGCTTATCGTGCGATATGCAAACTAAAATAATTGATTTCAAGTAACGTGCTTGTGGCCTTTGTCTGCATTTTGTTAACATGGTTCGACACGGTAGAGCTTTGTATTTTAACACGGTAGGTTGACACGGTTAAAAAATTTATTTGTTGCGTTCGACGTTAGGAAAACCCAACCTAAACTCAACAAGTGAGAGGCCTGGGCACGAACATTTAGGGGAGAGAAACTCGATTTTGTGGGTGGGTCAAGTACCGGAAATACGTCATAGCCTCTTCCGGCAAGGTGCGCGCGCACGTTTTTCTCCTTACGCGTACGTCATAGACTCATCCGGCAAGTTGCGCATGCACATTGGTTTGCCATTTTTTCTCACCTCTGCTCTATTCGGTAAGTTTAATCTCTATCATTTTTGCAAGTAACTGCAGTGTTTTTACAACGAAGCTTGATCGGAAACATGTTTACTGCTTCTGAAAGGTACAGAAAGTCCTTTATTCTAGCTACAAAGAAGCGAATATGGCGCCTATTATCGTTCTGTGAGATGCCATCGATGAGAGAGAAGTCGGTAGAAAACAAACTAATACTAATTGATCATATTACTAATTGATCATATGAGTCATTGTACTCTGACCTATTGCGGTCACAAATACAAATACAACTTGGAAGTGAAGTGCTGCCACATTTGGAAGTTTTAGTTTCGGCCTCGTGTAGTGATTATTAAGTTTTGCCGTTAAAACTTGGTTGTTGTGGAATTAGTGATGTAAGGGCTACTTCACGAATGTAAATTATCAATCAAGTAACTTGGAATACGTCTTTGTGAAATTCAGGAAGAATTACTTAGTGATGTATGCTTGACATCATGAATGAATATTACAAGTTATAAAAGAACGAAATGTCACTCAAACAAGTCTCAAACACTTCTTACCCATAACAAACATTCGAACGCACTTAATAATCCCTGATTACTGCTAGTTTCTTAACACGCTAGTTGTGACACGGTAGATTTATTTTTTATGTTACTTACCAGACTACATTACCGGGTCGGAGATGGTTGTTGTGCTCTTATTATTACTGCATTTACGGTTTAGCAGATAAATGAATAACTTAAATAAGTAAGTCTTGTTTCTCTAACAGAGGTGCAAGAGTGCCTCAGATCGAAGAATACTTGAAATAAAACTTGTTGTTCTTCTTGAATACGCATCTAGCACGTACACCTGTAACGCACGAACGTGAGCGTTGTGGTCATAAACTGTAAAATTGAACCTCAAATTGTCAAAATACCTGTGTTAAAAAGTGCTGGCTATGTTTGTCGGACATTTTGAAGCTTTTCGCAATGAAGGAACACCAAAGACGAACGAAAGAAGCCAAAAAATGGAGTTTGTAATGTAAACAAGCGGCCGTCTTGGTTAATCTTAGTAACCAGGCTAAATAAAACATGAGCTTTTAAGAAATTTGCACGTGACACGCGCCACAGTAAACAAAAATTCGCAAAATGCGATGGCTAAATGCAATAATACAATCGCAGTATTCGTTCTAACAATTTCCAAATGATAACAGCATTTAATAAAGTTTTAGTTTACGAGGAAAAATCGCCTGTAAAATAGCTTTATTTTGAACAAACGAAACGATCTGTTTCCTTTGCGGTACGCATCCCGCATACAAACTCGAATTCTAACTTCGAACTCGTACTGAAATTCGAATTTCGCAGTGTTTATGACAGATAGATACAATATTCTTAGCCTCAGAGGTGTTTAAGTCGAACACTTTTGCGCCCTTTTTCCAAATTACTGTTATCAGCTGAGGACTTCGCGGGAGTAAGAAATACTAGGGCCAGATGCACGGACATGGCACATATTGGAAACCAGGCTAAAACTCTATCTCACTTCTTGAACTGAGTGCAATCGAAGTTGACATGGTCATTGTGTTAATACGTGCAAAATTGACGCAAAGATCTTAACACGCTCCTTTGTCTTTAGCGTGCAACGGAAAACAATGGGTTTGACGTTAATGAGGAAAGTGACTTACACGCAGCCATCGTGTTGAGGCACGCTTCTTTTGTTTTAGCGTGCCGTGTGCGTGCGTTCACCTTATTCACTGTTTTCCCGTGGAGGGTCACATATAATGCTTCGGTCTTACCATTACCAGAGGAATTTGCTAAACAGGTAGACAAAATCACCTTCGATTTTGTTTGGGAAGGTAAACCCCACAAAATCAAAAAAGCTACACTCATAGGTGAAAAAAGCGATGGCGGCCTAAAGATGATAGGAATCGACTCGATAAATAAGGCTCTAAAAGCTTCTTGGGTTAGAAGATTCAATAATGACGCTGACTCACCTTGGAAAATTATTCCAAATTTCACAACACGTGAGTCAGGCGGCTTCCAATTCCTACTGTCTTGCAATTACAAGACAAAAGAATTACAAACAAACGATATTCCCATTTTCTATCTAAAAGTACTTAATTACTGGGAACAGATTAAAAAAATTAAGTCCGAACAGATTCAAAACGATGTAGATGCGTGCGAAAGTATCATATGGAATAATACAGATTTCAAAGTTGAGGACACCCCTATTTTCTATCAGTCTTGGTACAACAGTGGTATTACAAAAGTGAAGCATTTACTTCATCATAATAGCAACAAGTTTTTGTCGTTTGAAGAATTTACTACGCAGTTTAAAATTAAAACTAGCTTTCTAACGTATTATGGACTCTTACGTGCAGTTAAAAGTAGATGGAAAAAAACAACACTTAATACGCAAACGACAAACTCAAGTTGGCTTGACACAGAAGAGAACCTCTCCAACACTGCCCTTCACAAAATCATTGTTAAAAGTAAGCTTCAACCACCAAACACTGAAAATCGAATTATTGGCTATGGAATAGACCAGTCTGAAGTGTCGGTTATATATAACTGGCCATTTAGTGTCACAAAGAACGTAAAACTAGCAATGTTCCAATTCAAGATAAATCACAACATACTTTATACTAAAGACAAGCTAAAGAAAGCCAACTTAGTATCAGATGATTCTTGTTATCTTTGTAAAAATGAAAGACATACAATTGTGCACATGTTTGTAAAATGCCCCCTAGTCGTTTCCTTCTGGAAAAACTTCCACTTATGGTGGTTACAAAATACGATGGAAAATGTACACCTGTCTGAAGTTACCCTTCTATATGGACCTATCCATCTGCTCAAGTACCATCAAGTGCTAAGTGTAGCACTGCTGATAGCAAAATATTTTATTTACAAATGTAGTTTAACAGAAGAACCTCTAACTTTTCAGGTTTTCAAATTACAATTTCATGACAACATCATGGTTGAAAGATATGTAGCTGTAAGAAACAAAACTAAAAATATTTTCAATGAAAAATGGAAACCTTTTATTTCAAAAAATCGTATCCCAGCTATTGACTAAACTTAGCACAGCAATTTGTTTTTTTGTTTTGTTTTTGTTTTTACTTTGTATATATGTTTCCGGTATGTATCCAGTACGTATCTAATTAGTATTTGATTTTTGTGTAAAGCTTAATAATAGTAATAAAAATTAATAAACTCAAAAAAAAAAAAGAATAGCAAATCGATGTTGGCCGTATGGGAGTACTCTTTGAAGCGAAAAATTTGTCACGAAATGAGTCGCTTGCGTTTACAGAGATTCAGCAAATTAGTCTGAGCCAAATCAACATCGCTTACCAGAAGCGCTTCGTAAAACTAAAAGAACATTTAATATTGTGGGTCGACAAAAGCGAAGAATAACATGGAAAATTGACGAGAGTTTTGGACTACTGTACAAATTAGCAAATCGAAGTTGGCTGTACGGGAGTATTATTTGATGCGAAAAATTTCTAAGTGTCACAAAATGAGTCGCTCGCGTAGTATACAGAGACTCGGCAAATTAGTCTGAGCCAAATCAATATCGCTTACCAGAAGCGTTTCGTAAAACTAATTAAACGAACATATAACATCGTGGATCAACAAAAGTGAAGAATAACATCGAACATTGACAAAAGTTTTAGACTCCCGTACAAATTTGCAAATCGAAGTTGGCCAAACAGGAGTATTCTTTGACGCGAAAAATTTCTAAGTGTCACGAAATGAGAAGCCCACGTAGTATACAGAGACTCAGCAAATTAGTCTAAGCCAAATCAATATCGCTTACCAGAAGCGCTTTGTTAAACTAAACAAACATATAACATCGTGGATCAATAAAAGTGAAGAATAACATCGAAAATTGACGAAAGTTTTGGACTCTCGTACGAATAGCAAATCTAAGTCCGCCTACAGGTGCCATATGAATAGCCACTGCAAATTTTACAATAACTGTGTGAATTCCCGCGCGCTGATTGGCTCATTTCTATGGTCGATGAGAGTATAGACCATGAAAATGACATAACAGGTAACGCAACGCGGTGAGTTTTGTCAAACTTTTGGCGCTACGGGTTCTTCAAACAATGAAAAATGCACTTAAAACTGGAATTCTTCAATGAAAAGAATGCTCTCTCGTCAGTTAAATTTAATTTACAATCAGCTAAACTTGCCTGGAATTAAGTGCGAAGCAAAAAGGACAAAAAAACTTGTCGTAGTTTCATGAGAAAATCCACGGAATCAGTCGCCGGCGCCTGAAAGAACTAAAACTGAGCCGAAAACAACTTGGAGCAAAGATTCATCTGATTATTCGAAGATATTTCAAATTTGAAAAAGGTTAGCTTTGTAAACTGTGCCTAGTAATTTTATATTTGACTTTGTGTGAGGTTATTGTGCTCTATTTTGCGATTATCGCCGAGCGCGGTTCTCTAAAATTTGCCGAATAACGGCTCTTTGTTTTGCTGTGTTAAAATTTATATTAAAAGATTCTAGCGATGATTTAAGCTGAAGAGAATTTTTGTGTGAGCCTTTTTCGTTACATAATTTATTCACATAAAAAGTTAAGGCTTTAATTATTCCCCACGCAAAAACATTTTGCAGCAGTTTGTCAGTGTTACGTTGTTTATCTTGATTTAAATTCTAAAATGATTCCCGCAAACTCGTTCGCTCGGCGCTCACAGTTATTCAAGTTTGTTATTGTAAAAAACAAATCGACCGCATTTTTCCATGGTCTATACTCTCATCGACCATAGAAATGACGCCATAAAATGTTCAAAACTTGGCAGTGAAACCACTCGCCTAACGGCTCGTGGTTCCACTTGAGTTTTGAACATTTTATGACGTCATTTCTATGGTCGATGAGAGTATAGACCATGGAAAAATGCGGTCGATTTGTTAATTTTACAAGAACTGTGTGAATTCCCGCGCACTGATTGGCTCATTTCTATGGTCAATGAGAGTATAGACCATGAAAATGACGTAACAGGTAATGCAACGCGGTGAGTTTTGTCAAACTTTTGGCGCTACGGGTTCTTCAAACAGTGAAAAATGCACTTAAAACTGGAATTCTTCAATGAAAAGAATGCTCTCTCATCAGTTAAATTTAATTTACAATCAGCTAAACTTGCCTGGAATTAAGCTTAAGTGCGAAGCAAAAAGGACAAACAACTTGTCGTAGTTTCACGGGAAAATCCACGGAATCAGTCGCCGGCGCCCAAAAGAACTAAAACTGAGCCGAAAACAACTTGGAGCAAAGATTCATCTGATTATTCAAAGATATTTCAAATTTGAAAAACGTTAGCTTTGTAAACTGTGCCTAGTAATTTTATATTTGACTTTGTGTGAGGTTATTGTGCTCTATTTTGCGATTATCGCCGAGCGCGGTTCTCTAAAATTTGCTGAATAACGGCTCTTTGTTTTGCTGTGTTAAAATTTATATTAAAAGATTCTAGTGATGATTTAAGCTGAAGAGAATTTTTGTGAGCCTTTTTCATAACAATTTATTCACAAAAAGTTAATGCTTTAATTATTTCCCACGCAAAAACATTTTGCAGCAGTTTGTCAGTGTTAGGTTATCTTGATTTTCTAAAATGATTCCCGCAAACTCGTTCGCTCGGCCCTCGCAGTTATTCAAGTTTGTTATTGTAAAAAAACAAATCGACCGCATTTTTCCATGGTCTATACTCTCATCGACCATAGAAATGACGCCATAAAATGTTCAAAACTTGGCAGTGAAACCACTCGCCGTTCCACTTCATTTCAATGGTCGATGAGAGTATAGACCGTGGAAAAATGCGGTCGATTTGTTAAATTTACCCTTTTGACATATGCAAATTTGGTGCACTTTTTCCTGACTTTACTACAAAATTTGCTAAATTTGTTTTCTGCCACATTCCTTTCCCCGCTGTCTGACATCGATTATTACCTGTATATTTAGCTTCCTTCAACATTTATCTTCACAATTAGTAAACATGAACAGGGTGTTCATTAGGCATCGGAGATCGGAGAATTCTGCTCCTACTACGCAGAATTCTCCAGCTAAATTTTGATGGCAATATGTAGCTATCTTTGCTCCTTCATAATATTCTCCTGTTACTTTACACTATTCTCCTGCTACTACAATTCTTAATGAAAACCCTGCATGAAGTTCAGAAAGAATTTTATTTTGCATGACTAACGCACTGGCACTTGTGGCCGATTGTCTACATAAAGTGACATTTTGGTTTTGTTCGCTTTCTGACAGAAAACTCACTCCATTTGAAATTTTTCCATAGCTGTTGACAGGCAGCCGTTCGAAATTTTTGTTCTGTTTCAGCCGTTCACTGTGCACTGTTTACTCTGTTTCAGCCGTTCAAAATAATTCTTTAGCGTTCAAATGTAATTTGATCTGTTAGCAGATCTCGTTGCCTAGCACGATCAAAATCTGCCATGAAATTGCACCTTTTAGTGCTAAAGATAATGGATAACCTTCGATAAGAAAGAAATAAAGCAATCTAATCTGAACATATTCTGATGTATACATCTCGCTAGCAAGTTTACAAATAGATTGATGGCTGGCGAAGTTTAGTTTGTAAACAAACTGTACATGTGATGCTTTGTCTTTGTGTTCAACGCATGCTTTCATCCCTGTTACGCATAAGGAAAATTAACCTGCGATTAGGAGCTCTTTTTTGTTTATTTCAATTTACCTTGATTAAAAAAAAAAGACTGTCTCTTTTAGTGCTGTAAATTATTCTTAGAATTACAGGAATTTTATTTCGGCGTGAAAAGTTAAAGCGACACGCAGAATGTAAACATAATGATCCATAGTTGTATTTCGCTCGATTGAATGAAGCCGTTTTAAGAATTTAAGCGCCGCTATTCATTACGAGTTGAAACATACTGTAATTCTTAAGCAGTTCACATTTTAAGTTATGTACCAGAAGTGAGTTTTCATTTATTTCTCTAATTACAGCAGCGTTCACAGCCGACTACTGACGGATTTTAACATGTGAAATGTCTGATCATTCAAATCACCGGAGTGTCACGTCTCACCTATTGTTGTTAATGAACTTCAAAACAAAGGAAACAACACTATTTAAACACGACCGCGTCTTATTCTTTCCGCGGTTTTCTTTGACTGCAAAATACCGAGGTGAAACCGGGGTTTTTAGTGTGGTTGGACGAGAAATACCTAGGTGAAAACGCAGCCCCAAACTGCAGTTTGACCTAGGCGAAACCGCAGCAAATGCACTAATAGTTTCAAGCGGTACTGTACTCTGCATGAGCGCTCTGCATGACGGCGGGCACACAACATGCCCGCGAAACATTCCGCTAGCCATGACCATGAAAAATGACAGGCATGGGTTCTTTGGTTCTCTGTTTCTATAAGAATGGGGCTACGCAGCCTGGCCTTTGGCCCAGCGAGTGCTCTGCTATTAATCGTCGCATCATAGAAACTTTGAGAAAACATTTCGCTTAAGAAGACACAGTATTTTGCCGTTGGAATCATTTCTTTGCGCCTCATAAAACCGGATCAAAAACACAAACACTCATTCCCAGGCCTGTTGTTCCCCTTTTTCACTGTTCACAGTTCGTACGAGAAAGTGTGCTTTCAGTATATCAAAGAATTTTTTGATCTCCTTGCTTTAATCCGCGTTTATCCTTCAACATCGTTCAACCGGCATTTATCGTATCCATTCGTTCACAAAGCTGAGTGATTTTCATTATTTTTTTCAAATGATGACAAAATATGATGGCAAAGGTTGTTCGCCGTCATATTCAGAACGTTCGCGAGTTTTAGGGTCCATTTTCTTTGCTTCAGGAATTGGCGTATCTTGTTTGTCTTTCTCCGTGATTTTTCCAGTGACGAGGACGGGTTGTTTTGGCGCGGAGGCAAGCTTTTGCGAACTGCCCTGTTGGTAGCCGCGGGAAGCGCGCGAAAAACAAAGCCTCATTCCCAGTTCCTCTCTCTTCAATACGTCATCATCGATGTGGATGAATGGACGGACGTGCACACGGACGGGCGCGCCCGCGAAACATTCCGCTAGCCATGACCATGAAAAATCACGGCATAGGTTCTATGAGTATGGAGCTGCGCAGCCAGGCCTTCGTCCTGGCAAGTGCTCCGCTATTACACTTCTCTTATTAGAAAACAATTTACTTTGTTGATTTTTAGTTTGTAGTTGCTATGCAACTACGAAGTTTGGAGGGGAATTTGAGAGAACAGTCGGCTGTTCATGTAAACGAAATAGTTTATCCTGACCCAACTTCTCTTTGTATTTTTGTCTTCTGGACACAATAATTTGGCTTACTTGAAGTGGATAGCATAGCCAACTTCCGGTGTATGATTTTTTTAATGTGTAAACTTCCAGTTCCGGTGTATGTTTTTTCTGTAAACTTCTGGTGTATGTGTAAACTTGAAGGGTGAAGTGGTGAACGTTCAAGGCAGGTTTTTGAGAAGTTTTCTTGAAGTTTAGTGCTGTTTCTTGCGATGGAGAATAGGCAAGTGGTTGCCGTCGTTGAAAATACAAACTTGCAAAGACAACGCAAGAAAATAACTCTACGTAACTGGAAGTTCTCTAAAACATTTAGAAGCTAGCTGGCGTTGAGGTATGCGGATTATGCGGTGTGTAAAAAAAAATTAATTTATTCATCCACATAAATTTTGTTATTTTTTCCAGGTGTATCTTTTAAGAACGAGAACTATAGAATACGTTTTTAGAACGAGAAATACAGTATTATTACTGGAACACGCTTTTCAGTTAATTTATTTCCGTGTACGTAAAATATTATAGTCGATGTAGGTAGGGCATTTAGCAGTTAAGCCGAGGAAATAACTATTGTGCGGCAATAGTCACGGTGTTATGCACCGAAATGTTTCCACGAGTGTTAACATTTCTATATGAGTGAGCAGGAATTCATTTAACTTACAGCTGGTGCACGAAACCAAATAAAAGAGCTGGTAAGTGCATGTTTATATGCAGATTTTGTTCGGTAGAAACGAAGTGATACGCACTTTATACGCTGAGAAACAACTGTGAACTATATCCATACGGATCACTCGTTTTTTTGGCTTTTAACAATCAGAACTCGAAGAATTAATAAAAAGGCAATGATCAAAATGCACCTTGAAGCTTAACTTTTTAGCGGTTTTTGAGTCTAGACCAATGGGATCAGTAGTTGTAACAATGAAAAAGTTGACATTCCATTGTGCATTGCCTTTCAGCACTTTCCTTCTTATCCAGATTATTACTTAATGTCAGTGTGACTTAATTTAAACCACGGCTCAGTGTATTGTAGACAAGTTATCTCACTGAAGTCATGTGTTATACATTTTATTTTTGTCAGTGTGACTGAAACCAACATTACAAGGACCAGTGTATTGTAGACAAGTTATCTCACTGAAGTCATGTGTGTTGTAGTTTATTTTTGTCAGTGTGACTGAAACCAACATTACAAGGACCAGTGTATTGTAGACAAGTTATCTCACTGAAGTCATGTGTGTTATAGTTTATTTTTGTCAGTGTGACTGAAACCAACATTACAAGGACCAGCGTATTGTAGACAAGTTATCTCACTGAAGTCATGTGTGTTATAGTTTATTTTTGTCAGTGTGACTGAAACCAACATTACAAGGACCAGTGTATTGTAGACAAGTTATCTCACTGAAGTCATGTGTGTTATAGTTTATTTTTGTCAGTGTGACTGAAACCAACATTACAAGGACCAGTGTATTGTAGACAAGTTATCTCACTGAAGTAATGTGTGTTATAGTTTATTTTTGTCAGTGTGGCTTTATACCAACATTACAAGGACCAGTGTATTGTAGACAAGTTATCTCACTGAAGGCATGTGTGTTATAGTTTATTTTTGTCAGTGTGACATTAAACCAACATACAAGGACCAGTGTATTGTAGACAAGTTATCTCACTGAAGTCATGTGTGTTACAGTTTATCTTTGTCAGTGTGACATTAAACCACATTACAAGGACCAGGGTAGACAAGTAATCTCACTACCGTCAATCATCTTAGCTTACCTCTCAGGGAAAATATCCTACCAATGAGTCCAAAAGGTCACGTCCTTGCATTATGATTGGTAGATTTTGATCCATTTCATTTGTTTCTTTATTACATGGTCCGTTGGCTTTTGTATTAATTATGATTGACGGCAGGGAATAACGCAGCCGTTGGTCGAGATTTGAATTTCAGATTCCGCATGTTATTGAAAGGCGCAGTAAACCGACATTACAAGGACCAGTGTATTGTAGACAAATTATCTCACTGAAGTCATGTGTATTATAGTTTATTTTTGTCAGTGTGACTGAAACCAACATTACAAGGACCAGTGTATTGTAGACAAGTTATCTCACTGAAGTCATGTGTGTTATAGTTTATTTTTGTCAGTGTGGCTCTATACCAACATTACAAGGACCAGTGTATTGTAGACAAGTTATCTCACTGAAGTCATGTGTGTTATAGTTTATTTTTGTCAGTTTGACTGAAACCAACATTTCAAGGACCAGTATATTGTAGACAAGTTATCTCACTGAAGTCATGTGTGTTATAGTTTATTTTTGTCAGTTTGACTGAAACCAACATTTCAAGGACCAGTATATTGTAGACAAGTTATCTCACTGAAGTCATGTGTGTTATAGTTTATTTTTGTCAGTGTGACAGAAACCATCATTACAAGGACAAGTGTATTGTAGACAAGTTATCTCACTGAAGTCATGTGTGTTGTAGTTTATTTTTGTCAGTGTGACATTAAACCACATTACAAGGACCAGTGTATTGTGGACAAGTTATCTCACTGAAGGCATGTGTGTTATAGTTTATTTTTGTCAGTGTGACATTAAACCAACATACAAGGACCAGTGTATTGTAGACAAGTTATCTCACTGAAGTCATGTGTGTTATAGTTTATTTTTGTCAGTGTGACTGAAACCAACATTACAAGGACCAGTATATTGTAGACAAGTTATCTCACTGAAGTAATGTGTGTTATAGTTTATTTTTGTCAGTGTGGCTTTATACCAACATTACAAGGACCAGTGTATTGTAGACAAGTTATCTCACTGAAGGCATGTGTGTTATAGTTTATTTTTGTCAGTGTGACATTAAACCAACATACAAGGACCAGTGTATTGTAGACAAGTTATCTCACTGAAGTCATGTGTGTTACAGTTTATCTTTGTCAGTGTGACATTAAACCACATTACAAGGACCAGGGTAGACAAGTAATCTCACTACCGTCAATCATCTTAGCTTACCTCTCAGGGAAAATATCCTACCAATGAGTTCAAAAGGTCACGTCCTTGCATTATGATTGGTAGATTTTGATCCATTTTATTTGTTTCTTTATTACATGGTCCGTTGGCTTTTGTATTAATTATGATTGACGGCAGGGAATAACGCAGCCGTTGGTGGAGATTTGAATTTCAGATTCCGCATGTTATTGAAAGGCGCAGTAAACCGACATTACAAGGACCAGTGTATTGTAGACAAGTTATCTCACTGAAGTCATGTGTATTATAGTTTATTTTTGTCAGTGTGACTGAAACCAACATTACAAGGACCAGTGTATTGTAGACAAGTTATCTCACTGAAGTCATGTGTGTTATAGTTTATTTTTGTCAGTGTGGCTCTATACCAACATTACAAGGACCAGTGTATTGTAGACAAGTTATCTCACTGAAGTCATGTGTGTTATAGTTTATTTTTGTCAGTTTGACTGAAACCAACATTTCAAGGACCAGTGTATTGTAGACAAGTTATCTCACTGAAGTCATGTGTGTTATAGTTTATTTTTGTCAGTGTGACAGAAACCATCATTACAAGGACAAGTGTATTGTAGACGAGTTATCTCACTGAAGTCATGTGTGTTGTAGTTTATTTTTGTCAGTGTGACATTAAACCACATTACAAGGACCAGTGTATTGTGGACAAGTTATCTCACTGAAGGCATGTGTGTTATAGTTTATTTTTGTCAGTGTGACATTAAACCAACATACAAGGACCAGTGTATTGTAGACAAGTTATCTCACTGAAGTCATGTGTGTTACAGTTTATCTTTGTCAGTGTGACATTAAACCACATTACAAGGACCAGGGTAGACAAGTAATCTCACTACCGTCAATCATCTTAGCTTACCTCTCAGGGAAAATATCCTACCAATGAGTTCAAAAGGTCACGTCCTTGCATTATGATTGGTAGATTTTGATCCATTTTATTTGTTTCTTTTTTACATGGTCCGTTGGCTTTTGTATTAATTATGATTGACGGCAGGGAATAACGCAGCCGTTGGTGGAGATTTGAATTTCAGATTCCGCATGTTATTGAAAGGCGCAGTAAACCGACATTACAAGGACCAGTGTATTGTAGACAAGTTATCTCACTGAAGTCATGTGTATTATAGTTTATTTTTGTCAGTGTGACTGAAACCAACATTACAAGGACCAGTGTATTGTAGACAAGTTATCTCACTGAAGTCATGTGTGTTATAGTTTATTTTTGTCAGTGTGGCTCTATACCAACATTACAAGGACCAGTGTATTGTAGACAAGTTATCTCACTGAAGTCATGTGTGTTATAGTTTATTTTTGTCAGTTTGACTGAAACCAACATTTCAAGGACCAGTATATTGTAGACAAGTTATCTCACTGAAGTCATGTGTGTTATAGTTTATTTTTGTCAGTGTGACATTAAACCACATTACAAGGACCAGTGTATTGTAGACAAGTTATCTCACTGAAGTCATGTGTGTTATAGTTCATTTTTGTCAGTGTGACAGAAACCATCATTACAAGGACAAGTGTATTGTAGACAAGTTATCTCACTGAAGTCATGTGTGTTGTAGTTTATTTTTGTCAGTGTGACATTAAACCACATTACAAGGACCAGTGTATTGTGGACAAGTTATCTCACTGAAGGCATGTGTGTTATAGTTTATTTTTGTCAGTGTGACATTAAACCAACATACAAGGACCAGTGTATTGTAGACAAGTTATCTCACTGAAGTCATGTGTGTTATAGTTTATTTTTGTCAGTGTGACTGAAACCAACATTACAAGGACCAGTGTATTGTAGACAAGTTATCTCACTGAAGTAATGTGTGTTATAGTTTATTTTTGTCAGTGTGGCTTTATACCAACATTACAAGGACCAGTGTATTGTAGACAAGTTATCTCACTGAAGGCATGTGTGTTATAGTTTATTTTTGTCAGTGTGACATTAAACCAACATACAAGGACCAGTGTATTGTAGACAAGTTATCTCACTGAAGTCATGTGTGTTACAGTTTATCTTTGTCAGTGTGACATTAAACCACATTACAAGGACCAGGGTAGACAAGTAATCTCACTACCGTCAATCATCTTAGCTTACCTCTCAGGGAAAATATCCTACCAATGAGTTCAAAAGGTCACGTCCTTGCATTATGATTGGTAGATTTTGATCCATTTCATTTGTTTCTTTATTACATGGTCCGTTGGCTTTTGTATTAATTATGATTGACGGCAGGGAATAACGCAGCCGTTGGTGGAGATTTGAATTTCAGATTCCGCATGTTATTGAAAGGCGCAGTAAACCGACATTACAAGGACCAGTGTATTGTAGACAAGTTATCTCACTGAAGTCATGTGTATTATAGTTTATTTTTGTCAGTGTGACTGAAACCAACATTACAAGGACCAGTGTATTGTAGACAAGTTATCTCACTGAAGTCATGTGTGTTATAGTTTATTTTTGTCAGTGTGGCTCTATACCAACATTACAAGGACCAGTGTATTGTAGACAAGTTATCTCACTGAAGTCATGTGTGTTATAGTTTATTTTTGTCAGTTTGACTGAAACCAACATTTCAAGGACCAGTGTATTGTAGACAAGTTATCTCACTGAAGTCATGTGTGTTATAGTTTATTTTTGTCAGTGTGACATTAAACCACATTACAAGGACCAGTGTATTGTAGACAAGTTATCTCACTGAAGTCATGTGTGTTATAGTTTATTTTTGTCAGTGTGACAGAAACCATCATTACAAGGACAAGTGTATTGTAGACGAGTTATCTCACTGAAGTCATGTGTGTTGTAGTTTATTTTTGTCAGTGTGACATTAAACCACATTACAAGGACCAGTGTATTGTGGACAAGTTATCTCACTGAAGGCATGTGTGTTATAGTTTATTTTTGTCAGTGTGACATTAAACCAACATACAAGGACCAGTGTATTGTAGACAAGTTATCTCACTGAAGTCATGTGTGTTACAGTTTATCTTTGTCAGTGTGACATTAAACCACATTACAAGGACCAGGGTAGACAAGTAATCTCACTACCGTCAATCATCTTAGCTTACCTCTCAGGGAAAATATCCTACCAATGAGTTCAAAAGGTCACGTCCTTGCATTATGATTGGTAGATTTTGATCCATTTTATTTGTTTCTTTTTTACATGGTCCGTTGGCTTTTGTATTAATTATGATTGACGGCAGGGAATAACGCAGCCGTTGGTGGAGATTTGAATTTCAGATTCCGCATGTTATTGAAAGGCGCAGTAAACCGACATTACAAGGACCAGTGTATTGTAGACAAGTTATCTCACTGAAGTCATGTGTATTATAGTTTATTTTTGTCAGTGTGACTGAAACCAACATTACAAGGACCAGTGTATTGTAGACAAGTTATCTCACTGAAGTCATGTGTGTTATAGTTTATTTTTGTCAGTGTGGCTCTATACCAACATTACAAGGACCAGTGTATTGTAGACAAGTTATCTCACTGAAGTCATGTGTGTTATAGTTTATTTTTGTCAGTTTGACTGAAACCAACATTTCAAGGACCAGTGTATTGTAGACAAGTTATCTCACTGAAGTCATGTGTGTTATAGTTTATTTTTGTCAGTGTGACATTAAACCACATTACAAGGACCAGTGTATTGTAGACAAGTTATCTCACTGAAGTCATGTGTGTTATAGTTTATTTTTGTCAGTGTGACAGAAACCATCATTACAAGGACAAGTGTATTGTAGACGAGTTATCTCACTGAAGTCATGTGTGTTGTAGTTTATTTTTGTCAGTGTGACATTAAACCACATTACAAGGACCAGTGTATTGTGGACAAGTTATCTCACTGAAGGCATGTGTGTTATAGTTTATTTTTGTCAGTGTGACATTAAACCAACATACAAGGACCAGTGTATTGTAGACAAGTTATCTCACTGAAGTCATGTGTGTTACAGTTTATCTTTGTCAGTGTGACATTAAACCACATTACAAGGACCAGGGTAGACAAGTAATCTCACTACCGTCAATCATCTTAGCTTACCTCTCAGGGAAAATATCCTACCAGTGAGTTCAAAAGGTCACGTCCTTGCATTATGATTGGTAGATTTTGATCCATTTTATTTGTTTCTTTTTTACATGGTCCGTTGGCTTTGTATTAATTATGATTGACGGCAGGGAATAACGCAGCCGTTGGTGGAGATTTGAATTTCAGATTCCGCATGTTATTGAAAGGCGCAGTAAACCGACATTACAAGGACCAGTGTATTGTAGACAAGTTATCTCACTGAAGTCATGTGTATTATAGTTTATTTTTGTCAGTGTGACTGAAACCAACATTACAAGGACCAGTGTATTGTAGACAAGTTATCTCACTGAAGTCATGTGTGTTATAGTTTATTTTTGTCAGTGTGGCTCTATACCAACATTACAAGGACCAGTGTATTGTAGACAAGTTATCTCACTGAAGTCATGTGTGTTATAGTTTATTTTTGTCAGTTTGACTGAAACCAACATTTCAAGGACCAGTATATTGTAGACAAGTTATCTCACTGAAGTCATGTGTGTTATAGTTTATTTTTGTCAGTGTGACATTAAACCACATTACAAGGACCAGTGTATTGTAGACAAGTTATCTCACTGAAGTCATGTGTGTTATAGTTTATTTTTGTCAGTGTGACAGAAACCATCATTACAAGGACAAGTGTATTGTAGACAAGTTATCTCACTGAAGTCATGTGTGTTGTAGTTTATTTTTGTCAGTGTGACATTAAACCACATTACAAGGACCAGTGTATTGTGGACAAGTTATCTCACTGAAGGCATGTGTGTTATAGTTTATTTTTGTCAGTGTGACATTAAACCAACATACAAGGACCAGTGTATTGTAGACAAGTTATCTCACTGAAGTCATGTGTGTTATAGTTTATTTTTGTCAGTGTGACTGAAACCAACATTACAAGGACCAGTGTATTGTAGACAAGTTATCTCACTGAAGTAATGTGTGTTATAGTTTATTTTTGTCAGTGTGGCTTTATACCAACATTACAAGGACCAGTGTATTGTAGACAAGTTATCTCACTGAAGGCATGTGTGTTATAGTTTATTTTTGTCAGTGTGACATTAAACCAACATACAAGGACCAGTGTATTGTAGACAAGTTATCTCACTGAAGTCATGTGTGTTACAGTTTATCTTTGTCAGTGTGACATTAAACCACATTACAAGGACCAGGGTAGACAAGTAATCTCACTACCGTCAATCATGTTAGCTTACCTCTCAGGGAAAATATCCTACCAATGAGTTCAAAAGGTCACGTCCTTGCATTATGATTGGTAGATTTTGATCCATTTCATTTATTTCTTTATTACATGGTCTGTTGGCTTTTGTATTAATTATGATTGACGGCAGGGAATAACGCAGCCGTTGGTGGAGATTTGAATTTCAGATTCCGCATGTTATTGAAAGGCGCAGTAAACCGACATTACAAGGACCAGTGTATTGTAGACAAGTTATCTCACTGAAGTCATGTGTATTAAAGTTTATTTTTGTCAGTGTGACTGAAACCAACATTACAAGGACCAGTGTATTGTAGACAAGTTATCTCACTGAAGTCATGTGTGTTATAGTTTATTTTTGTCAGTGTGGCTCTATACCAACATTACAAGGACCAGTGTATTGTAGACAAGTTATCTCACTGAAGTCATGTGTGTTATAGTTTATTTTTGTCAGTTTGACTGAAACCAACATTTCAAGGACCAGTGTATTGTAGACAAGTTATCTCACTGAAGTCATGTGTGTTATAGTTTATTTTTGTCAGTGTGACATTAAACCACATTACAAGGACCAGTGTATTGTAGACAAGTTATCTCACTGAAGTCATGTGTGTTATAGTTTATTTTTGTCAGTGTGACAGAAACCATCATTACAAGGACAAGTGTATTGTAGACGAGTTATCCCACTGAAGTCATGTGTGTTGTAGTTTATTTTTGTCAGTGTGACATTAAACCACATTACAAGGACCAGTGTATTGTGGACAAGTTATCTCACTGAAGGCATGTGTGTTATAGTTTATTTTTGTCAGTGTGACATTAAACCAACATACAAGGACCAGTGTATTGTAGACAAGTTATCTCACTGAAGTCATGTGTGTTACAGTTTATCTTTGTCAGTGTGACATTAAACCACATTACAAGGACCAGGGTAGACAAGTAATCTCACTACCATCAATCATCTTAGCTTACCTCTCAGGGAAAATATCCTACCAATGAGTTCAAAAGGTCACGTCTGTGCTTTATAATTGGTAGATTTTGATCCATTTTATTTGTTTCTTTTTTACATGCTCCGTTGGCTTTTGTATTAATTATGATTGACGGCAGGGAATAACGCAGCCGTTGGTGGAGATTTGAATTTCAGATTCCGCATGTTATTGAAAGGCACAGTAAACCGACATTACAAGGACCAGTGTATTGTAGACAAGTTATCTCACTGAAGTCATGTGTGTTATAGTTTATTTTTGTCAGTGTGACTGCAACCAGCATTACAAGGACCAGTGTATTGTAGACAAGTTATCTCACTGAAGTCATGTGTGTTATAGTTTATTTTTGTCAGTGTGACTGAAACCAACATTACAAGGACCAGCGTATTGTAGACAAGTTATCTCACTGAAGTCATGTGTGTTATAGTTTGTTTTTGTCAGTTTGACTTAAACCAACATTACAAGGACCAGTGTATTGTAGACAAGTTATCTCACTGAAGTCATGTGTGTTACAGTTTATTTTTGTCAGTGTGACTTAAACCAACATTACAAGGACCAGTGTATTGTAGACAAGTTATCTCACTGAAGTCATGTATGTTATAGTTTATTTTTGTCAGTGTGACATTAAACCACATTACAAGGACCAGTGAATTGTAGACAAGTTATCTCACTGAAGTCATGTGTGTTATAGTTTGTTTTTGTCAGTTTGACTTAAACCAACATTACAAGGACCAGTGTATTGTAGACAAGTTATCTCACTGAAGTCATGTATGTTATAGTTTATTTTTGTCAGTTTGACATTAAACCACATTACAAGGACCAGTGTATTGTAGACAAGTTATCTCACTGAAGTCATGTGTGTTATAGTTTATTTTTGTCAGTGTGACTGCAACCAGCATTACAAGGACCAGTGTATTGTAGACAAGTTATCTCAATGAAGTCATGTGTGTTATAGTTTATTTTTGTCAGTGTGACTGAAACCAACATTACAAGGACCAGCGTATTGTAGACAAGTTATTTCACTGAAGTCATGTGTGTTATCGTTTATTATTGTCAGTATGACTTTGTACCAACATTACAAGGACCAGTGTATTGTAGACAAGTTATCTCACTGAAGTCATGTGTGTTATAGTTTATTTTTGTCAGTGTGACTTTAACCAACATTACAAGGACCAGTGTATTGTAGACAAGTTATCTCACTGAAGTCATGTGTGTTATAGTTTATTTTTGTCAGTGTGACTGCAACCAGCATTACAAGGACCAGTGTATTGTAGACAAGTTATCTCACTGAAGTCATGTGTGTTATAGTTTATTTTTGTCAGTGTGACTGAAACCAACATTACAAGGACCAGCGTGTTGTAGACAAGTTATCTCACTGAAGTCATGTGTGTTATCGTTTATTTTTGTCAGTATGACTTTGTACCAACATTACAAGGACCAGTGTATTGTAGACAAGTTATCTCACTGAAGTCATGTGTGTTATAGTTTATTTTTGTCAGTGTGACTGAAACCAACATTACAAGGACCAGCGTATTGTAGACAAGTTATCTCACTGAAGTAATGTGTGTTATCGTTTATTTTTGTCAGTATGACTTTGTACCAACATTACAAGGACCAGTGTATTGTAGACAAGTTATCTCACTGAAGTCATGTGTGTTATAGTTTATTTTTGTCAGTTTGACTTAAACCAACATTACAAGGACCAGTGTATTGTAGACAAGTTATCTCACTGAAGTCATGTGTGTTACAGTTTATTTTTGTCAGTGTGACTTAACCCAACATTACAAGGACCAGTGTATTGTAGACAAGTTATCTCACTGAAGTCATGTGTGTTATAGTTTATTTTTGTCAGTGACTTTATACCAACATTACAAGGACCAGTGTATTGTAGACAAGTTATCTCACTGAAGTCATGTGTTATAGTTTATTTTTGTCAGTGTGACATTAAACCACATTACAAGGACCAGTGTATTGTAGACAAGTTATCTCACTGAAGTCATGTGTGTTACAGTTTATTTTTGTCAGTGTGACTTAAACCAACATTACAAGGACCAGTGTATTGTAGACAAGTTATCTCACTGAAGTCATGTGTGTTTTAGTTTATTTTTGTCAGTGACTTTATACCAACATTACAAGGACCAGTGTATTGTAGACAAGTTATCTCACTGAAGTCATGTGTTATAGTTTATTTTTGTCAGTGTGACATTAAACCACATTACAAGGACCAGTGTATTGTAGACAAGTTATCTCACTGAAGTCATGTGTGTTATAGTTTATTTTTGTCAGTGTGACTGAAACCAACATTACAAGGACCAGTGTATTGTAGACAAGTTATCTCACTGAAGTCATGTGCGTTATAGTTTATTTTTGTCAGTGTGACATTAAACCAACATTACAAGGACCAGTGTATTGTAGACAAGTTATCTCACTGAAGTCATGTGTGTTATGGTTTATTTTTGTCAGTGTGACATTAAACCACATTACAAGGACCAGTGTGTTGTAGACAAGTTATCTCACTGAAGTCATGTGCGTTATAGTTTATTTTTGTCAGTGTGACATTAAACCACATTACAAGGACCAGTGTATTGTAGACAAGTTATCTTACTGAAGTCATGTGTGTTATAGTTGATTTTTGTCAGTGTGGCTTTATATCAACATTACAAGGACCAGTGTATTGTAGACAAGTTATCTCACTGAAGTCATGTGTGTTATAGTTTATTTTTGTCAGTGTGACTTTATACCAACATTACAAGGACCAGTGTATTGTAGACAAGTTATCTCACTGAAGTCATGTGTGTTATAGTTTATTTTTGTCAGTGTGACATTAAACCAACATACAAGGACCAGTGTATTGTAGACAAGTTATCTCACTGAAGTCATGTGTGTTATAGTTTATTTTTGTCAGTGTGACATTAAACCAACATACAAGGACCAGTGTATTGTAGACAAGTTATCTCACTGAAGTCATGTGCGTTATAGTTTATTTTTGTCAATGTGACATTAAACCACATTACAAGGACCAGTGTATTGTAGACAAGTTATCTCACTGAAGTCATGTGTGTTATAGTTTATTTTTGTCAGTGTGACTGAAACCAACATTACAAGGACCAGTGTATTGTAGACAAGTTATCTTACTGAATTCATGTGTGTTATAGTTGATTTTTGTCAGTGTGACTTTATACCAACATTACAAGTACCAGTGTATTGTAGACAAGTTATCTCACTGAAGTCGTGTGTGTTATAGTTTATTTTTGTCACTGTGACTTTAAACCAAACATTTTTACAAGGACGTCAGTGTATTGTAGACAAGTTATCTCACTGAAGTCATGTGTGTTATAGTTTATTTTTGTCAGTGTGACATTAAACCACATTACAAGGACCAGTGTATTGTAGACAAGTTATCTCACTGAAGTCATGTGTGTTATCGTTTATTTTTGTCAGTATGACTTTGTACCAACATTACAAGTACTAGTGCATTGTAGACAAGTTATCTCACTGAAGTGTTGAAACCTTAGCTATTGCAGTAAGACAAAACCCAATGATAAAAGGTATTACAATCGACAAGAAAGAAACAAAATTACTTCAATATGCAGATGACACAACTGCGGTCCTTTCAGATATCGATTCAGCGCAAACCCTTTTTAGGCTGCTAGACGAATTTAAAAAGATCTCAGGTTTAGCTGCAACCCCACAAAAACGGAAGCAATGTGGATCGGCTCTTTAAAAGAAAACAAATCGAAACCCTTTGGTATTAAATGGTCAAATGAACCAATTAAAGCTCTCGGTGCCTATTACACTTATGATCAAAAATTATTACATGAGAAAAATTTTATAGAAAGATTAGACAGCGTTAAAAAACTAGTAAACGTATGGTCTGCACGTGGTCTTTCCCTTTACGGAAAGATCATTGTTATCAAATCCTTAATTATCCCAAAATTTGTTTACATGGCATCACTATTAGCCACTCCAGAGTGGTTGGTTCAGGAATTGAATAAATTGATATTTAAATTTTTATGGAAAGGTGTTGATAAGGTTACACGTTTGTCAACAATAAATGACTACCAAAAAAGCGCCTTGAAAATGATTGACCTAGAAACAATGGTCAAATCTTTAAGACTTGCCTGGTTAAAGAGAATTTTCAGCGAAAACGACGGCACATGGAAGAATTACTTGTGTTATCAACTTAAAAGCTACGGGGGCCTTTTTCTATTTCATTGTAATTATGATGTAAAAGACGCTGTAGTTACATCGCGTTTTTACTCCGAATTGCTTCAATGGTGGGTCGCTTTTCGTGAGAATTATTCTACAGATAAAATCCGGTATAATATTATTGTTTTGGAATAATAAAGATATTCGGATAAACAATAAGTCAATTTTTTACAAAGCATTTGTCGATAATGGTTTCCTTTTGGTTTCCGATCTCCGATTTGATTTGAGTATTGCAGAGTCGTATAGTATTATTATAAGAAAGATCGAAAAAACTAATTTTTTAACATGGGCAGGTCTTAGACTTGCTGTACCTGCCGCCTTGAGAGACAACTTTAGAACAAAGGATTACACCTTTTTGACATTGCCACCCTCTGTGATAATTAAGAATAATGATTTTGACATTTTTTTAAAGAAGAAATCAAAAGATTACTATTCACTGCTCATAAGTAAAAAGGCACAACTTTCAAAAAACACCTCGATTTTAAAACAAGATTTTAATTTGACGGAAGACCAACTGGAAAAAGCATTTCTTTTACCACACACCATATGCTCAGAATCCTATGTTAAGGCTTTTCAGTACAAGGTCCTCAACTCCATATTTTATACTAACACTAAGCTTTACAAAATAGGATATCTATCTGATGATAAATGTTCCTTTTGTAAGTCGAAACCTGAAACCCTTATTCACCTTCTCTTTGATTGTGTATATGTTAAACTTTTCTGGAAGGACTTTGAATTTTATTATTATCTGCTGTCAAATGAATGGATTAGTCTTAGTTTACAGGATGTGCTATTAGGAATTATAGCTGTACAATGCCCTTTACTGAACTACTTTCTAATAATAGCAAAACTATATATATGGGAGTGCAGAAGATCACAAAACCGTCCTATTATTGCTGGGTTTAAGTTAAGGATAAATATTAAATTTGAAACAGAGAAATATATTTGCACCAAAAACAGAACCTTAAGTGAATTTTATAAAAAATGGTCGGTAATGTGTAACGCGTAAAAGGTTTTTTTTTTTTGTAATACACGTAGTTTTTATTGATGTCTGTTTGCCTTTGTGTTTATCATTAATATCGTAAGTAGTATAAGTAGTGTAAAGTAACATGTAAAAGAGCTCTTGTATTTGTGTTATTAAAATAATAATAATAAAAAAAAAACATTACAAGGACCAGTGTTTTTGTAGACAAGTTATCTCACTGAAGTCATGTCTGTTATAGATAAATTATAAATTCACTCGTTATAAATTCACTCGTCCAAACAATGAATAAATTAAAAAAAAGGTAGCAGAAAAACAAATTTACAATGTACCATAAAAACTGTCGTATAAGCCACATTTCCCCAAAATAGGGAGTACAGCTTATCTTCGGGAACATCTGCAATAGATAATACTTTTTGAGATTTTAAATTGAACATTCCATTTATTTGAGGTGTACAATGTGGAGCAAACATAATTCTTTAACTTTAGATGGTGTCAAAAAGTGAGTGATACAATAGTTGTAAATCTTGGATGGCCTCTTTTATCAATTTAACGCACCAGGCTTACTTAAATACTTCATTATTATTATTATTATTATTATTATTATTATTATTATTATTATTATTATTATTATTATTATAAGTACAGTGTAGTAGTAGTATTTAACATGTTTTTTTTTTTCAGGAACTCCATTGGGCATACAGTTTCTTCAGTGCTCAACAAGTTACTTATGCTTGGTTAACTTGCAGCATGATTCTTGTAGTAGACTAAAAAGTTTTATTTTGTATTTAGGCCATCCCCAAAAAATGTTTCGTTTCCCAGCGCCCAACTTGACTACGAGCAGTCTCTCTTTCCAAGCTAAGTCCGTCGAGCGAGAAACAAAAAAAAACATGAGTGAATGGATAATTGACCGCGCAAAACTAGGGGCGAGGCAGGCCTCGCTCCCAGTTTCGTGTTCGTGCGGCCATTATCCGTTCGCTAATGTTTCGTTTCTCACTCGACAGACTAAGCTGGAAAAGAGACTGCTCATAGTCTATCGCCCAACCAGCCCATTTTTTTGGAAAAGTAAAAAAAAAAAATAGATACTGTCTGACAAGCAAAATTTTACTTTTTTAAACATGTGGTCAAGACTTTATTTTGAATAGAAATCTTTTATATTTTAATTATTAGCCCTCATTGTTAATGAGGAGTAAATTTCCAGACATTGGCAATCGAAGGCACACTTGTAACCAGGCCTTCTTACTTAGCATCCAGGCTTTTTCTGGACTCGGGCTTCCTCAGCTATTTTTTTTTTTACGCCCGACCGACCGGGAAAGGCATAGACCACTTTCATAATGGCGGCCGATTTATTTATTCTTTTATATGTATGTTAATTAGCCTCACTGGCCTCGGTAACATGTGCAAAATTCAAAAAAATTTTTACTCTAAAATGAGGCCAGTGAGCTAATTAACATACATATAAAAGAATAAATAAATCTGCTGCTATCATGAAAGTGGTCTATTGGGAAACGAAACATTTTATGGGGATGGCCTTACAGCGGGTTTTCATTTTTGAAGTTATTTTATGACAACAGTCATCTGTTAGACTAGCACAGAATGAGAGAATGCAACTAAAAGACTGACATTGTGATGAACATAATTAGGAGCATATTTTTTTTTCCGGAATTTTATGTTATCTCACCAAATCCCATAGTTACACAAATTTATTCTTTTTGTGACGTCAAACTCAACCACAATGCTTCTAATATCATGCTTTGGTATGAATAAATTATGTCCGAGGCAGATTAAGTGCCCGAAACAAATCCTCTTTTAAGACGTTTGTGATTATACGAAGAGAGTTTCAGTCCATCCAAATGGCTGGAAAACTCGCATACGATTGCAGTCAAATTTCATTGCATTTATAGTTCGTCATCTTATGAAGTGTAATGTTTATGAGAAACTAGCCGAATGGATTGTTTATCTTAGAAGAAAAGGTCAATAAGAGATTAGTAATTCTCTCTTTTAGTTTAGCTTGGTGTGTAGAAAGAATGTTGTATAACTAAGTATTAATTTTGTGAACAGTTTCTACTTTCCGATGAAATTGAATAACTGAAATAAAAGCCACTAATACTTAAATTGTGTTGTTTTGGGTTGACTTTGGATTTGTGCCAGTTCACACTGAAACTAATTGCGGACAAGGTGGCGAAGACTTTATTTTCAGATGCAGTAAGGCGTAAAGAAAAATCTGAATTTAGATATGATTTTCCTCAGACCGTGAAACAGTTTCTAGTAGTTAGAAGAAATAGACAAGAAAACGATGGAAACCTCTATTAGTGTACCAACTATTTCACGGTCTGAGGAAAATCACTATTTCGTTTTGTTTGATACGACCAGCTAACGTAGCTCGTGGCCACGCGCCTATTGTTTAATTTAGTAAAAATGTCGTTAATCGTACTTGGTGCACTTGCAGTATGAACTGGCCAAAGGATGTCGATTCTTGGCAGTGACTCTTGCCATTGATAAAGGGGTTTAACATGACCCTTGACATAGAAATTAGGCAAATAGACATCATATAAAGACACTAATTCCGTTGTTTACTTTTGACTACAATGACTGTTTAATTTTGTTTTGGTTTTGTGAAATCACTGAAACAAAATTTGATAGTCAATGACTTACACCAACTTAAATAGACACGAGGAAACAGTAATTAGAGAAAAAAGGGAGTTTTACTCCATAATCTATTTCACGGTATAAGTAAAACCACTCTAAAACGTTTTTCAGTGAACATGAAATTTCGTTTGTTTACACACCAACATTGCGAGGACCGCTAAATGGTGTGTGTAGTCTTAAAATAAAAGTGGAGTGTAAACGGGATCGGAAACGTTCCTTGAGAAGTACATATATCGACTATTATCCGCAGACTGTGATACCCTTCCAATATTAACTAACTTGTAATAAAACGAAAAAAAACCCTGAAACTCATATTGGGTGGTTTGTGAGGACCACCATTTTACACACACTTTTAGGTGGTTTATGAGGACCACCGTGAAACTGCTTGTGAAACACGTTTCTCCAACATTTAAGTCGTTTGGAGCAATAAAGTTTACGAGGACCAGGTATCGGTCCTCGCAACTACGGTGGTCCTCACAACGCAGGTGTGTAAACACATTCTGGTCCTTGTAACTACGGTTGGGTGGGCACACACACACACACACACACACACACACACACACACACACACACGACCAGCAAAGCCGCGTAATCAACTGGCTCGAACTCACGTAAGCGTGCAAACATTAACTTTAAAATACATTGATTACCGTTACTCCTTGTTTTTACATTGCCTTACATAACTTATGGTATCAGTCGTAAAAAGTTCGTACGGGTCACAATAAGTCAATATTCAACCCGGGGGGGTACTCAGCAAAGTTTCGTACGGGGATGCTCCGCCCCGAGGTTCAAACCCTTACCCTTTCATATACCGATTTTGACAGTAAAGGTACCCCTTTCATATACCTTTCATTGAAAATGGTACCCCTTTCATATACCTTTCAATAAAAATGGTACCCCTTTGAGAGCCTTTAAGTGTGTCTGTTTGAGATATTTTGAAAGGCCATTTTTATAATAGTTAAATGGCAGTTTTCCCTACCTTTTTTATGCTTCAACGGCGTGGCTTCGCTTCCCTTTCCTATTCTTCGTAAAATCCCTACCCTTTCATATACTTTAACTCGTGAAATCCCGACCCTTTCATATACCTCTAGCCTCAAAAAGGTACCCCTTTCGGGCGGAGCATCCCCGTATAGCCTATTATAGGGAGTACCCCCCCCCCCCCCCGGGATATTCATTCCAAGTACGAAAACAAATTCAAAACTGTAACTGCAACACGAACGTAACTCACGGTGTTTACCGTATACACGGTACCTCACCCCTAGAAATATATTTTCAGAATTAACTCTATGTACATTGAATAGTTGAATAGTAAAATATTTCTTGTTTTCAACGTCGCGTTTGTGAGTTTATTTTTAGAGATTTGAATTTACAAAATGGTAATTAGATGACGTCAACCCGGGACTTTGCCATTATTTCTACGCCAATTTACAATGCGCAGTTTACAGCTTTAGGATAATAATTTGATAAATACTAAAAAATAAACTGTGGAAAAACGTAAGAATTCACTAGCATCCGTGAGATTTTCAAAACAGATCACTACATCTGTACAAGCCATTGTCGGGATGCAATCCCGAACGCCATTATGAAACAACGGATCAGGAGGTTCTTCAAGCTACAAGAAACACTACTCAAAAACAGAATAAAACAAGGAGCTAAAACATAAACTGCAAGAAGTCATTATTCCAGTAGAGATACGGCAGCTTCAGACTTTGATCTTAGACACATCCGTGATAAAGATCCACTTTCTCACAAGTCTTGCACACCGCAGACTTAGACACTAAATCACCAGCTGAGAAATTGACTGATCCAAGCATATTCATAAAAATTAACAAAAACTGCAGCCGATCACTACTTATCTTGCAACAAAAGTTAGCCAAAGACGCCCCAACATATGCCAAGAGAACTAGCATAACGAAGGCATAGAGAAACAATAATTCTATAAATGGCAGTGAGTGTGCACAGCATGTAAACTGACCTCCTGTCATTAAAGAGATTTATATCCCAAAGATCAAAGAGTCATACAATACATCGAGCATTTGTCAAAGCTATTCTAGAGGTTTCTTTATACATTTTGCAACTAGCGGGAGTCGTGTTTGGCCTGTCACTTTTATAATACTGATATTCTCAAATTAATATATGTATCGTATGTTTAATAGATAAAATACTACATGTAAAGAAAGCCAAATTTAAAAAACGTGAAAAGTATGAAAAGTATGATTTTCTAGTACTTAGGAAACAAAACTCTTTCACCCCTGACGAAGTTAACTTTAAATATATATAACCAGTTATTCAGATTCCCGTTTTGGCGATTATAAATAACACAGGAATGAATGATCGTGCCAGTGGAACACTCAAAAAGGTCTTTAATATCTGAATACACATGCATTCCAAAGATATCCATAACGGAAACTAGTGTAGTAATTAACCCTTTTAACATATCTATGATAAAAACACTCCATTACAAATCAAATCAAAAGTTTATTAGCATTCCCATTTACATACATGGTATTGCCTATTACACTAACAGATTAAACTAGAATATAGTGATTGCAGTCCTTGCTAACAGAGTGTTTAGTCTCTCTGAAGCTTCATATATAAAGTGACCCACCTGTGTCAACATTGTTAAAAAAGAAATTAATTCTATATGTATTTTGTAGGTTCAAAAAACTTTTACAATGTAGTGAATTTCTTAGGTCAGAATATGAAACACAGTCGAAAAAGAAATGAATTTCTTCTTCAACGTCATTTGGTAAGCAGCATTCGCAGTGCCTCAAATCTCTTGGAATTTTTGGTTTTGCATGTCTACCCGTTTCAACACGTAGGCAATGATTTCCTGTTCGAAACTTAGCCAGTGTTCGTCTGTGTTTCATATTTTTTATTACGTCATAACAGTTACTAGAACTTCCTGTGTCATTTGTGAATTTAGAATAAAAATTAAGCTTGATGTTTAGTTGAACAAGCTTCATCTGATGTACCTTAGATTCTGATTCTATATTATTAATAATTCTATTTAAGAAAATTTTCATGGATTTCTGACTATTTTCCACGAAAAGAGAATTTGTATCTGATATACCTTGGAAGGTTTCTAAAATTTTGTTTATTGAGGTCATAAAACTCGGAATGTCATGCAATGCAAGGGTATTTGATATGGATAGACACTGTTTTGCAATTACTACTACAAACAGACTCAGTAGATGGGGTTAAACGGATGTTTATTCAAAATTGATACTGCACAAGAGACAACACCCTAGACCGCCAAACCCAAAGAGCAAAAAAGAATGAAATAAGGGTTTGAGAAGAAGAAGTTACGATGTGGGAGAGAGTCTGGTTGTGATAGAATGGAGAATTTTAAACTTATTTTCGTTGGAAAGAGTGAGATAGACTAAATATGCGTCACTCTTCCAATCGCCATGCGATTTAATAAAAGCTGTAGGCGCTCGATTACAAAAAGCAAATGTAGCGCCCCCGCGACGAAAACTGTGCGAGGAATACTGTGCGGGATTAAACCCAATGACTGAAAGTGACTTCTTAATAAAAGCGTTATACTGGTGAGCCAAGATAGGCTTGTTCGATCCCCGAGATTGACAAACGAATAATGGTGGAGGGCGACAATTGTACACTAGCTAAATACTGCCTAAGCGCGGTGACAGGACAAAGGGGCGAACCGGGAATAAACGGCAAGGGAATTTCTAAAACCCGCTCCCGAAACTGGAGTGTCTCCGTGCGCGTGATGCGCAACAAAACCCCTTGCGGTGTGAGAGTCACGCTAGATAGCGTCAAAAAATACGCCTGGGAATCGCCAATTTCAGACAACTTATACGGTACTAAATTAGAGATACGTAAAAAAAAATAATAAGGCTACTAAAAATAAAGCACGCATGCAGACGTGCAAATGATTATCTAAATCGAAAATACGGAACAATTGTAAAAGGATCTCAACAGTGATCGGTTCTTTTCGTACGACACAATCACCCAAGATCCGACGCACCGCTCGTTTGGCAAGATAAACGTCATAATCGTGAAGAAAGGCAAAACTGGCACCAAACGAGCGGTTAATATGTGAAATAATGCTCAAATAATTAACGATCGAACGGTATGACGTTAAAGAACGTGACAAAAAAAACTAAATAAAGCAAATAAACGGATTTGGAAACTGGAAAAGGTAAGAAATCGAAATATTGGCAAAACAATAAATATGTTCGCATATAGCATCTCATAGAGCGCTTTGTGTAGTCGCAAAAAGCATGGACCTGAATAGTTCCTAAATACTACTAGCGCTGCAAAGCGTCGATGTGTTCTGCGAGATTAAATTGAAAAACAGAAAGAAAAAAAAATCAATAAACTTAATAAGGATTTATGAAAATAAATGGAAGTAGCTACTTAATATACATTAAAAACGAACTTAAGAGTCGCTAGGAAATACTTGGGTAAGGTTCAAGGTAGCTACGGCATGCTGCACATAGTCTGAGTACGAGGAGAACGACTCAACGCATCCGCTAAAACGTTAGACTTCCCGCTAATGTAACGCGCAGATAAACGGATATTGTTAAGAGACAGCAACAACCAAAGTTCACGTAGACAACGCTGCATGAAGGCGTTCGTTGAACGTTGATTGTTCAGTGCGTATACACTGACCTGATTGTAAGCAGTTCGAGCTGGTTAATGTTCAAATGTTGACTAGAAATAAAAGGAGGAAACTTGGCATGGAAGAATTCCCCAAAAGAGTCCCAAAACACACTGCAACACAAGCATCAAGACAAGCATCACATGCCAACAGTTCTGGATCGGACACAGTAATGGCGGTCGGAATCACTGAGACACCATTGTAGTGTTGCTCTTGCTTTCACAAAGGATAACACAGGAATGAATGATCGTGACAGTGGAACACTCAAAAAGGTCTTATCTGAATACATGCATTCCAAAGATATCCATAACGGACACTAGTGTAGTAATTAACCCTTTTAACATATCTATGATAAAAACACTCAACTGCATCACCTTCCTGACTCTTCAACGAACCAGATACAAACACGAATAAAAAGTCAGCAAAGATTGTTTGTGAAGCAAAGTAACAGGTGAAGTTAAATCGAATTTAAGAACTCTACTAACTTACCGTTTCCTAAACACAGATTTTAAAAGCCCGTAATCGTCACACTCGTCGGACTCCATCCTCAAACACGTGCAGACTGCACAATCGGTCAAACCTAGGGGAGGGGCTCGAAACGCAACATTCATATTTTTTCCAACTAGGGTTGAGTGAGGCATGAAGTGGAACTTGAAGACAGTTTGGACAATAAAGTTACTGTTTCGTGTTTTTGTTTCGTGCCATTTATTTCTGCTTTTCTTTCTTTGTTTTTTTTTTTGTAAAAATCGTAAGGAATTATTTTTCTGTTGTTTTTTTCATCCGCATTTTATCATCCGCATTTTATTATCCGCCGTCCGCCATCCGCCATCTGCCGCCATCCGGTCCGCGTTTTACAGAACGGTGAACTCTCATAACTCATAATTCTCATAACAGTGAACTCCGAGACGACCGGCACAACAGTCATTTGTATTCCTGATTCAACTCCAGACACGTCCTCAAACGAACCAGAGACTGTTATCATAATACTGATACGTTTTTACAACAACGTACAATAATTCACTCACTAGTTTTCTCGTTGTTTATGTTCATATTGGCGCCAGAACAGCAACCATAACTATGGGAACTATACAAACCTCCGGTCAGGAAGTAAAATTGCAGTTTAATACCGATGCCTTGGATTTTATTTATACTTGCCCAGAAATCCGCAAGCATTTCCTTCCAGCAAATTTTAGCTGTGTCCGCGACCCGCAAAAATATCCTCCCGCAAAACAAATTCAGTCGCACAATCCGCATAATATCCTTGTGCACGGTAGCTAAATAAACAAAACTATGACGTCGTTCCCATACTATTGCATAATCAAACCGTAATAGCAATGAATCAAAATAGAACAAACGCAATTTTGCTCTGCCATATCGCTCATATTAAAACACAAACTTTCCCGTCCCATTTAACTTTCTTAAAACGTCTCCATTCGTAAAAATACACCGTGAAATTCTCAAACTGCGTTTGCCAAAAAAAAAACGCAATGCAGCTTTAATGGCTTTACGACAAATGATTGAAACTGATAGGTAACGTGAGATATCGAAACTTAAGAAGAACTTAATATCTTTGCGGTAACGTAATGTAAGATATGACAAGTTCGTCACAAGTTTTGACATCCCGATACCCAAGGGAAATTAACAATAGGTCCGGGGGTACTCCCCAAAAATTTAAGGAGCAGTATGTGATGCCCTTCTTGAAATCCTAACCGGTTTAACCAACCATATCCTCAATGCCCTAATATAGCTTCTATAAAGAAGAAACAACTAACCCCCCCGGACAAAAGTCCACAAAAATTTGTTAACAACTTTTGTCCCCATATTCTAGTGACTCCTATATCTCGTTATGCGCGCATGCGCTTTAACGAGATAAAAAGGAAGAAATTAAACTTATGTTAGAACCAATTTTGGTGAATGTCCTTTATCATCCGGTTGACCACAAGTGTCAACGAGAAGGCCTAGACAGATTCTGCTCGGCAACTTTTGAGAAACGTTTACGATTTTGAGCCACTTTTTCGATTCTGTGCAACTTATCGGAGAGTGAGAAACTTCCCAGCATCTTTACTAAAAGTTCGCTTTTTTTGGCATATTTTCACTATCTTTTAATCAAATTCATTAGTAATTGATATTTTAACACGTTTTCTTTGGAATTTTTCTAGAAAATCTCTGGTTTTTTGATCGGTTGGGTATCATGTGCTGATAGATTTCAAATATGGATCAGTGCCGGATGTGACTCCAATTCCAGAATGGGTATCTTGTGTTAATATTTCTGGGTATCCTGTGATTAGATCAGCTACTATACCTTTTTCCATTCTATTGTTAAAACTTCATATTACCATTAATTTGCATACATTGAAATAATAGAACGGATGAATTTGAAGGAGGGTCAAATACTCAAATTTGACCGCAACATGTATTATTTGCTATGTTAGAAGCATGTCTCTTGTCTGTTAGGCCATGTTTTGTAATTCATTGAGGTCACTTTACGATTAAGAAATTTATAAACAAAGAAGGAGTTACAGTATATAATTAGAGTGATAATGTCAGCAAGCAACTCAGTTAAGTTTTTTATGCAACGTTCTCGATTTTAAGCAACTTTTGAGCAACTTTTGGGTATATTTTTGAGCACCTTTTTCAGACAATTTTTGAGCAGAATCTGTCTTACCCTATCAACGAGTTTGTTCACAGGCTTACCGTGCTCTATTTCAAGGGTGTCCTGTGCGTATATAATGACCATTTCCTTATTGGCTATCAAAAGTAGCCTAACTAATGTGTCGCACACTTACAAGGTCTTCTCTGATTGGCTGAGAAAACAATAGAACAGCAGAACGATGGTCCCTAGCCCTGGAAACAATACATCTGCGTGATACCCTGTGAGGTTTGTGCACACCCTGAAAACCTTATCGCACACGGTTATGAAAACGCAAACTGTGGTTCCTGTGTGACTACCATTACCTAACTTAGTTTACATGTTGCCTCGACAGCTACACACAATATTTATAGTAATTTGGCCGAAGACCCAAAGGGTTATGGAGAATAAATTAAACATGTTTCACGGATCATAACCGCGCGGTAAGTAAAGAAAAGACAGTGGTGTAACGAGTCATTTTATCCAGTTTCCCGCATTTATTAAGTAGAAATAACTTGGCTAAATTCCCATTCCTAATTTTTTCTTTTTCTTTCTCGAGTTATGTACATCTACTTCATTTTACGTCTGTCTGATCCTTTTCTTTTGCTTCTATCACTAATCTGTTGAAGAAAAGCAAAACAGCAGCCGTTAATTATTTGAGTAGGAAATATGTGATTTTTCTTAACTCCCAAAGGCACCTTCAATTTAAGCATTCGATTCCCACATGAATGACTTTGTTAGGGATACAAGTGAATGAATGGATAAATACATGAAAAAAGAAAAAGAAAGTTAATGAACGGATACGCGGAAAAAACAAAACGAAGCAAGATTAAGGTTAAAAAAAATGTTCCATAAACAAAGTAACTTAAGCCAAACTGAATTGAGGACAACAACACGAAAGAGAAGCTTTTACACAATCAATTTATTGAATGTTTGGATGAGTGTGAAAAAAAAGAGGATTTACCGCTTGATCTATTGGTTACTGGGGGCCATCTTGACCAATTTTTCTTCGATGGCCTCCAATGCCTTCCGCATCAGTTCAGGTCCCCTGGGTTCACGCTTCTTCTCCATCATTTTTAACACCCTTCCCTTCTTGTTTCGACCTGTGGATAAATGTCAATTATTGGACGAGATTGAGCAAACTATCGTGATTTGTCAGTGGCGAGCAGATCAATAATTGATCTGCGAGACACAAATCACGATATTTTGCGATAACCGAGTTCAAAAATTGTTTTATCATTCGATCACCGAGTTTGTTTTTAAATTTAATATTTACTCATAATTGCTAAAAACAGAGCAGAAATCGGGCTGCCATTGTAGAGGACTGGAGACAGAACAATTATTCGCAGCAAAACAACTTTGCACCTCTGTGCGCATGAGCAGAATTATTCGTAGGCAGTTGTGGTGGGTTCTCGGCAAATGAAAACGAAGAAAAAACATGCATCGAATGATAAATGTTAATTATCATTAAATCACCTTAATAAAAATATATATAGTTAGGCTTAGCCTAACAGCGAAGTCCTCTGAAGACCCTCTGAACAAGCTTAACTAAGATGAAACTTAACTTAGGTGAAAAGTCGGGAGCACAAGAATTAAGATTGACGACCGGGCTATTTTCAATTTTAGCAATTCTCAAAAACAGTATTACCCGACTTTCTGCACAGTACATTTAGACCGTACAAAAGTTCACAAAAAGAACGTTTTCTCTGTCTAGAATAACTATTACGACTATTTTCCGAATAAAATACAGTTGTTGCTTGTCAAATAATGCCCGAGAAAGTGAGAAACTGATTTGGAAATCAAAATTGCAAAATACACAAACATATTTGCATAAGGCGACGCTGGTATAAAATCTAAGTCTTGTTTTGTTTACATCATAAAATCGCTTTTCAATCTATGTAATGAATGAACAAACACATACAAATGGACAACACAATCTTCTTTCGAAAAAAATTATTCAAATCTCCATTAGTTTATGTTTAAAAGCAAAACGCGTACCATTTATATCGCATCGAGGCCGAGCCGTGTCTTCGATGAAATTCAACTGAATTTAAGCTACACGTTTATAAACAATTCTTCAAAACTAACGAGAACACAAAGAAAAAGTCAATCACAGATTGATATCAAGATAAATTCCCATGGAAAAATTTGATATGTTTCACCTTTAAGTCCCTCGCTTGCTTGGAAATTCAAATCTCCGCTTCTGGTTCTGAAATCCGTAAAAAACAAACATCTCCCGCATTGATAACAACGTAATACATGAAGTTCCTAGAAGCAAGATTTTATCCCTGAAAGCTCATCTTTTTCTACTAAAGCGGCTTCTGAGTATCCCTTAATTAGAATCCTTGGCTTGAGTAGCAAACCGCGAAATATTCAGGGAAATAACGCCTTTAAAACGGTTTTCTCCCCTTAGTAAATTCACAGCAAAAACATCAAATGTTTTTCCAGCTGACCTGACATTCGGCCTTGTAACCGCGCGAAAAACAAAGCCTCGCTTTGATTTCAATATGACGTCGTACGCGCATGTTTTGCGAAGTCATACGCGCCCGCGATCTAGCTCATCGCGTACGGCGGGCGTACGGCACGGCGGGCACACAACGCGCCGCCCGCGAAACATTCCGCTAGCCATGACCATGAAAAATGACGGGAATGGGTTCTATGAGTATGGGGCTGCGCAGCCGGGCCTACGGCCCGGCGAGTGCTCCGCTAAAAAAAATTATTAAAATTACTGATCAGTCAAAGTAATTTCACGTGACTTAAGGCCTGGATTTTCATTATTAAACGAACCCTGGCATAAACATTAAAGAACCTAAATTCTGGTCATCAAATTTACATTAAACACGAAGTTCCGGTATGAAAGGCTTAGCTCCTCCCCCATTTCACACCTTTTGGGTGTGAAATGCAAATTTAGGCGTATTTCAGTAACAAAACGTGGTTAACTTGCACATCTTTTAAACATAATTTGCTTCAAAAATCTGATAAAACCAAGATATTTTACCTTAGCTGAAAAAGAAATAGAAGTTCATAAAGACTTCTGATATAGCTTTCATAAAGTTTTTCCAAATTGTTAGCAATGGTCTTAGTAATGACGCATGTTATTTGTCAGTTGTTTATGCTTCAGTGGTTGATTGACGACTGGAGGTGAGAAGTAATATATCAAACACGAGAACAGTGTTTCATCAGATTTCCAAACACCGAGAAGTGGATTGGAAAAACGAGGCGCAGCCGAGTTTTTTTAAACCACTTCAAGGTGTTTGGAAATCTGATGAAACACTGTTTCGAGTGTTTGATATAGCTTCTCAAACTGATCGTTAAATGCGGAGAAAACGAAGGAATAAAATCGCCAAAATCTATGCAAATTAAGAAACGATTTCAAAACCTCCTTCACAGTAGTGATTTCCTTTGTGTTCTAGTCATGAATTATTAATGAGTTTGAGAATGGCCAGGCAAGGCTCCTTTAATACCGGAACTTCATTTGACTTGTTTGAGCAGACGAACGCGTTCTTTACTCTCTCGTTATATTTCTTGCTTTCCTTGTCCTCGCAGAAGCAAAACTTGGTTTGAAACACATTTCCAACGCAATTCCGCCTATTAAAGTTACAGAGGACCTTCAGATCGACCATTTTCTCGAAATGTGTTTTTGGATGTCAAAATAAAGATGATGTGATTACCAAATGACGTAAAACAAAAGATTCAAAAGACACTGAACAATACCAACACCACAACACAAAAGCTAACCAACAATGGCTTCCGCAACACCAAGAAACACCCAAATAAATTAACACAAAAATCCAAGAATCCTCTTCCCCCACCTTGTACAACTGTGGGAGTTTAAACTTGCTTGTACATCCGAGGGTTAAATCAGTTTACAGTTTTACCTTTGTGTTTCCTAGCAGACACACTGACATGGCCACCAAGTTCGTTGTCCACGATATATTTCATCTATAAGAAAACAAACAAAGAAAACATCCTCTTGAGATGATGTTTCTAAATGTCATGTTGATCAGAGCAAGGGTCTATTTTCAACAACAAAGGACTTTCAAATAAAATCTCCTTGCAAAAAAAGATGTATTAAAAAAGGGAGAATTTTTCAGACCTTTAAAGGCCCGTTTACACATGCGATTTTTCATGCGATTTTTGTCGCATGTGTAAACGGGCGGCGATTTCAGTGCGACTCCGGTGCGATATTTGCTGCGATTTTCCAAAAATCGCCGCCAAGTTGCATCAGGTTTCGAACATGTTCGAAACCTCTGCGACATCGCGCGACAAATCGCGCCCAAAAAGCACTGAAATCGCCGCCCGTTTACACATGCGATTTAAAGATGCAACTTGCGCGCGCCAAAACTTGCATCGACAAGCGCGACAAAAATTGCACAAAAAATCGCCTGTGTAAACGGGCCTTAATAAACGTAAACGGGAGGCGATTTCAGTGCAATTTGGGTGGGATTTGTCGCGCGATGTCGCAGAGGTTTCGAAATCGCCACTAGTTTACACTTGCGACAAAAGTTGCATTGAAGAGCGCGACAAAATCGTATCAAAAATCGTATATTTGGTATAAAACGCACGTGTGGGCGTGGTGTGGGCGTGGTGTGGGCGTGGCCACGATGGTTGGAGGACTTGTCTCTATCTCTGTCAGCGCAGAGTGTTCGAACATGTTCGAAACCTGATGCAGCTTGGAGGCGAGTTTTGGGAAATCACAGCAAATCAAATCAAATGTCGCACCCGAATCGCACAGGAAATCGCCGCTAGTTTATACTTGCGACAAAAGTTGGATTGAAGAGCGCGACAAAAATCGTATCAAAAATCGTATATTTGGTATAAAACGCACGTGTGGGCGTGGTGTGGGCGGGGTGTGGGCGTGGCCACGATGGTTGGAGGACTGGTCTCTATCTCTGCCAGCGCAGAGTGTTCGAACATGTTCGAAACCTGATGCAGCTTGGAGGCGAGTTTTGGGAAATCACAGCAAATCAAATCATATGTCGCACCCGAATCGCACAGGAAATCGCCGCTAGTTTATACTTGCGACAAAAGTTGGATTGAAGAGCGCGACAAAAATCGTATCAAAAATCGTATATTTGGTATAAAACACACATGTGGGCGTGGTGTGGGCGTGGCCACGATGGTTGGAGGACTGGTCTCTATCTCTGCCAGCGCAGAGTGTCAGTGTCAGCTATATGGACAGTCTTTTCATTCAGGTAGGGTAGCAGCACACAACACAACACATACTCTAGTCACTTACTAGTCAGAGACACTTACTAGTCAGAGACATTTAGGGGTGGCGAATGGTACCTTCAAAAATCGTGGGTCTCGGAAAATTTTGGTCCGGTCTCGAAATCTCGGCAGTTTTTTTGTTAAGTCTCGAAGTCTCGTTTGGCGGGTGATTTTTCGGTATCGGAGTCTCGGATTTTTTGCCGCAATGTCTCGGAGTCTCGGATTCTTTTGCCAAGCAGCTCGAAATCTCGAAATTTTGCCTGATCAAGCGCGTATTTATTTGAAGATATCGTGTTGGGTCAGCAAAATATACGCACACAAAAAAAATTTTCGTCAATGTTATTAATATAAGCTAAGTATGACTATCAGAATTTTACATTTTAAATTATAAATAAACGTTTTACCGTAAGTGTCCGGTATAGAAGTCTTGAATTAATGAACTTTACCACGTAACTGACAAGTCACATGTCGACTGGGACCAGTGTAGCTGAGTGTGAGTTACGGTGTACATGAAGCTATAAGTGTGCCATCCTGTGTATTTGTTAACCTGCAAAACACCACCGGAAAAATAATTAACGACTTTAGACTTCAGTCTGTAACACATTGATGCTAAGAGAAAATAAGTTCAGAAAACTTAGATGTAACAAAACGTAGCTGCTGAATGAGTGCTAGATTGTTAAACGAACACTTCTGAAGGCCACCTAAAGTAAATATAACTGACCATAACGTTTTACGAAAATAGTTCAGTAATTTATTACCATCATTATGTGGTTTTCTTACCATGTATTGCTCTTCCAGTGGGCCTGTACTATGTGTGCATCTTTCCTTGGACAACATTTCTGAGCCAAAGTTGACTAAACTCTGTGTTTCTTTTTTTTTTTTCCCTTTAATTCCCGTCGTTGCTCTTTGACATTGTCAAATATATAGACATTTCCATTTGCTGTAGCTTTTGTTAAAGTCCTGAAATTCCAGTGGATGACGGAATGCAATTTTTTTTTTAAACCGGCGCCTGTTATTTCGTATGGCGCGTTATTAGGGTCAAAATTAAATATACAAACGTTTTTCAGATTGAATTTCGAAACGAGTCTTTTTGTTTACAATTACTTTCTAATTGCAGCCCTTGTTGCATGCTTAATTGCGAATTAAGTTTATCTTGACATTTCCTTCTTAAATTTACATCTTTTTGCGTGTTTGAAGAGGTGAATAGAGTATTACTACATTTCAAATTACTTGTAAAATGTTTGTTTCTGCTATTTGCGAACCACCTCACGATAGCCGCTTTGCACGCAAATTTTTGTTGTAAATATCTAAACCCCCTGTACACATTTTCGAAATAAATCCCTCTTTGCAACGCCGTACGTCTTCTTCCGATGCGATCGAAATCACGCTGAATTTGCTGATTTCCGGTTTATCAGCATATGGAATTACTTTCGAAAAAAGTCTTCGTCGACAAATTTTCTGCGAAAAACCAACCAGGCTTAAATTTTCTGCGAAAAATCGACCACGCTCAAATTTTCTGCGAAAAATCAACCAGGCGTTTCAATGAACAGACCACGTGGTTTGTGGAAGTCACGTGATTGGTGTAATAAAGAGTGACAGGCCTACACGACTTTTTAGCCATTTTATTGAAGCTCGCAAAATGATGCTTCATGTATTTGTAGCGGGTATATGGAGAATTCGAGGTGACTGAATTAAAAGCCTTCTAAACTCGCAAAATGATACAGACTATATTCTCGAGGTCATTTGTGTTTTTAAGCTGTCATTTTGTTGCCTGTAAAAATCATAAATATCATGGCATAAACAAAACAGTCGCTAGACTGTGAAACTCATTACAATGCAGTGAGAAGAACCGACTGCACAAATGACAATGGAGAAAAACAGATTAGAGCTCCGGAAAAACCGTCAATTCTCAACTACAAAGCGGAGCAGTGACTGAAATGCGCTTGATTTATACTCTTGCATAGCTTTATAAAAAGCTGCAATTATCTCTGAAACTTCGGACCAACAGATCACCAGTCCATGAAAAAACGACCCGAGGCTTGCAATAAAAACACTGCTGGGCCCAGCGAAAATAAAACTTATTGCAAGAAACCATTGACGGTCGATAATTTAGACTAGACTACCTAAGAGATTAAGAGAGAGTGAAAAACCTTACATTGTTGGTAAACTTCTACTAGAAAATGGCTACATGAGCACAGCAAGGGGTCAAACAAAACTGAAGAAAGCCGTCGATTGAACAGAGCTCCAGAACCGAAGAAAGCCGCCGAGTTGAAGAAACCAGAGTTGAAGAAAACCGCCTGGAATACAGCATAATTTCAAAATGACCTCCAAATCGAAGCTTGCTCTAAGCCTACATGCAATGTCAAAGGTTTTACTGCAGAGCTATTCTAACAAATGCCACGATGGCATAATAAAGAACATCGCTATGAAACAGACGCCCCGACAAGCAGACAGCTTAAAAACACAAATGACCTCGAGACTATAGTCTGTATCGAGTTTAGAAGGTTTTTAATTCAGTCACCTCGAATTCTCCATATACCCGCTACAAATACATGAAGCATCATTTTGGACACTCGCGAGGGAGTCGTGTAGGCCTGTCACTCTTTATTACACCATATTGCATCTTGGGATGGATCACGTGGCTTTCCCGACATTGAAACGCCTGGTTGATTTTTCGCAGAAAATTTGAGCGTGGTCGATTTTTCGCAAAAAATTTGAGCCTGGTTGATTTTTCGCAGAAAATTTGTCGACGAAGACTTTTTTCGAAAGTAATTCCATATGCTGATAAACCGGAAATCAGCAAATTCAGCGTGATTTCGATCGCATCGGAAGAAGACGTACAGCGTTGCAAAGAGGGATTTATTTCGAAAATGTGTACAAGGAGTTTAGATATTTACAACAAAAATTTGCGTGCAAAGCGACTATCGTGAGGTGGTTCGCAAATAGCAGAAACAAACATTTTACAAGTAATTTGAAATGTAGTAATACTCTATTCACCTCTTCAAACACGCAAAAAGATGTAAATTTTAAAAGGAAATGTCAAGATAAACTTAATTCGCAATTAAGCAATTAAGCATGCAACAAGGGCTGCAATTAGAAAGTAATTGTAAACAAAAAGACTCGTTTCGAAATTCGATCTGAAAAACGTTTGTATATTTAATTTTGACCCTAATAACGCGCCATAGCTGAAGAGTTTTCATTTGAATGCTAACACTACAAGGATCTGTAAGATTTCAACCATGAAATGAGACACATCACACAACTCAATGTTAAACCCTGGGGTGAAAGCAAAGACTTTTTGAGGGCGTCGGTATGAAATACGTTTGTGCATCAGAGAGAAAGTACCCCGACTGCAATTTGGGCACCATCACTTTGAGATTCCTGTGCCAAAATATAGTTTATCAAATCAAACCGAGAAAGTCGAGAAAAACACTTTTGATTAAACCTACAAAACTCACTTACCTGATTTAAAAAGATGGACGCGATTTAACAATGAAGGAATCAACAAGCGGTCCTTTGTATGTCCTATCACTGTATTTGCATCAGGAAGAATTGGACAAATTGACGTCAGGACTGTTTTACGCATCGGGTCACCTCTTGTGAACACCCTTGACAAGGCCAGGAAAGCTCTTCACAAGGAGGAAAACTGCCAAAACAGTTACTACCAAAATAAGTACAAAGATACCTTGGCTTCCATTCAAACACAAGTGCTTGCAACCCACCAGAAGTGTTCAAAAGAAACAGAAAAGTGGGAGAGAGAATTTGTTGTTAAGAATGGTTTTACACCAACTTTTGAACACTTTAAATCTAAAGAGACTATTATGTCTGAATATAAGAAGAAGAAATTGAGCAGAGAACTATTAAAACACTGGAAAATAACTGTACATAAGCATCAATACTTTACGCCCGATCAGTTAATGTCAATGTTTAAATATGAAGACTTTTGTGTTCATCTCCTTACTTCTCTATACCTGAATGCTTGGTTATGTATTTACACTACGAGGAGTAATTCGATGTTGATCACTTTTGGTTTAAATAGTTAATCGGTCGAAGAAGTAAGTTTACGACGTTTAAATTTACCAAATTTAATCAATATATGTGTCACACGTTTCCGATGCTAAGAATATTTTACAAGAAAGCAAGTCATTTTGCTTGAAAATAATTTTATCTTAAGCAATTTTTTGTCCGCGACGTTTTCCGCGAGTGGACAATACGGAATATTATTTCCATTCAAAATGCAATATAATTCAACTTAGCTAATTAAAATTAATCAGTATACCTTACATGATTCAAACGCGTCTAAACCGGGCCCAATTTAACGTTATTACCAATAACACAACTCAGTTTAGTAGCGAATTTAAAAGTTATTATGTTTTAAATTAGGAAAGCGAAGAGTCGATCGATCAGCACGTCCACTAAAAAGCTTTAAGGAAACAATACAGGATCAAACTCACCTCTGCTGCAAACTATAGAAACATTTCATCAGTAGTCCCATCAAAATATATCCTTGAAATAAGTCAAATCCACGATAAACTACGCAAATATGCGACGCCACCGAGACACGCGATCACATTTTGTTTACTGAAATGAAATACGACCCGTTGAAGTTAATAAAGTCGCCTATTAAGTAATGCCTAACTTGGAACATTGCTGGGGGTCCGACTTTCTCTTTGGAGCCATTCCTTAATTCACGTGAGCTATTCCGGAATTCCCAGTTGTATCTGTTTGGAAAGATCGAGCAAGCGAGAATTCGACGTGAAGTGGAAACTCGCATGACAACGCGCCCCACCTTGCAACATAAACATTTTTACTGATCATCACTAAGTTGCATGACCTTTAAGGAAATAGTTTACAATTTTCAAATTTTATATAGATTATATGCTTATAAATTGTGATTCAAAGAAGCTGTCACTGACTAAAATACACTAAACATGACTTGAATGCAACATAATAATAATAAAGCCTTTATTTAAAGAGGATAGCACTTGCACATGCATTTAATCAGAGCAATACAACAGCTTTGTATGTACATTATAAAAGTTAGTGCCTTTCCTAGACTTTTCCACAAGTCGACTTATGAACTTTGAGAAAGTCTATGACTTTCCTAGCCAAACATAAACAAATTTTGGATCGTATCAAAAGCATAAACGGTGAGACAAAAAATGTTTCCATCTTTACATGTGAACATGGAGAATATAAACGTTTTATTTGCACATGTGATACTTTCAGATCCCGTGCATTTATTTGGTCTTTGGATGATACCCATTCACTTTTATCTTAAATTTGCATGCAACTCGACGCACCATAACCGAAGTCGACAGAAGTTGGTTAAATATTGTTTACTATCGTATGGACGCATGCTCAATGCTTCGTTAATGTGTAATTTTAAAGTTTGGCCATTTAACCTGAATAACAAATCGTTAGTGTGATCTTGCGAGTAAAATCGGCCGGGGTTAAACGTTCTCATTCCTTCAGTAAAACGTGCCACGCCCCTTGTCAGTCTCGAACAAGCGATTAACCTGTCCGTCAGCTAAGAACGTTAGATGTCAGCTTAACGTATTCTTTTTAATTATGCGTGTGTGCTAATCTTCTACAAAATTTATATATTGCGAAACAATCGCTTGTTCGAGACTGACAAGGGGCATGGCACGTAAAGTAAAGTAACCCTGCATAAATAAAGGTCGAACAAGCGATTGTTTCGCAATATATAAATTTTGTAGAAGATTAGCACACACGCATAATTAAAAAGAATACGTTAAGCTGACATCTAAAGTTCTTAGCTGACGGACGGGTTATTATGTCTCAGCACGTACGTTGATACGTTATCCGGCAGAGCGATTCAATATACGATGAACTTAACTTATAAAAGACATGCTCCAGCTAGAGTTTACTTAGGCAATGTTTTCCTAGCCGGCCAAACGGGGAATCCAGTTTCTAAGAAAGAGGTATGGCATTGCGAATAACTTCTTGTGCAGTACAGTAACATACATCACTTCCTGTTTTTTTCCACGGTGGTCGGTTGCTAGGGCTTTTCCTCCCGCAACTCTCGGAACTGAGAGTTTTAGGCTATAGACAAAAGTAGAATACATCGAATCTAACGAAACTTAGAAGGAAAGTAGGTGGATAAATTACCTATCAATTAGGGATTATTTCATCCCATTTGACTGCTATTGTGACGTCATAAATGATGTCCAAATTTGGCATCATGAATTTAAATTCAGGAAAAAAGTGCGAAAATGTTGTATTAGTTTTCAGTATAGAATTCTATGATTTCTGGTGAAAACCCCATCTCAATCGGATAAAAAGGCGTAAAGTTACAGCTAATTAAAGAAATTCAAATTTCCCGCCAAATGACCATATATGGTCAAACTTTAGGGGTATTTAAACGCGAAAACAATGAATGTAGTCGCAACGGAGAAAGGACAAAGTTGCATAAAATCAAAATTGTAGTTTTTTCAACTTAGCATATGTTGTACTATGACGCGTATTTCATCACGAATTACGTCATTGTGACGTCATAATGACGTAATTCGTGATGAAATACGCGTCATAGTACAACATATGCTAAGTTGAAAAAACTACAATTTTGATTTTATGCAACTTTGTCCCTTCTCCGTTGCGACTATTTCATTGTTTTCGCGTTTAAATACCCCTAAAGTTTGACCATATATGGTCATTTAGCGGGAAATTTGAATTTCTTTAATTAGCTGTAACTTAACGCCTTTTTATTCGATTGAGATGGGGTTTTCACCAGAAATCATAGAATTCTATACTGAAAACTAATACAACATTTTCGCACTTTTTTCCTGAATTTAAATTCATGATGCCAAATTTGGACATCATTTATGACGTCACAATAGCAGTCAAATGGGATGAAATAATCACCAATTGATAGGTAATTTATCCACCTACTTTCCTTTCAAGTTTCGTTAGATTCGATGTATTCTACTTTTGTCTATAGCCTAAAACTCTCAGTTCCGAGAGTTGCGGGAGGAAAAGCCCTAGCAACCGACCACCGTGTTCCCTAAATCCTAGTTAAACGTTGTATTCATTTATCCAATGGATCATCTTTAGGCAAGTCGTATAAAAGTACATTCCATCCGTTTAAATCGAGTTACAAAATGAACAAATGATTATATTAGAGCGAGAAAAAAGCCGTTTAAGTGAGTTTAAGAACAGGCATGCAGACTGCTCGGTTTCACAACATACGCGAAGTTTATAGAAATCAAATTATTTGTTTCAACACTTCAAGACCCGTCCGAAATTCAAACTTTAGGTCATTAACCTAAAATTTGAGGCTGTGGCCATCAAAAGCTGTCAACGTTTGAATAGTACTTTCTAATGATAATGTCTATATTTCAAATATTTCTAGTTTTTGAACCTTGCCGCGACCTAAGTCTTGGATGTAAAACTGGGGTTAATAAACGAGCCCAGTCTAAGAATTAGTGTTTATTCATGTTCATTTTTTCAGCTTCAGTATCACTGTTTGCCCGTATCTTTCTTTTCAAGGCTGCATCCAGCGATACGTTAGTTACATTCTGCCTGTTCAGTAAACTTGACCAGTTCTAAATTTCAGGACAAACTAGCTGGAGTAAACATAACTTTTAAGAGTTCGAACGTTTACTAACTGAGTGCTAGACACGGTTTTCTTGAAGAGCCCCTAGACTGTTTTCGATAAAGCCGCATAGCTGAAAGCTGTTCGCCAAAGGTCCAAATATATTTTAAGGCCCATATAAACTTCCAACTGAAAGTTTAGTGAATCAAAACTAATAGATGTTTTGCGTTCATAAACACTTCTTCTCCGCTTACTGGGCCATTCTCTCCCGCTGTGTGCAACAAGAGTCTAATCGTGTCGGGCCACCCAGCGAGGATTGTTTAGAAAGATCACGGTGTTGTAATATTTTTCCATATCATTTTAGAGCCTTTAAAGTCTTTAAAGGAAACTGTGTTGAAAGCTAATACAGCTCGAGCTTTTCTGTTCTTTTAGCTGAATATTTCAGCGGCAGAATATTTTAGGGAAAGGCGGAATGTTATCCTCCGAATTCACGAGCTGCTTTCGCCTTTCTTAAAATCTTAGCTGACCTTATTTCGTACTCAAAATGACATTTTTTTTATCCGTCAGAAAACAAAAGGATGTTACGGAAGTTTTGAGGCGACATTTAACTAAGAAGCCTCTAGTTCTTAATCTAATTTTTACGAATTTTTATACATGACTAAGCCTCGTTCCGAACAGCTTTCGATGGTTGCTCCTGAAAGCTGTTCGCCAAAAGTCCAACATATGTTTTTAGGCCAACATAAACTTTCAACTGAAAGTTTAGTGAAGTCAAAACAAATGCATGTTTTACGTTCAGAAACAGTTCTTCCTTTTAGTTAAGTGACGCTGTATAACATAAGTTGAAAAAATCGTGAAGATTATGATTGTACTGGGCGATTCTCTCCCGCTGAGTACTCAACAACAACAAGCTTTATGTGCATGACTATAAATCGATTACAGTATTGCAAAAAAAGCGTAAGATTATATAGAAAGTTAACAAATAAAACTAACAAACAAACAAAAATAATCATAATAAACATATTACAACGCATTAAATCTTACTAGACTGGACTGATAACAATTTTGTTTCGCTGATCAAAACAGGAAGAAATGAACTAATTAGCAGCTGCATGTTTATAAAATAATCCTCGGAGTTCATCAATTTTATAATCAATTCATTCAGTGGTAATTGTTTGAAATTTGGAAATCGATTATATATTTTATTATAGAAATCATCTCTAACTGATGAATAATTATGACAATAAAACAGAAAATGGATTTCATCTTCGATATTATTGAGACCACAGACAGAACAAAGTCTTTCATCTCTCGAGATTTCGTCATATCTACCAGTTTCAATCTTAAGTTTGTGGTTACTGATCCTTAGTTTCACTAAAGCTTTTCTCCCGGGCTTTTCTATTCAGATTATTTCTAGTCAGATCTAAATATATCGAGGGCTTGTAATTGTTTTTAAAAATGCTATAAAATTTTAGTTTTTGGAATGTTGTAAGCTATGTTTCCAACGTGTGATATATTTCTTATCATGATACGCTTGGATTAATGGTGTTGCACTGTTGTTCCATCTCATTTTAGAGCCCTCAAAGGAAACTGTATGAAAGTTAATACAGCTTGAGCTTTTCCGTTCTTTTATTTTTTTTTTTATTTTTTTTTTTTGGAAAATCCTTTTTTTTTATTATAGAACAAGCAACAGTAGTGTTACATTACAGAAAAAAAAAGAAATCACAAATACCTTACAAACCATGACATTACGTGTAGCACTAAGCTTACTTCCATATATTTGACAATATTTCTATATTCTTACTGTAATTTTAATACTTTAATTACTTATTACAGCATTTACTTTAAAACTTTATAAACTAATTTCGATTTTGAGGCGTCAATACTGCATTATATTGACGGCTAGTTGGAAGAAAATATATTCCGTATTGGGCAGAGTCGCGAAGCGACGGAGCCCAATACGGAGAATATATTTTCTTCCAACGCCGTCAATATAATGCATTATTATTCGACTATGACGTCATTTTACCTTATAAGGGAAAGAGAACACGCAAAATATCCGAGCGTATTACACAGTAGATTGCTGTATTATACCTTAGCATCCCGGTTTCAAGACATTATAAATAAAATAATTTCAGTCGAATAATAAATCCCTTATTCGATGGTTTAACAGATAATACGTGCGGACATTTTACTCATTGCTCGCATTTTTTCTCGCCCCTGCGGGGCTCGAAAAAATACTACGCAACTCGTAAAATATCCGCGCGTATTATCTGTTAAACCATCGAATAAGGTGTATGTATTGACGCCTCAAAATCGAAATTAGTTTTGTGTCACGATTCAACTGTTTTTCGGGCAAAAAGAAAGCAAAACTGAAGATAACTTGTGCTGATCAAAGCTGAAATTCTTACTAGCAGCGAGCTGACGTACACGACGTTTTGTACGCGTTATCATATTTTTGGTTTGCAAAAAAGTTTCAAAAACACGGACTTTTCACGCTATAAATTGCTCATTGAAATAGAAAAAAATTTGATAGAACATCTTTTCGAAGTTTTTCAAAGTTGCAAACATCGAAAAAATTAGTAAATTACGGAAACTTGCCGAGGTTTTAGCCCAAAACCTTTTTCAAATTACGATGGCGTGATAGCGCGCGCACAGCATAGCTCAATGTAAACAAACCATTCAAACGAATAAAAGCAGCTTTTAAACTCATCTTATCGTTAACTTTCGATAGAAAGGGTCGTTGCATTGAATACAGCGTTGTTTATCTGTCAAACTTGACAAAGTAATCAACATTTTTGCCCCTCCTTTGAAGATAATTTTAAATTTTGGTTTTCCACGCAAGGAACCCATTAAATTGCCGCGGGAAATTTTCAACCAATCACAGGCTGGTTTTTGAGACGACAATTTAACAAATTGACGTCAGTTTTTTATGCGTCTGTCCTCTTATTGATGATAAATTTCGTCATAACATTGTCAAAACGCCAAAACTGATGTTGAAAGGAAGGAAGGAGATGCAAAATGAGATCACCACAAAACCAGAATTTCAACGCTATAATTCGGAGAAACACGGGCTCGTAAATTAAAAGTTTGAGTAGAGTAAGTCAGAAACACATAGAAAAATTGGAATTTTGAAACTAACCTTTATTCCGGTTAAAATTGTTCTCAAATAATCCATTGAAACACGGTTCAGTTCACCTCCGGTAAAGCTTCTTTCAGCGAGCGCTATAATCCTGCTCACCGCCAGTTTTCAGGTCTGGATTCTCAACAAACATCTTCATCTTTCCGCTTTAAGGTTGTGTTTCAGCTTCTTGAGGTTCATCTCATCTATTTTGGACGATTTTCTCATTGAAAAATTCTGGATTTGTGAAAGAATTCTCGCCACAAAAAATGCAGCGCTGACAAGTTTGGAAAAACTTTCGCTGATGGCGTCAGTTTTATCGTTTTATGCGTCTGTACTCTTATTGATAATAAAAATTAGCCAATCAGCGCGCGAGAATTTGCACAGTTATTGTAAAAACTCTTATTGACAATAAAAATTAGCCAATCAGCGCGCGAGAATTCGCACAGTTATTGTAAAAACGACTTTATATTGACGTTTCAAAAGCAGACAAAAGTATCTGAGAATCGTGATACTAAACTAAATAAATTTAGCCTGGAAGGAAAGCAAAACAAAGGAAAAAAAGAAAGAAAGAAGAAGAAGAAGAAGAAGAAGAAGAAGAAGAAGAAGAAGAAGAAGAAGAAGAAGTTATACACATTTTTTCTTTTCTTAGGGGACTGGCATCAAATTCACAGGGGACTACAAGAAAGACTTAAAAGGCTCCCATTTCTTCCGGTTAGTAATGTCGGCTTTGTTTTCAATTTCATTGATATGTTTCATATAGTGTAAAAAATCATCAAGTTTTGGTGGACATTCTTTCATTTTACACAGCCAAATGTAGTATTTAGCAAGCAGGCAGCAAAAGTTTATTTGAAAGTTGTATTTTGAGCTATCTGGTTTTAAACCCACTGCTGTACCCAGTTGTATGAGCGTTTCTTTTTCAATTATTTTACATGACTGAAGCCATATTAAAAGGAAATGCTGACCCAGAAGGACTGAGTTTTGGGGCATTCCCAGAATAGATGTACCAGTTTTTCTGTCTCTTCTTGGCAGAAGATACATTTTTCGCTATCAACGATTTTTCCGTTCTTTTAGCTGAATATTTCATAATGACATTTTTTATCACTCCGAAAACAAAAGGATGTTATAAAAGTTTTGAGGCGACATTTTACTAAGAAGCCTCTACTTTTAATTTTATTTTATTACAAATTTTTATAGATGACTGAGGCCCGTTCCCAACACCTTACCGTCGTGGAAGAAATCCTTAAGTGTGGTCCGCATTCAATTCATAATGAACCATTATTTTACAAGTGGAAATTTTAGAAAATTTGAAAATCTGTGAAGTTAGGCACCCTCTGTTAAAAGAAAGTGTACTGCTTGTTCAGTTTAACTCGCTGTATGGCTATCATTCATCTATAGTTTTATCCCCGAAGAAGCTTTGTTTTACAAAGCGAAATGTAATTGGCACTATTATATTTCACTTTTATTTTATTTGCTTTTGTTCCTTATTTTATGCCGCGTAACGATCAGTTTGCCGTTTCGTTTGTTTCACTCTAGGTTTTAATACTGATCTAGGTCTGTAAGCCCAGATCGGCCATCCTGAACGGTTTGTCGCAGTGATCGTGCATACTATATGTGTTGTTAATATAGGGCAAAGGTGTAGGGTTTGGTACATGAATTTGCTGCTTTGACAAGAATTTAGTGTGTTATTTATGTTCATTTTTCGGCTTCAGTATCACTGTTTTTCCGTATCTTTCTTTTCAAGGCAGCATCCAGCGACAAGTTAGTTACATTCTGCCTCGAAGACAGTGAAAATCTTTCGAGGCTAAAAACTCGAGCTTTGTTTTTGCGAGAATGGCCTCTGTTCAAACGAATTAATAGTGTATGTAGATTTGTCAGTATGTTTGCTGGATATTGATGCACCAAAGAGTGTGGGGCTTTTAGGAAATTCCAAGTACTTTTCTCGTGGCGCCCCAAAGTGTGACGCGCATAGAACAATTTTCTATTGTCCAACTTCAAAGTGGATTTACTCGGGAATCAATAATGGAAATATCGAAAAAGCCTCACACTCTTTGTTAGGCCGTTAACTCTTGAGTGACACGGACCAGTTTGTTTTGATTTTCGCGCTAACACGGAGGCTGGTAATTCAGTGAAGCAAACACCGTCGGTTTTGCGTTTAGGCTCGCGCACGCTTAACTAAAGGGAAAAAAGAAAAATAATTGCTATTTTCGGAATTTACAACTTATTAGCTCTACAGTGATATATAGTTTTCTGGGGTTTCGTTAAAAATAGCGCGCGTACGAAAGATTTTTGGAGGCTGGCTAAAAATGTTTTATCGGTGTATGTAACAATTGCAAGAAATAATAAAGTTAACTTTAGTTGGAATATATCGTTTTTGTGGAATAGCTTTGAATGTGGGCGAGTGAAGATAAGTTCAAAGAGGGAAGAAATAAATTTTGTGAACTAATTTCATTTTGTAGTTTTTTTCTAATCATGATGTTATATTGTCAAAACACTTTCAACATTAGGGAAAATTCGAGAAAATTCATCTCGTGTTTTCAACTCCTGCCCGTCGTTTCCAGTTTAGATTCCAGATTCGGAATCCAATACTAAATGCAAGACGTCCAGATAATTTCTCTTTAAGTTTAACTTAAAGCGATATATTCGCAACAAGTCTGTGCTTAAAATATATTGATAATCACGACAGGTGAAATTGGATCTTTCAGAGTCATATTTAAAAAAGAAAGTTCATTGTAATCGTGATCATTGCAACAGCATGCAGCAGTCTTACTCACGTTTGTTTGTGTTGATGTTATTTTATTTTATTTTATTTGAAGCTTATAAATACTTAATCTACTGTAGAAACGCTGTCAAAACTGCAGATTTAGCAATATATTGGACGTGTCTTATTATTAGCTGAGTCGGGACTGAAATTTATAATGCTTTGGTGCTGAAAGTGATGTTCGATGGTACTGATATTATTTTTGTTAATGAACGCAATGCAGTAGCCAACAGGAAACGTTTCAAATATATAACTTTATGACTTTAACTGAGCTAACTGAGAAAAATTCCCGAAAAACTTCGCAATGTTTCCTAATTCGCCACAAACCGGATACATAAGGATTAAGACCTTTGTTAAATAGACTGGTAGCTACAGCTCTGGTAGCACGTTCTCGTTGGCTAAAAATGTTTTATCAGTGTATGTGACAATTGCAAGAAATAATAAAATTAACTTTAGTTGGAATATATCGTTTTTGTGGAATAGCTTTGAATGTGGGCGAGTGAAGATAAGTTCAAAGGGGGAAGAAATAAATTTTGTGAACTAATTTCATTTTGTAGTTTTTTTCTAATCATGATGTTATATTGTCAAAACACTTTAAACATTAGGGAAAATTCGAGAAAATTCATCTCGTGTTTTCAACTCATGCCCGTCGTTTCTAGTTTAGATTCTGGATTCGGAATCCAATACCAAATGCAAGACGTCCAGGTAATTTCTCTTTAACTTTAAACATTAAGCTTAAAGCGTTATATTCGCAACAGGTCTGTCCTTATATAATCACAACAGCTGAAATTGGATCTTTCAGAGTCATATTTGAAAAAGAAGGTTAATTGTAATCGTGATAATTGTAACAGCATGCAACAGTCTTACTCATGTTTTTTTTTGTGTTGATTTTATTTGTAAAGAATATGAAACTTATGAATACTTAATCTACTGTAGAAACACTGTCAAACCTGCAGACCTAGCAACCAATGAATTGTAAGTTTATATTTTCGGATTGAATGATTAGCAGAGATCGAGTTTTTGACGTTTCAGACATAAGCAGATATTTATCATAAAAGGAAGGATTTGTTATCAGTGTTTGAGAAGATCGTTGCAGGCCTAAACATGTCACTTCTTTACGCAGTTTTAAACTCCAAATCGACTTTTTCACTTGTTAGGAAAAGACTCCTAAAATTTGCGTGTAGGAATTCGACATATGAAAGGGCACAGATGCAAAGCAGACAAATGCAAGCAGATGTCAATAACAAGACAAATACAGAGTAAGCCACAATCTTTCAGTGAGAAAAGGTTTCAAGCTGGCATTTTTTCTATAGGAAATACCTAAGCCATTGGAAAACACAACTTGCAGTAACTCCAAAATGCAACTGCAAGAAACCCCACTGGAGGAAGAAGCAATCAACGCTTACTAAAGAGAAAGAAAACATTCGCCATGTATTGTGGAAAAATAAAATAGTATCCGTGCTGATGCTATGTTGCCTTAGTTAAAATTCTTCGAAAAAGTGATGTTTCTGAGTCGTGGATCGCGCAGGCGCAGTTATCCAAATTGAACATGCGAGCGAGGTTGCAAATTTCTCTTCTTTGGTAGAGAAAGGTAAGATTGCTTTCTGATTTTGACGCATTTTAGTAGCTGTAGTTTGCTTAACGATGCTTTTTTACGAAAGAAAACTCAAAGTTAAAACAACAGTTCGTTTAGATGCACAAAACTAGATAAAATATCTTGTGAAAAAAGAACACAAAAAACGGCGAGATCAGTAATCGCGAGATATACCGCGGCTTATAGCGCGACAAGAAAAAATACCCCATATCTTTTGTCAATGAATTAGTGTTTCTACTTTGGTGGAGTAACAATTCAATCATTTTGCTAGAAGAAAGCCCACACGAATCTTGAAAATAACGGTATACGCTATATTTATACTTTTAGCTTGCCATTTTAGCTTAGAAACTAGCTCTATAGCATATTTTACAAATTGTTGGCTTCGAAATTTTACAAATGTTCGAATAAAACGGATGCTTTCTATTGCCGCCTATTGTCACGTGTAAGGTTAGCTTAGAGTAAGCTAAGCTAGGGAGACAGTCATCGGGAAAAAGCCTGATAAAATCCGAACTTTGTCAGAGTATTCCACACGTCCACACATCTAGAAGTGTTAGTACAACTAGTGTAGCTGTAGTTCATATGATTTTTGACGTAGCTCTAGTTTTTTAAATTAGGTGTATTATATTTCGTCTCACGGTAGTTTATTTAATTCTTGTAGTTGCTGTCAGTAGTTACTGTAATTGTGAAGTCTGTAGTTTGTTTTGTAAAGATCATAACTCCACAAGATGGCAGGAAAAGTCCAAGATATATTCGGTGGCCGGATGTACATTTGACCCGCACGGTACCCATAGAAATACGATCATTACATTCCTACAACAGTTGTACTATACATACAGACGACAATCTAGAAAAAATGTCCTTCGATAATCCACAGTTTCATAAGTAACATAGTCAGTCATCCATTTTGGTCTTGTGATCACACGGCTGCTTCTGCGCAACTCAGTTGAACCTATTTCCGGTTTATTGACGACATCCTCTGTCACAGACTCTGATCCACTTTCTTGATTTTCTGCTGCCAGTAGGATTTGCTGACGATTCCTCTTGTAGACTAATCTATCATCCGTTCTAACTCTATATGACCTCGATACCACTTCGTCTAAGACTTTTGCTTTCACCTTCCACTGACCATCTTTCTGCAACCTCACCATGTCTCCATTCTTTAATCTGGAAAGCGTGCGAGTTCCCCGATCGAAATGATTCTTCTGCAATGCCCTTCTTTGACTCTGGTTGTCTTCTTTGTAGCACTGCTCCTGTTTGGACCTTTTTAAGCGACTTGTTTGCACAACCATTTGCAACCGAATTGCTATTTTGCGCCCCCATACAACATTTCCGTAGGCGATTTTTCATTCTCCAGCGGTGCTGCTCGGTAATTAAGGAGTGCTAGATAGGGATTCTCTCCATTAGCTATCGCCTTCTTCAGCAGCCGCTTAACTCTTTTTACTCCATTTTCTGCTACGCCATTAGATATTGGATAATAAGGACTTGACATTTGATGAACAAACTCGTACTTCCTGGAAAATTCTGCAAATCCTAAACTCGAAAACTGGGCCCATTGTCAGTTCGCATTACATGTGGGATACCATGATGTTCAAATATACTCTTTATATGGGATATTACAGCTGCACTTGTTGTGCTTGACAGCAGGCATGTCTCGGGAAAACAATTGTAATAATCAACAACAACAAGATAGTCTCCACCATTCAACGCGAACAGGTCTGCTGCAACCATTTCCAAGGACTTTGTTGACGGAGGGCCTCGCGTGGGCATCAATGGATCCCTTTGCTGCTGGTACTGGTGCGTCAGGCAGGTCGCACACTCTTACTCTTTGCGTGATTGCCTTATTCATTGCAAGCCAGTACACAGCCCCTCTTGCTCTTCTCTTACACTTTTAAATTCCTAAATGACCTTCATGTATCCGGTCGAGGACGTCTGACCTCAAGCTATCAGTAATCACAATCCTACTACCTTTTAACAAGATGCCATCAACGACCGTCACCTCCTCCATAAAGTTCGTGTAGCGCTCCACAGTGCCCTGTCTACCTGCCAAGACGTCACAAACAACAACACATAACACTTTATCTTTAGCTGTTTCCTCCGCTATTTCATCCGCTTTTAGTCTTAGACAACCTAGATTCCATAACTACTCTAACATGCCTCTCTATCTCTTTCTCTTTCTCTCCTTGGGCATCACATGGCAGGTAAGATCTTGACAGAACATCAGCAAGCAACAGCTTTGGACTAGGCTTGTACTCCCACACCATATTATATCTCTGCATTACATGTTTCATTATCATACACGGTATCCTTGGACTCATGTCATTAAAGTCCTTTTCGGCAATCGCGATCAAGGGCTTTTGGTCAGTCTCAGCAATCACTGGCTGCCCATACACATACTTATGAAACCGGGTCAAGCCAAACACCATATCCAAGGCCTTCTTCTCAATCAGAGCATATCTTACCTCCGCAGAGGTCATAGCTCTCGGTGCATACATCACTGGCAGCCAATGCCCATCAAATTTCTGCAGGAGCACTGCACTCAACCCATACCTCCTTTCATCTGTCGAGACTTTGCACTTTCTGCTTGGATCATAGAACTTAAGGACAGACTCCGACTTGAGGTAATGCACCTCACAGTTCCATTCCTTTTCAGCTTCTGCAGACCTCTTCCACTCTGAACCATCCCTGGGAAGGTGTCGCAGCTCTTGTGTAGCCTCCGAGATATTTGGCACAAACTTTCCAATATAGTTAGCAAGTCCCAGTACCCTTCTCAGATCCTCCTGATTCTGAGGCTTAGGCATGTTCCACACTGCCTTGACTTTCTCTGGATAGGGATGCACCCAGCAGCAGGCAACATCTTCCAATTCTCATTGAGGTTTTTATCCAGTATCAAACGAGGCGATCTCTCAATTTCTTCATAAAAGGACAGTTTTTACTCCGGGTACCAAGATGGCGGGAAAACTCCAAGATTTATTCGGTGCCCGGATGTACATTTGTACTACAGGGTGCCCATAGAAATACGATCATTACATGTTTTGATCGCACAGTGGCTCTGTACGTAGTGTCTTGTTCAGTTGTAGCTGTCGTTTGTGTCGTTTTTATGTAGCTGTGGCATATCGCGTAGTAGCTTGTAGTTTATGTAGTTGTTTAGTTGATCCAATTTCTGTAGTATCGGTTCTAATAGGTACAGTTCTTGCAGTTCATGCAGTTCATGTACTCGAGCTCTTATAGTATCCGTAGTTCCTTGCAGCTAAAGTGTTGTTCGTGTAGTTTATGTAGTTTTTGTATACCGTAAAATGCCGGTTGTCAAACCCGGGCTTATACAACTTCGTAACAGTTTTTTAGCTGGTGTGCAATTTGTTACAAAACTGATAGGCCTATAAAAGGGGGGGGGGGGGGGGGGTTATAACCGGGATTTTACGATAGTCAAGTTCATGTATAGCAGTTTAGTTCATGTACTTCAATGTGACGTTTTTGTAGGAGATGTAGTTAATATTATTTTGCATTGGTACCTTTAATTCCTATAGTTCATGTATTTGGGCTCTGGTCCATGTAGTATCCGCAATTCCTTTAGCGATAGTTTGTTTATTTCTGTAGCTTATGCAGTTCTTGTAGTAGCGCTAATTCCTTATGTACGTAAAAGCCTTCAATAGTTGTTGCAGTAATATATTTGCGTTCTTTGTGTTGCTCTTGTAGTAGCTATAGTTCCTGTAGTTTAGCAGCTGTAGTTTCTCAGCAGTCATGTGTAGTTCATCTAGTTTTTGTGGAGTTTTTGTTGTAGCTGTAGTACATTTAGTTCTTGTCAGTTGTAGCTGTAGAAGCTGTAGTTCATGTAATTGTTTTCTACATCTAGCCATCTTTTAGTTGCTATAGTTTCTGTATTCGCTTAGTTCATGTACGTATTCTTGTCAGAGTAGCTCGAATTCCTCGTGTCAAGTAATGCTTTCAGTATAGTAGCTGAGTTCATATAGTGGTATACTTCGTGTAGTTCTTATACAGTAGCTGTAGTTTCTCAGTTTCTCAGTTTCGTCGAGTCGAAATGCTCAAGAGATTGACTGAGTTCAAGCCGGTTGATTTTAAGAATTGATGTATATGATATAATTTCAGTTCGTCCCTTCTAAACATGGCTGTTACTGGAAGCCCGCAGATATTCCTTGATGCCCTTCTTAGGAATGGTGGCATCATACCCAGTTTGGAAAATGAAACAGAGGTGAGTTCTATAAGTCAGAGAGTAGCTTTAGCTGATAATTGAACATTCATTCCAAAATTGTAACTGTCAGCACGGAAATGTTTCATTTTAAGGGATACAGTAAACACTCACCCATTAGATCCTAGTGGATTAAGAACCTGTAGGCTAAATTTTGTCATTTAGACTTCCAACCAGTTAAAATAATAGGATGATCTGGCAACTTTTAATTTCAGGTATAAATTTAATAGAGGGTACATAATTGCCTGTATTGATTAAATACATATAGTATTCTACTACTATAGTATAAGTAATAGTATCATAGGTCATATGAGGTCGCATGTAGTTTCAACTCCCTCGACAACCTCCTCAGCTATTCTGCATTTCCGATCAACTTGTAGTCCGAGGTGTCAATACAAAACGTGAACCCTCCCTTCTGGACTGCCCTTTGGGACCTCATCTGGGTACCATCTGGACCTCTTCTAGACCCCATCATTTCCAGATTATGGTATCATGCTCTAATTGGTCAGATCTGGTTTGTGGTGAATGATGAGACTTGTTAACATCCCAAATGCCAAGCGTGGTAAAAACCAACACCCAGTAGCGTATCCAGGGAGAGGGTCGGGGAGGTCCGGATCCCCCCCACCCATCAGAAGACCTGTTTTCCCATGTGGTTCATAAAAATAACAGAATAAAATTGTTTTATACGTAGTTGTTTCACTTCCACCAATTGACTGATTGTCAAGTTTTTGACTTAACAAACGCTTTTCGACTCTCAGGAATGCCGGAAATGGCGTTTTAGAAGGTAAAATCGGAAACATTCTCCGGGGTACATGCACCCGGACCCCCCTTTCAGAAATTCCTGGATCCGCCCCTGAACACCGCTACACTAAATTTGCATAATGATTCAATTTGCCTGTCGTGTGGAATTTTCAGATATCGACTTTGAGAGGAAGCTTGGAGTTTACAATTCTTTGCGAAATTTTTCACATATAAAGCGAAAACAAAGGTTATGTTTCCAATAGGCAAAATGTTTCTGGATTGTTGCCGTTTTAATAGCGGTTGAAGTTACTCCAGTTGGTGAGCGATGCGCAGTAGATCTGTCTGTTTTCAAGAAACCCTAAGGGGCGATTATTTAAACGAAGTTTAGACCGGGGTTTAGAAAGTCGTGATTTAACCGGGTTTTAGTCTATAATTCCAATTTTTTTAAACGTGGTTTTTCCTAAACCTCATCTAGGCGGGGTCTAACAGTCGACAAACAAACAATGACAGTTTAAACCAGATTACAGGTCTGGCAGGTTTAGACCTCGTTTAGTCATCACGTGCCGAGTCATGAACGGGATAACACGCTACAGGCAATTGCAACAATGGGCTAGTCGTCAACGTGGAAGACGAATTCGACATTTAAGAGACCAGTCGAACTCGCACTTGAAGAATTTTGGGGACGATTCCTTTTTAGGAAGGATTCGATAAATTTTTTAACTGATATTTTGAAAGAAAGCCTACAGTATCAAACTCGACGAGGACTCCCTCTTTCCCTTATGCAGCAAGTGCTTATTGCGTTGCGGTTTTATGCCACTGGAAGTTTTCAAAGATTCATTGGAGATTTGTTCAGTAGTTGCACTTTCTGCGCCTGCAAAGTAATACAGACAGTTTCAAGAGAGATTGCAAAGCGGAAAGCTCAGTTCATCTTCTTCCCTGCTCATTTTCATGAAACTAAGAGAAAGCTTTATGACATCGCGGGATTCCCATGTGTAGTCGATGCAATTGATTGCACTCATGTGCGAATAATTTGTCCAGATCGGAAAAATGCGATGAAATTTGTGACCAGAAAACAATTCTACTTGGTAAACGCTCAAGCTGTCTGTGACAGCGAGTCATTTATAACTAACATTGTTGCTCGATGGCCTGGGTCTACCCACGATTTTCGGATTTTCGAGAACAGTGCAATAGCAGAAACATTTTGAGATGGAAGTATCAGTGGCCTACTTCTGGGTGATAGTGGATATGCGTGTCGAGTGTATCTCAATACGTCCCTACTGAATCAGTTAGTGATGCGGAGACTCGATACAATGCTGCCAACATACGTACTAGCAGAGTCATTGAAAGATGTTTTGGAATACTTAAACGGCGATTTCCATGCTTGCACTCAGGTTTGCGAACAGCTTTAAGAAATACACTCGTCGTCATAGTAGCAGTTGCATCCCTGCACAACTTTGCTATACTACAGAGAGAGGAAGATCTGGATGGAGACGATGTCGATGATGATGAATACTACAGAGAAAGGGAGATCTGGATGGGGACGATGTTGATGATGATATGCCATAGGATCCTCCCCAGGCGCTGATGCCAGCGGAAATGCAAAACGCCCATCAATTATTGCCCGTTATTTTTCTTTGTCAAGACACAGCAATTTCGGGCGCCACATTCATATCAAGATGGTCACAGAAATAGGCAAAAGCTAAATCATGCATTGATAATCAAAGTTCTGTTTAATTTTTATTCATCAGACAAAAATCCAGGGGCGTAGCTACCTGTACCTGAAAAAGTGGAAGAAAAAGAAAGATTTGGAACTTGAGGGTGGGGGGAGGAGGTAGGGGGAGTAATTGCAAACAGTGATCGTGCGTACCTCTGAAAAATTCCTGGCTACGCCCCTGATTAAATCATCCGTTTTTGACACATCATTCGGCCTTTTTTAATTAGGAAAAGTCTATTTCGAAATTCCCATTCATCGTTTTCGGAGGACTCATCAGAGACCGATGGAAGGCCTATGCCAATCTCAACACACTGGTGTTTGAGCTTCCATTCTTCAATTTGAATATTTTCATTTTCAATTCATGTTTTCGACGGGCCATGACCAGGAAAGGATCTCCAATCGCTTGGTCCTGTAGTTTTCCTTTAGGCTTCTTGCTGTATATTTAGAAAGAACGATAAAGAATAGTAATACTAAATCAAGGGCTCCTAAGAGCCAACCCGTGAATAAGAAATGCTAACACGTAAAATTAAACGTAAGGATTTTTGACGGACGCAAAAAAAGTAAATCACTTTCATAATGTCCAGTTCGAGAAAAAAAGGGCTCTGAGCGCGGATTGAACCCGGGTTCCCGGTGCTAGCCCACGAGACTATGCTCAATTAAAGCTAAATTTTCAAAACGCGTGTCTCGATTGGAAAATCCTTTTAGATAGATTTTATTGTTGCATTAGACTCCAAATGCGAAACATCTTTAAGCTTATTGTTGTTTATATTCGTTCACAACAAATTAGTTATTGTTATCGATGGATTCACGCTGTTCTTGTTACGAAACGAGCGAGCGAGTGAGTGAGTGAGTGAGCGAGCGAGTGAGTGAATGAATTAGCGACCGTTACCGTTAACCTGTTCATTACGCTTGCGCGTATTCACGGGTTAAAAAGTGCTAATTTAGTAATCAAATAATAATGTGTATAACAACAATAGCACAATAAAGGAAAATAAAAACAAGATTACCTCGGAAATGTCTCTTTTTTGGCCTCTTTCGTCTCCTTTTCTGAGCAGAGGAACTCCCTCTTCTTGAAACATTTCTATCACTTGGCGCAGCTTCATCATCATCATCATCATCATCATCATCATCATCATCATCATCATCATCATTATCCCAGTCAGTTATTGTAATCGCCTGGCTGTTCAAATCCGACTTACCATATTCCACCGAATCGTCGAAAAAGTCGGTTCGAAGAGGCAGGACAAATGCACGAATGGCATCAGCCACCATTTTGCTAATTTGCGTTAGGAAACCGGTGAGCTTTTCCGCCACCTAAATTCTTTCTTAGTTTGAACTTTCATACGTTTCCATGCATCCTTGCATTGTTTTTAAATCTCTTTGGTTGCCACTTGGATTTGCTGCGTTAAATTGTTCTAAAAATGCTTTCCAGGCCTTTTCTTTTTTCTTCAGGTTCAGCTGTTATCATATCCCTTGTTCGTTATTGCAAGAAAACTGTTTGGCAAGTTCAGCCAGAAGAAGTTTTCCTTCTTCGGCAAAATTTGTTGTCCTGGTTTTTGTTGTGCACATGACGTCCAATGCAAATGTATTAGAGTGAAATTTGTGATCCTCGCAGTGTGCTCTCAACTTAAGCAGTTGAAAAAGCAACCTTAAAAAAATTCAGGCTTGAATGGGATTCGAACACATGACCTTGCGATACCGGTGCAATGCTCTATCCACTGAGCTATCAAGCCACATGGATAGATGGTCAATTGTGAGTTCGTAATATATCCGATGATAGTAAATACATATGAATATGAATATATGAAAATCATATATTTGAACTGCGGATAAACGTGAGTGAAATTTGTGATCCTCGCAGTTGAAAAAGCAACCTGAAAAAAATTTAGGCTTGAACGGGATTCGAACTCATGACCTTGCGATACCGGTACAATGCTCTATCCACTGAGCTATCATGCCACATGGATAAATGGTCAATTGCGAGTTGGTTATATACCCGATGATAGTGAATATATATGAATGTGAATATATGAAAATCATATATTTGAACTGCGGATAAACATGAATGAAATTTGTGATCCATCCATCCATGTGGCTTGATAGCTCAGTTGATAGAGCATTGCACCGGTATCGCAAGTCATGGGTTCGAATCCTGTTCAAGCCTGAATTTTTTTTTTCAGGTTACTTTTTCAACTGCTTAAGTTGAGAGCACACGTTTATCCGCAGCTGAAATATATGATTTTCATATATTCACATTCAGATGTATTTGATAAAATATTCATACGGTATCTTTCGCACTTCGACCAAAATAATAGCGCGACTCGCTAAACCACGATTTACCCGTGGACTCCGTGAGCTTCGGCTCGTCCACGTTCTAATAATGCAAATTCAACCAAGTTTAGACGTGGTTTATGAAGTCCTCGTCTAAACCGCGATTTAGACTTAAACCGGGTCTAACCTAGGCATTGTTTAAATAATCGGCCCTTAGTGTTCACGGCAGCAAAGCTAGTCGGAGATCTTGTGTCAGATCTTGCATCCACAAGGACTTGAGGATGTATAGAGCAGAAGAGGGCGAGATGTATGTACCTTTGTTAACATTTACATCCGATTTACAGTGCCAGATACATCCATTCGATTTAAATACAAGTTAAAATGCTCCTTTTAACACGTTTATATAACAATGATAAAAACTACAAAAATAATTCATGCAAAATGCTACCCTGTCCTTGTTCCCTTTTGCCCTCATCGGGGGGCAGTACGCAGCCCTTACAAGGTCTTCTCTGATTTGCTGAGAAAACAATAGAACAAACAAAACAACAATGGCTAACAATAGACCCTAGACCTAAAAACAATAGAGCTGCATTATATACAGGTCCAATGAAATTAGAGTTACGTTCTAATTCACTACGTTCAAACGAACGTAAATTATTTTCGCCTTAAACTCCCTGTAACGCAGACATAAAACTGCAACAAGAATATGGTTGGATTCTCCCAAGCAGAATCGAGTTTATTTTTAATACAACAATGCTAATGGTCGATTTACAAATCAAACATGCGCTAAATCATAAACGGAGAAAATTTGTTATCTTTCACAAACGTTCTTCTTTCTTGTTCGTACTTGCAGTATTTGTTTTCCAACGGCCAAGCAGCTGCAACAATCGTTTGGAAATTGAATTGTTAGTATTATTATGAACAACTAAGGTAATGTCAGTCCCCCATCTCTTAGACTAAGGAAACCATGCGTTACATGGTTATATCCTAACTCTTTAAGCGAACTGTTGAATAATTCTCTACATCTTGAATAGGATAATTTGTCCTTTTCTAAAAGTATAAGACCAGATCACCTATAATAAGGTCTAAATAACAGCAAATCGGAACGAAAATCAATATCAGATGCTTTTATGTATTTCATTGAAACACTCACCGGGAAATACTTATCGTTTAACTTATTAATATAGACAAGGTTTCCTTTCTTGTTGATGTCGGTTTTTACTACGAGGAATCAGAAATGTTAGGTAATCGTCATAGAACTAAATGCATAGGGAGAATGTTACGAATTCCATTAAATGGGACAAGAGCTGAAAAATCTATCGCACAAATAGCAGCAATATATCCTAGGTCCCTTATATTAGATCCAGACAAATAATGTATTAATCTGGTATCCATATAATCATGTCTGAAGAAACAGTATTTCATCGATGCAGCTGGTTTATATCTTAATCGTCTTACTGATTCAATAACATTGTTGAAAAGTTACCATCCAGGGGATTAGAATCAGGTACAAACGTATGTAGCAACTTTCATGCAGAATAGGCTAAAGTGACGGATGAACTTGACTTTTCCCGCGAGGAATAGAATGAAAAATAGACAGCCAACATAGTGGGGGGGGGGGGGGGGGGGAGGGACGGTGTCTGAAGAGATACTTGTTAAGCTTGGTACCAGTGTTAAAACTTCTTAATTTCGAAATTACGTTCTCCGGTACGTGTCTCCAGGAAGGACTGCTACATGTAAGTATGATCTGTAAGCGTGGAAAAGAAAATATGACGGTTAGTATGCAGCAGGAACGAAATTAAACATAGTGTAAAGATGGTAGGACACCTTTACTTATGAAAACATAAACTCCACTCGTATGCATCACGTAGACTGTTCTGTACAAACGTAGCGGCCAGTGCCATGGTAACCACAATTCTTTGGCAATCATAAACATAGACCAGCGCCATTCTTATACAACTACAACCCAAGACAAAATTAGTTGGGAAGGCTTGTAAAACGCTAAAAAATGACACTACCCTTGGGTTTCAGCTCAATTAAAGGCGCGCAAAACGCTTTTTATAGCCCCCCTCTCCCCCAAATCCAATGTTGAAGACGTCTATACAAAAGACAGTGTTAGTTGAGTATTTGCGTTAACAGCAACTTTGAAAGAGGGGGGACGAGGGGGGAGGGGTGAGGAAAACAAGGAACCTTCCCAACACTTTTGTCTTTGGTTGTAGGCCAGTGCCCAATGAGTATAAGCAAACGTAACAGCCAGTGCCATTCGTAATCACAATGCTTTGGCAATCATAAACATAGGCCAGCGCCATTCCTATACAAGTAGGCCAGTGCCCAACGAGTATAAACATACAATAATATAGGCCAGTGCCTATGTATGTATTTTTAAGGCCAGTGCCACTCATACTGTTCAACCTGCGCAGTTCTTATAAATCGGCTCAAGCGGTGTATTGCAAACACAGGTGGCATGACAATAGTGAATCAGCCGGTGACAGCCAGCGAAATTGGGATCTTTATTTGAAGTGTATGGCGAACTATCAATTAGCTAAATATAGAAACTAATGAAAACGAGACCGTACGGCCAAAATTTTTCGGAAAATAATATAGGAACTCAACAGAGAATTCGAGTTTTTGTCCCCTGTTCCAAAATTGTATTCCCTATGAAAAGTCTATAATCAACAAATCAACTATAACTTATGCACAGCAAAGGCCAAAAGCTAACCGAAGGCCAAAAGAAAACAACAGTTGCGACTGCCAACTGCAAATATAAATAATGAAGAACCCTAGGCACTAAATACACCAGGGGCACGGCCTTGAAGCCTTGAACAAAAATCACATCAACACCAGAAGAAGCCGGATTCCAAAATCTAGAAACATACCACGGAAATTTATAATAATTAGCAAATTTATCAATAGTATGGGGCACCCACAAACTGTCCGGTTGAGCAAAGAATTTGTTAGAAATAGGCAGTCATCTGTATCGGTGAAGGGGCCAATAAAAGCAGCTCTTCCTATTTCGGTACGAGGGATCCATTGTATATCCAGATGGATTTTATGTGTTATGCAAATTTGAAAACCCCTGATAGCAATACAACATAAATCCATTTCATACCGCCTACTTCAACAATTCTTGCGGCGGGTTGGTTGTCAGTGAACCATTTCACATAAGAACCACTCAAAAGAGAGTAAAATGACCTAAGTGTGAATTCAATAGCGGATAAAGTTCTCTCCATGTAGAACTTCCATAATGTTAGCCAACGTTGGAAATAATATCATCTTTTTAGGTCATGTGCGCCCCGAACCCGGACGCAGCAGCATCAGAGTAAACAAAACAATTTGGTGGAGTTTATCACTAAAACAGTATATATATTATAAGCATTAGCCAAAATTTTTGTTCCAAAAGTAAATATCCTTTCAAGAAAACTCATCTTAGGTAAGCATAGAATCCCGATCTTATGCAGCGACAACGGACAACTGCACCCTCAGAAATAATCTTCCCGACAATTAAGGAGGCATTGCCACGCAGATTTTACTGTGTTTAGGTCAAAATACACTTATAAAAGTACCTTTGCTCAAACATAAAGCGCTTTAGAACACCAAGATACTATCAAGTGATTTCTTCAAGGAAGAACAAATCATAATAAGTTTTTCTGCGATTATTCCACGACACCTGCGAGGAACTTGAAAAAATTGGCCAATAAGTTGCAATCCATTTCCATTCTGGCCATCCGCAGCCAAAGATTACGAATGCTTGCTTCTGTGCATTGGTCGAGTATTTGTTAACAACTGGACCATAACTGTAGGTTTTTATAGAAACAAATATGTTTTTTGGCTTTTCAAAGTGATACTAAAAACAGGTGACAGTGTCCCTATAAGTCAACGACCTAGCAGAGCTGACCTGAAACTTAGAAACAATGATACATCGAGATCGAAATATGACCAAATATATACAACTCAATCAACGATCGGTAATTTGAACGGTCGCATGGTTAGAAATCCAAGATAGACCCAGCCGTACAAAAAGTTGACAAGCTTCCAAAGAGACTTATTACTACAAAATCTGCACTGAAATTCACTGAATTATCCCATTCTTAATAAAGGTCTTGCACGCTTAGCGAAAATATGAGGAGCTGTAGATAAACCGAAAAGTAACACAAAACACAAAGAAACTGATTGAGATCCCATGAAAACCCTAGAAAAGTACATGTCTAAAAAGATGATAACCGCTCTTAAAACGAACGTAAACATAAAAGATTCCCTTTCGAAAAAGCTAAGCCGGAGTAATTTTCCAATCCTCGTACTTAGTGCGTTTTATGCGTCAGACATGCATATACATATACAAATCAAGTCATAGGTCTTTGCCAAAGGTTGGATTGAAACGGAAAAAGGAGTGACAAAATATGGCGGCGAGTAGAGCTCGATAACGCGGCCAGCCTTCCGTCGACCATTGTTTTGCTAACAAACTCATTGTGCAATCTAGCAGACTTATTGTTAGGGAGCTTAAATGAAGGGTAGCTTAAATGAAGGGTAACTTACAGCCGTCTCTAATGACATCTAATATAAGACTTGATGCACCGATATGTTCAATAAGTGAGGGTGGGAGGGCGGGAATATAATACGTTGTAAACTCGATTAGTTCTGCGAGAGAGAGAGGGAGAATGAATTCTGATTCACTCTTATATACACATCTGAAACAATGGAATAACAGACAAACAATAGAAGCACGCTGAGGCGTGCAAATCTCGCAATGCCTTAAAAACATCTTGTAACACGTGAAAATACATGTTGTAAAGAGCTGCGTGGTATCTGCTCATCGGGGTGAGAGTTCAGGGCGCAAAGTCTCTGCGAGCATATAATGCTAAAAGCTTTATATTAGAGATGAAAACATTTTTTTCTCGCATGTGGGACACATTTTACCAAGATATTTCCTTTTCCCATACGGAATACATTTTTATCGTTCTGTGTTCTTCTAAATAAATACTAGAACATTGATTATACTGACACTATTGTTGCTTTAGGTCTTTCCTCGACCTGGATACACCGAATGGGGACTGCCAGTTGTACAGTGCACGGACCAAAGCCGATATGTAACGGTAATGCATATGAAACAAATCAAAAATATAATTTTTTATATCTCAAAATTGCGTTACTAAAAGCTGATTGTCAAGTTTTTGACTTAACAAACGCTTTTCGACTCTCAGGAATGCCGGAAATGGCGTTTTAGAAGGTAAAATCGGAAACATTCTCCGGGGTACATGCACCCGGACCTCCCTTTCAGAAATTCCTGGATCCGCCCCTGAACACCGCTACACTAAATTTGCATAATGATTCAATTTGCCTGTCGTGTAGAATTTTCAGATATCGACTTTGAGAGGAAGCTTGGAGTTTACCAAGATATTTCCTTTTCCCATACGGAATACATTTTTATCGTTCTGTGTTCTTCTAAATAAATACTAGAACATTGATTATACTGACACTATTGTTGCTTTAGGTCTTTCCTCGACCTGGATACACCGAAAGGGGACTGCCAGTTGTACAGTGCACGGACCAAAGCCGATATGTAACGGTAATGCATATGAAACAAATCAAAAATATAATTTTTTATATCTCAAAATTGCGTTACTAAAAGCTGATTGTCAAGTTTTTGACTTAACAAACGCTTTTCGACTCTCAGGAATGCCGGAAATGGCGTTTTAGAAGGTAAAATCGGAAACATTCTCCGGGGTACATGCACCCGGACCCCCCTTTCAGAAATTCCTGGATCCGCCCCTGAACACCGCTACACTAAATTTGCATAATGATTCAATTTGCCTGTCGTGTGGAATTTTCAGATATCGACTTTGAGAGGAAGCTTGGAGTTTACAATTCTTTGCGAAATTTTTCACATATAAAGCGAAAACAAAGGTTATGTTTCCAATAGGCAAAATGTTTCTGGATTGTTGCCGTTTTAATAGCGGTTGAAGTTACTCCAGTTGGTGAGCGATGCGCAGTAGATCTGTCTGTTTTCAAGAAACCCTAAGGGGCGATTATTTAAACGAAGTTTAGACCGGGGTTTAGAAAGTCGTGATTTAACCGGGTTTTAGTCTATAATTCCAATTTTTTTAAACGTGGTTTTTCCTAAACCTCATCTAGGCGGGGTCTAACAGTCGACAAACAAACAATGACAGTTTAAACCAGATTACAGGTCTGGCAGGTTTAGACCTCGTTTAGTCATCACGTGCCGAGTCATGAACGGGATAACACGCTACAGGCAATTGCAACAATGGGCTAGTCGTCAACGTGGAAGACGAATTCGACATTTAAGAGACCAGTCGAACTCGCACTTGAAGAATTTTGGGGACGATTCCTTTTTAGGAAGGATTCGATAAATTTTTTAACTGATATTTTGAAAGAAAGCCTACAGTATCAAACTCGACGAGGACTCCCTCTTTCCCTTATGCAGCAAGTGCTTATTGCGTTGCAGTTTTATGCCACTGGAAGTTTTCAAAGATTCATTGGAGATTTGTTCAGTAGTTGCACTTTCTGCGCCTGCAAAGTAATACAGACAGTTTCAAGAGAGATTGCAAAGCGGAAAGCTCAGTTCATCTTCTTCCCTGCTCATTTTCATGAAACTAAGAGAAAGCTTTATGACATCGCGGGATTCCCATGTGTAGTCGATGCAATTGATTGCACTCATGTGCGAATAATTTGTCCAGATCGGAAAAATGCGATGAAATTTGTGACCAGAAAACAATTCTACTTGGTAAACGCTCAAGCTGTCTGTGACAGCGAGTCATTTATAACTAACATTGTTGCTCGATGGCCTGGGTCTACCCACGATTTTCGGATTTTCGAGAACAGTGCAATAGCAGAAACATTTTGAGATGGAAGTATCAGTGGCCTACTTCTGGGTGATAGTGGATATGCGTGTCGAGTGTATCTCAATACGTCCCTACTGAATCAGTTAGTGATGCGGAGACTCGATACAATGCTGCCAACATACGTACTAGCAGAGTCATTGAAAGATGTTTTGGAATACTTAAACGGCGATTTCCATGCTTGCACTCAGGTTTGCGAACAGCTTTAAGAAATACACTCGTCGTCATAGTAGCAGTTGCATCCCTGCACAACTTTGCTATACTACAGAGAGAGGAAGATCTGGATGGAGACGATGTCGATGATGATGAATACTACAGAGAAAGGGAGATCTGGATGGGGACGATGTTGATGATGATATGCCATAGGATCCTCCCCAGGCGCTGATGCCAGCGGAAATGCAAAACGCCCATCAATTATTGCCCGTTATTTTTCTTTGTCAAGACACAGCAATTTCGGGCGCCACATTCATATCAAGATGGTCACAGAAATAGGCAAAAGCTAAATCATGCATTGATAATCAAAGTTCTGTTTAATTTTTATTCATCAGACAAAAATCCAGGGGCGTAGCTACCTGTACCTGAAAAAGTGGAAGAAAAAGAAAGATTTGGAACTTGAGGGTGGGGGGAGGAGGTAGGGGGAGTAATTGCAAACAGTGATCGTGCGTACCTCTGAAAAATTCCTGGCTACGCCCCTGATTAAATCATCCGTTTTTGACACATCATTCGGCCTTTTTTAATTAGGAAAAGTCTATTTCGAAATTCCCATTCATCGTTTTCGGAGGACTCATCAGAGACCGATGGAAGGCCTATGCCAATCTCAACACACTGGTGTTTGAGCTTCCAATCTTCAATTTGAATATTTTCATTTTCAATTCATGTTTTCGACGGGCCATGACCAGGAAAGGATCTCCAATCGCTTGGTCCTGTAGTTTTCCTTTAGGCTTCTTGCTGTATATTTAGAAAGAACGATAAAGAATAGTAATACTAAATCAAAGGCTCCTAAGAGCCAACCCGTGAATAAGAAATGCTAACACGTAAAATTAAACGTAAGGATTTTTGACGAACGCAAAAAAAGTAAATCACTTTCATAATGTCCAGTTCGAGAAAAAAAGGGCTCTGAGCGCGGATTGAACCCGGGTTCCCAGTGCTAGCCCACGAGACTATGCTCAATTAAAGCTAAATTTTATTATTTCCATTCTGGCCATCCGCAGCCAAAGATTACGAATGCTTGCTTCTGTGCATTGGTCGAGTATTTGTTAACAACTGGACCATAACTGTAGGTTTTTATAGAAACAAATATGTTTTTTGGCTTTTCAAAGTGATACTAAAAACAGGTGACAGTGTCCCTATAAGTCAACGACCTAGCAGAACTGACCTGAAACTTAGAAACAATGATACATCGAGATCGAAATATGACCAAATATATACAACTCAATCAACGATCGGTAATTTGAACGGTCGCATGGTTAGAAATCCAAGATAGACCCAGCCGTACAATAAGTTGACAAGCTTCCAAAGAGACTTATTACTACAAAATCTGCACTGAAATTCACTGAATTATCCCATTCTTAATAAAGGTCTTGCACGCTTAGCGAAAATATGAGGAGCTGTAGATAAACCGAAAAGTAACACAAAACACAAAGAAACTGATTGAGATCCCATGAAAACCCTAGAAAAGTACATGTCTAAGAAGATGATAACCGCTCTTAAAACGAACGTAAACATAAAAGATTCCCTTTCGAAAAAGCTAAGCCGGAGTAATTTTCCAATTCTCGTACTTAGTGCGTTTTATGCGTCAGACATGCATATACATATACAAATCAAGTCATAGGTCTTTGCCAAAGGTTGGATTGAAACGGAAAAAGGAGTGACAAAATATGGCGGCGAGTAGAGCTCGATAACGCGGCCAGCCTTCCGTCGACCATTGTTTTGCTAACAAACTCATTGCGCAATCTAGCAGACTTATTGTTAGGGAGCTTAAATGAAGGGTAGCTTAAATGAAGGGTAACTTACAGCCGTCTCTAATGACATCTAATATAAGACTTGATGCACCGATATGTTCAATAAGTGAGGGTGGGAGGGCGGGAATATAATACGTTGTAAACTCGATTAGTTCTGCGAGAGAGAGAGGGAGAATGAATTCTGATTCACTCTTATATACACATCTGAAACAATGGAATAACAGACAAACAATAGAAGCACGCTGAGGCGTGCAAATCTCGCAATGCCTTAAAAACATCTTGTAACACGTGAAAATACATGTTGTAAAGAGCTGCGTGGTATCTGCTCATCGGGGTGAGAGTTCAGGGCGCAAAGTCTCTGCGAGCATATAATGCTAAAAGCTTTATATTAGAGATGAAAACAATTTTTTCTCGCATGTGGGACACATTTTACCAAGATATTTCCTTTTCCCATACGGAATACATTTTTATCGTTCTGTGTTCTTCTAAATAAATACTAGAACATTGATTATACTGACACTATTGTTGCTTTAGGTCTTTCCTCGACCTGGATACACCGAAAGGGGACTGCCAGTTGTACAGTGCACGGACCAAAGCCGATATGTAACGGTAATGCATATGAAACAAATCAAAAATATAATTTTTTATATCTCAAAATTGCGTTACTAAAAGCTAAAACACATTATACTAAAAGCAAAAATCTAAAACAAGTCCTCTAATTTTAATTTTAAAATTTTTCACACTACTAAATTGATGTGATCTAAGGCATTCAGCAGCACAAAATTTTCAAAAGGCAGAGACGATTTCTTCAATGAAGAGCTGATTAAGCTATGAACCAGCTTAATCATTGTTGGTATGTGCTCCAAGATTATAGAGCAACTCGCTTTTATCCACAAAGGTTAATTCAGTTCTTAAATTCGATCTTCTTACTTAAATGCAACTACGATGGTAAAAGTTTAGATAAACAAATACCAGCATTTTATAGGAATATGTTATTATATTTTAAAGAATTGAAATATCTTTATGATAAAGAAAATAGAGCAAAATATGTTTTATTTAACAACACACTTATCCTCATTGATAAAAAGTCGGTATTTTGGAAGTCTTGGTTCGATAACAATGTTGTTACCGTTCACGACTTACTGAAAGATGATGGCACAGTAATGACATACAAAGATTTTATTAAAAAGTACAAAAATATTAAGTCAAACTTTCTTCAGTTTTATCAGATGTTATCAGCGATTCCAAAACGTCTTTTTATTTTAGCGAAAAATATTGATATAGATAAAGAGAACCTTAAGACAGGAAGGCTTGTAGCCTTAGGCCCAGACTTTGAAATAGATCTATTAAAAATGAAGTGTAAGGACTACTATTTGTTGTTTATTGAAGCAAAATATGTGCGTCCAACAGGATTTCGAAAATGGTCGAATTACTTTGGTAGGGATGTCACAAAAGAGTGTGAAAACAGTTTAAAATTGACTAGAAGTATTTGTCAAGATACAAAAGTTATACAAACAACTTTTAAATTATTGCACCGCATTATCTTCACCAAAAAAGAACTGGAATTCTGTAGTATTGTTTCCGACGCAAAGTGTATATATTGTGCACAAGAAGACTCTATAGAACATTGTCTTTTTCTGTGTCCAATAGTGATAGATTTTATTTCTAGTATATCCAATTGGTTTGAACGGGAGACAAACCAAAGTTTTGAATTAAATAACCACTATCTTCTCTTTGGATCTGCAACTAACAATATAGAACATTTAAAAACTGATTATAAAAAACTTATAGAAAATCATTTTATTATATACTTGAGACATTATATTATATCTAATAAAGTGTGGGATAATAATCTTGTAGTAAAAGAATTTCAGAATAGTTTTCGAAAGTATTGCAAATCGCTTAAGATAAATAACCCTTTTACATAAATTTTGGAATTGTAACTGATGAATTGCTCTGAATTGTATTTCAATTGTACTGTAGTACTTGGAAATATATTTCTAGTGTTTAAGTTGTAATTAGTGTAATTAGTGTTTAAATTAGTGTAATTAGTGTTTAATCAGTGTTAAAGTTGTAATTAGTTGAAATCAATAAAACTTATTAAAAAAAAAAAAAAAAAAAAAAATTCGATCTTCTGAAACTATCCTATTTTTCTTAGAGGAGTTGTGCGCACCATACGTTTAATATAATTGTAAAAATACATGACGTGATTAGATTTAGCCCTTTTAATTCTTCATTTCTTTTTTCAGCCGAGGAGCAATGAGGCCATTTTTGCTCGTGACATCTGGAGACGGACAGGTGAGTAGCTCTTTATATAAAGTGGAACACTGTCTTTCTTCAAGATGAGCGCTTACGATAGTTGTCGCTCAGATACGTTTAACTGTAAATATGTTTTATTTCTACACAAACCATGTAGTAGCTGTTACGACAGCGGGAGAATACGATTGACTCAGTAGTTCACTAGCTTTGAAAATGATCGCCGATCTGTAATTGTATTTCTGTAGTACTTAAAGCACTACACTTAAAATTTGAGCTGACAGTTTCTAAGATAAATCAGTTGTCTGACTCAGCCTTCTTAATCCGGCAAAACAACAACTACAAAACAACGAACAAACAAACAAACAAACAAAAACAACAGCAATTGTACATGTTCTGTTAGTTTTTCCTGGTCTTCCCACTGATAGTATTTCAGGCTAGGACTAGCTGGTGTTTTAATTTAATTTAATCTAATTTAACTTTATTTTATTATTTCCAAATTCAGCTGCCTGGGAGTGAAAACATCGCCACCACAGGGACATCTTGATGAAAGAGCCCTGGATTAATGATTATTTATTTATCATCATTTTTATTTATTTGCCACACAATTAACAAATTTACACCGGTTTTCCGTGGTGTGGACTCTTATTTACCACGATTTACGTCATCACATGGTCAAAATGTTGTGGACTCACGAGGCGCAGCCGAGTGAGTCAGCAACAAATTTTGACCATGTGATGACGTAAATCGTGGTAAATAAGAGTCTACACCACGGAAAACCGGTGGAAATCTGTTTTTTACCACAATATTTAAAAAAAAATACAGAGAAAAATCGAAGTTTCGTTACAAAACGCGACTGCTAAGAAAGCGCAAGCGTTGTCTATAACTTCCTCGCAATCTGATTGGTTTATTTTTCTCAAGCGCGCGCTTTTATAGGCATTGCGTGATGTTAGCGTCAGCACCGTTGTCTGTACTCTCATTTACCACTCGCATCGACCAATCAGATTGCGAGATTACCGACAACTGTGGTAAAAATACAAATTTATGCAGGAAAAAAGGAGAGCAATAGAAAGTTTTTTGCAGTCAAAGTGGCGAGGAAGCTTGAAGAAACTATAAAGCTTGTGAACTTTAGGCTTCCTCTTCAGTGTGATGCTCGAATGTTAACCTAAGAACTCGTCAAAATAGTTTCCGACCTATTACTTGTCAGTAATAAAAAATAGTAACAGTAATATTATTAATAAGTGCATTATCTATGTTTAATAAGTTACATTATATATGTTTAAAAGTTCAATTGGCACGCGATATGCACGAACGCTGCTAGTCGTGATGAACTGTTCAACGAGGAATTGGGTATTTTGTTCCCCACAGACTAGGGAGGAGGGAGGTGAACTTCTCGACATATAGTCGTAGTAGCAAGAAGTACAAATGTAAGAAGATAAGTGAAAAAAGTCGTTTTTGCTAAGCGTCTCTACCATTTTTGATGCCGATTGTCTGTTCTCAACTTGCCTGTGAGTTGGTTCTGAACAAATATGTCTCTGTAGTAGTTAACTGATCATGAGTAACCCTTTTATGCGACTACCTCGTAAGCAGCCACTTTTTTTACCCCAGCATTAGCTCAATCCATTTCGAATCCTCGTCCGTGAATAAATGAGATATTACTTCCAAAACCAAACCGAGGCGGTAGAATAAATTTAGTTATTATAAGTCTATTAGCGTTCTATCACGAATGCTGTTTTCCCGAGTTGGCTACGCTACTCACTATCTATTCTGTTGTAGAAAGTGAGTAGAGTGAGTAGCATAATGGCGGCCGCTTCTTCGCGTTTTCAAAGTGTCTGTGAAGAGTATTTATTGTTAAGTTTTGAATGTCTAGGGGAAATGGGTTCATAGCAACCATCACAGGAGAAGTTTCGCGCTGTTTCCAAGTTCAACAACAACAACAACAACAACAATAATCTTTATTAGTTAGTTATTATACAACTTACAATACTGGTCTGCAGGTAGCAAAAGCTAATCTTGGCAGGCCAGTTCACGGGAAGATCAGTGGTTACCGTTTGCGTAAGTGCCGTTATGAGACGATCATCGTTGCAAAATATCGGATGGGCCCCTCCACTGAGTACAGTTTTTGCTACCTCACACAGAACCTGGGGTAACAAGAAATATGTTAGCCCATAGTGGTCATCTGTGCTCTTTTGCGTCAGCTGTGAAACCACAGCAACTTTGACGATGTTTTGTCGTCATTCGTCATCAACAATAATAATTGTGTTTTACTATGGCTTGAATCCTTGTCCCTTACCCCCAGCAGCGAACCTTGCGGGTTGACCCGTTACAACCTCCCTTAGCGGGATGTGATAGGGAAAACAAACATGGCGGAGCATGGCGGCATATAAATGCATCTTGTTGTGTTCTTAATCCTCGGACGTTTTAGTTAGCTGGGCAATTTGCCGCCCCTCTAAAAATTTTTTTAAAGAGAAAGGTATTGGCCAGTTTTGTGGAGGATTTCATGTAAACTCGGCAGATAAGAAGCTGGATTTCCGATTCTTTGTGTGCAGCGCTGGCAAATCGACGCGGCCTGCTAGATGGCGATCGAGATCACTTTTAATGCTGGATGCTTGTGAGGGAGCCCGATGAACGTAATAAGCAACAAACGTTTTCGCATTTAAATTTTTATTGCAGAAAATGAATAATAGTATTTTATGTTTCCTGCAAAAGAATACAAGTATAGCTTAAATTAAGTATTTTCCTGTAAAAGTGTCGATTTCAGATGCCAAAAAAACACAAAATAATACGTTTTTCGTAATGTAATTAAATAAGACGTCAAGATCTAAATTCTCCTTGGAATCTCCAAGAAATATTATACGCCCTCAAAGAAGAATTTAGCATTTTATCATCGCGAGCAATTTCTTTTCAGCAAATGCGTCCCAAAATTGCCCTTTCTGTCTTTCATATCAGAATAAACGCACTCTACGACTCAAAGGCTATCTACTAATACATTTTTAGAAATATTCTTTGTTCTAAACAAGTGATTTGAATGCATTTGATATTTACAAAATGTAATTATGGAAACTCACAGGACACATGTATTAAATAGAGAGATTTCACAAAACTTGATTCTTACATGTTACTAGTCCAACAAATAATTCTTATGACAATTTTGTACATTTTGTGCACAAATATTATGCAACATGATGTATATTTGTGATAATATTCTTCCAGCTGATTCGTGCAAAGCTGTTTTAAATTACCGGTGGCATACACCATTTCATAAATGCCTGCCTTGCAGTTTTGAAAAGTTTAAGATTTCTGCAACTAAAGAAAGAATTGAATAACGAGAAACATTGTGTCAAAATGAGTCATGTTTTGTATAGTGTTGGGCTCATATTCTCATTTGACGAGAAGTTATAGGCAATAATGAATTCTGGCTAAAACATCAGTGAAAGTGAGTCTAGTGAGGATAGGTTATGACTTCCCATACAAATGCCTTAAGGTTACAGTGTACCTTCGGGGGTGTCTCCAGTATAACAGCTCTAGCGTCTTAAGATTACACTTAATATACCTAAACCCAGACATCAAATTAAAGCTTATAGAGCTGGCTATCTAAATATGGAAACCATTTGGTAATAAAATGAATTGTCGAATTTTTTACGACGTCTAAATTCGAACGTCCGAATCAGCTTTAAAACGCTACAACTCAAAGCGATTATTATATTTTGCTAATTTGATTTGTTCTCGGGTTTCCGGACACGAAGCGCTAAAAAAACGTGTCGGCGATTTCCCATATTCAATTGTAGTAAAAAGTTACAGAATATTTTCGAAAAGGGGAGAAAAAAAATTGGAATGATCGCACGGAAATGGCTTTTGGCGAAAAAGTTTTCGGAATTAAGAAATTCGCCGACACGTTTTTGTTGATTATATGTTATCCTAGCTTCTGTCCAAATTTAAGGAAAATCGAACAAATTCCCTTTGAGTTGTAGCTCTTGAAAGTGTCCCCAACAAGCGAAAAATTAACTTTGAGAAAACGGCGCTTAAAAAAACATATCGCTTAATAAACAAACTCCGCCCACAAAAGTTATACCGTCATTTCTCCGTCAATTTTCACTATTTTTCGATTATTTTTTTTTGGATGAAAGTTCATTCTGTAAACTTTATTTTAACGCCAAAAAAAAATTTTCAATAAATTTTCGATCTGAAGGTACACTGTAACCTTAAATTGGAATGAGCCATAACTTGAACCACAAACACTGAAACTTCCCAAGATAACACTTGTAGTGCTTGGCAATGTGAAAACTTGAATTACTTTGAAAACGTACCCGGTAACCAAACAAAAATTGTGGGGCAGACATTTACATGTATAAATATTGTGAATGTGACTGAGTTTTGTGAAATTTTCTCCAATAATGTCCAAAGCATTTAGTTGTATCTACAAAATGTGAACTGTAATGTTCCATGACTCAAGGAGCTTCAAGGCTACTTTTTTCTTTTGAGTCAATTCTTTGAAGTGGCCATCACTAATATAGTCACTGTCATTTGGTATTCTGCCATGAGTTGCCAGAAAATTCTCATCCCACTGTTTTAGCTGGTTTTTGACAGATCTTAGTTCCCTTAAAACACAAGTTTGCATGTTGCTAAGAAGTGAGTCATACTTCTTTCTGTAAAAGTGTGCCTTGGGGTTTTTTTGCAACTGTTTGCTTCAGTCGATCAATCTCGGAGACCTCTGGTGTTTTCCCTAAAATTAATTCTAAGGCCTTTGCAGTCTTTGACTGAACCTCCTTTCCTTTTTTTGGTGGTATTTTTATTTTTCTTGTTTTCTTAGGTGGCTCCGTTTGGCAGTCATTTTCAGAAATGACTGTTTGATGTATGCTTGAGTTATCTGCTATAATCACTTCTAGATCTCCTGGTGATTCAGCATCAGGCTGCTCATCTGAATGCAAATCCATTGCAATAAGATTGTGTTCTTCTATTTCTATTTCTATTAAGATAATGCAAAAAACTAGTACAAAAATAGAAATGAAAAAACGATAAATAGAGTAAGCCGTGCCAGGGTGGCCAGAAAAAACCTACCATAAAAAACCCCTGGTCATTGAGCGTTGAGTACGAAACTCCCTTACAAGCATGAAAACACTCCTTAGACTTAGATTTAACGATTCGCCTAACATGCAAGGGGCGAAGATGAATCACTAGCAGAAGGTAAAAGCTTAAGTAACTTTTCGGTAATAGAGACTGGGCAAGTAGACTTATGGGACCTTGCTAAAAAGGACGTATGCCCTTCTCTGTACTGATCGTTTTTGCGCTTCGAAATGAAAACTTTCATGTACTCGTCACAAATAGAGACATCCTTAACTGTCAAAGTGCGAATTTCATCTATACGAAAAAACCCAGCAAAGCCAACCAAGAGGACAAAAAGAAAACGAATAACGGCAAGCGAACCACTAGAAATATAATGATCAGCGATCCTTAAAACTACTTCAAGAGATAAAGGCTCTTTGGGCTGAACTGGACGAGCGAGCTTTCGTCTCGCACCCTCTAAGGACGACTCAACAAGGGGGTGACTAGTGGGGCATTCTACTATACCGGCCAGACTATAACCCCACTTAATACTATAAACAACTGACTCAATAGGAGATATACCAGTATAATTAGAAACAGAAATAGCAGTAAGCTCACTAATAAAAAGCGCAATGTGCAACGGCTTCGCCGGAATGACTTGAACTCCAATCTTTGATTCTGCCCATTTACGCCATCTGATCCAACCAGATTTATATTTCTGAACTGTAGAAGGGGCCTTGGACTCGAACTGTAAATGAAGAAGGTCTGGAACAAGCTTTCATAAAGATTCGTCGGTCAAAGAATTCGCTTCACGCCAAATCTCGGATTGGAGAACATCTAAATAAAACAAAAGAAAACAAGAAAAAGGTGAAAAACAAAAGAAATAATATGATGTCGGGTCATTCAAAACAATACTAGGGCAAAAAAGCAAAAAGTTATAGGAAACAACAAACGTAGGCCGAACTGGATCGGCCAAGTAATGCTGCGAAAAACAAAAGAAAATACAACAGAATAAACCCAATGTAGACCGACTAAATAAAAAACAGCCAAAGAAACACTGCCAAAACAGGCAAAAAAGGCGCTGCCAAAACAGGCAAAACGATGCTGCCAAATCAGCTAAAATAACACCGCCCAATCAGGCAAAAAAGACGCTGCCAAATCAGGCAAAAAGACGCGGCCAAATCAGGCAAAAACACATAACAGCACGATGAAAAAACCGGGGCTAAACAAAACATTAACGCACGAGACCGACAGTAACGAGCCGTCAGGAGAAACAAAAATGGCAAAGCTCACCTAAAATCTATCCTCAAAGCTAACATTTTAAATTTCGGGCAACCGCTGAACACCGACGGACGCAATTTGTAAATCTGCCGCTGGCCGGGACCCTCCAACAATAGGTCTTCAATACAAGGAAGCTCAAACACGCCTGTAACAAAAGACTTGAACTGAGAGGAACTCTCGCGCAAAAAAGGCCAAAAATAGACTGAAGGCCATTGTGGGATGATCAAAGTGCCGTAACCGGAGCAGGAGGAGAGAGCCCTAACAGAAGGCACAATGGTACCCACGGGAGGGCAAACCCAGTTGTTCTCATCTCGCCAATCCTGAGCTAAGGCGTCCACACCGCTGCAACCTGGGGAGGCAAATTTAGAATTGAACCTAGGAAGCTGGGCATTGTAATAGGACGAAAAACGATCAATTGAGTGAGGGCCCCACTTAGCGTCGACAAGTCGAAAAACGGAAGGGTTGACGGACCAGTCGTCTTTGTCAATAAATCTGCTGAGAAGATCCGCTCGTTCATTTAAAGACCTTGGAATCCATTGAGCTTCGAGAACAATGCTGTTAGCAAGACAAAGATTGAAAATATCCATAGCAAGAGCCTGGAAGTGGGATTTGGAGCTTCCGACAGCAACTATGCTGGCGGCACCCTGGTTATCATTGAAAACTTTAACTCTCTTGTGCTTTAACTGAGCTACTTATTAATAAGAAAGCAACACGTAAAAAATGGCTTTCAGTTCGCGAAACGTAGAGCTTTGGCCGATATCCTCGGTCTCCCGCATGCCGCTAACGACGGAACCGTCTAAAGTAGCCGAAAATCCTCCGAATGCTACGTCGCTAGCGTCGGAAAACACAACGGTATGCGTGGCTAACGGTGGCCTAATAGAATAGCCGTTCAAGCAGTCGATGTTGCAATACCAGAATTTCAGCTCTTGTAGAAGACTGGGAGGAAAATGAATAATGTCATCCCATGTCGATCTAGTTTCAATGGCGAAGTACATTTGCCTGGTCAAAAGACGAGAAATTGGACCAACAGCTAACGCGATTGAAATGATAGTGCCTGCTACTCTCGCAAGCTCGCGAAATGAAGACAATCCGTCCTGAATCGCAGAATCTAACAAGCCTTTAAGTTTGAGGACTTTCTTACCAGGAATCCGGAAAGACATTGAAATGGTATCAATCACGAAGCCTGGCCACTCACCGATTTGCATTGGATCCCAGTGAGACTTTTCCTCATTACAAAGAAGACCGGAGGAAGAAAGTACTTTACGTTGAATCAAGCTAGCTGCTGCAGCAGAACATTTGCCTGGTAGACTGCCAAAACCGTCATCTAAATAAATGAAACTGTTATGCCCCATTGAGCGCCAACAGGTAACTAACGGGCGCATTAACTTGGTGAAACAAAAGCACTGAGCGCTGAGCTCGAAAGGAAGAACTGTAAAGGTAAAGTATCTGACAACGCCGGAAAAAGGCCAGGCAAATCCGAGGTACTTCTGGTGTTCAAGACAAATGCCAACGTGATGATAACCGGATTTGAGGTCCCAGGTAAAAAACCAGTGCCCCTCGTCAAGAACTTGAGAAAGCGAGCGCAAATCCTCGTACTTGAATTTTGGCTTAACTAAATAATTGTTAACATGTCTAAGATCAATAACGAGACGCAACTTCTTCCCTTCAGCAACTGTCAAAGGATTAACGCAGAACGGGGGGACTGCGTGCTCTACAATGCAACCATTACTTAGAAGCGCACTAATTGCCTCGGCGACAAAATCCGGGTGCTGAAGCGAGGATCTGTTATTCTTCAAAAAACACTGCGAGGGGTACTCGGCAAATGGCAATCTATAACCACGCCTAATCATATCAAGGACAAAATCTGGCGCGTCTAAAGACTCTTCCCAAAAGTTAAATGAAGATAGCAAACGCCACTGTTTCCGTCTTCCCCGCTAAACTCGTCACCGCAACCAGACAATAAATGAACTAAATCATGTACTCAACTTCGTCAGGCTTCGACAAGTCACCATCTAGTCAATCACGTCGAGAGCTGCTCTTTGAAGAATCCGGCGCAGACTTCACGCATGTAGAACTCAAGTGACCATAATCCCCGCACTGAAAAAAGGGGAACACATACAAAACAACATGAAAATAATGTCCGCAACATAAAAAATATAAGAACAGTTTAGTAGCGTGTGGCGTCGAAGACCCGAAGGAAGAACATAAACTGACAACAACTTTATATAAGAAACGCAATTAACACCTATTACGTAACTGAAACACTTCATTGTAAAATACAGTGATAATACGAAATACAGAACGTGCAGAAAGCAAATATCTGCTGAACTACGTACCGCAGATATTTTGATATTCTGCACTAACCTCAAATGTATATATATGAAACAAACACAGTAAATCACTGAGAATATTGGATTATGGCCTGTGTGTACGCCATAATCGACGAAGTAAAAACAAAGATAGTATAACGTAAAACTGCTGGTTACTTATCTTAAAACAAGGGCCCAAACGGCGGGCTGGCTTAGCCTCTGGACGTGAAGCCCGATCGGTGGGCGTGATTCTTGAAGAACTCAAGCGGGATGAACTGCCGTTATCGCCAGGGCGTGAACGACGACGTTTCTCCTTCGCAACCTTCCTTTCAGCTCTCCTCTCGGCCCGGTAAGTTTTCTTTTCATCGTCTGAGTCCGAGGCGAGTTCGTCGGATAAATACTCGTTAACCGTCGCCCAACCAAACTCGCTCTTGTCGCTAGTTTTATTGCTTTAACGCGCTTGGACACCAATTGCGTACCTGACTCCAAGGCAGCCTTAACTTTGTCGTACGATTTGTGCTTCAGTGCATCAGAAGCTTCGTCAAGCTTGTCCAGAACCTGGAGGGAATGGTCTAACTGCTGCTGGTTACCCTTTCTCTTACACGTGTAATGCTCGCGTCGTGCCTTCTTAACGGCTTGCTCAACGGACGAACTGTTTTCTTCCGAAAAACGTTCGGCAAAATCGGTAAGCCTATTTTCGATAACCTTTGTAAGATCGTCGGTTAAAGAACTCATAGAGCTAGTAACGACAGCCTGTATAGCGGCGCTAACAGAAGGATCTACAGCTTCACGGTTCGGACGAGCACTGCTCTCTTCTGCGTCAGTCATGTTAAAATATAAGAACAGTTTAGTAGCGTGTGACGTCGCAGACCCGAAGGAAGAACATAAACTGACAACAACTTTATATAAGAAACGCAATTAACACATATTACGTAACTGAAACACTTCATTGTAAAATACAATGAGAATACGAAATACAGAACGTGCAGAAAGCAAATATCTGCTAAACTACGTACCGCAGATATTTTGTTATTCTTGTGTTTTCTTCCTGTTCAAGATACAGTGAATGCGCAGCTGCTGCATCTTGCATCAGTGGGAGATTTTCTGGCTCAGTTTCATCCTGAACTGGATCTTCAGACTCCCTGTGGTAGATTAGTTTGCCATTTTCATCCCTCATTTTGTAAAGTGGAAGCTTGCCAGGCTGACTAGCACATTCCTTCCAGGTTTTCTCCAAATAGTGGCATATCTTGCTTATGTTGTTTGATCTGAAGGGATGAAGTTGAGGACCTTGTGCTCTGTTGTCTTGTTCATCTGGTGCATCAAAAAACTCAATAGAACCATCTTCCCTCCACTTCCACCAAATCTCAACCCCAGGTTTCAGAAAATCACAGATCTTGGATAGATGTGCTTGCCATAGGCTGGATCTCTTTGGCATGAGTTCCTTTGAGAAAACAGTTGTCAAACTGTTTGTCTCTGTTGCCATTGCATCTTCAGCTTGAATGTGCAGGTAGGCATTTGCACAAGGTCTTCTATGTGCTTGTTCCAGGTCTTTCTGGTGATGTCCTCAATCCTGTCAAAATATTTCTCAAAGAGCTCAGCACAGATGGAACGGAGACAGACCAGCCTGTACAGCAGTGGTGCATGATCAACAGCACCATGATAATAAATACCACACAGCTTTCGCAGGGTTAATTCCTTTGGTGGGGTGAGCAGCTTCTGGATGGCTTGACCATGTCTAAATGAGATATTATAAAGGCGTAGCACTGATCTGGGGCTTCTTTTCCCATCGTTTTCATAATAAATGCCCATCATCTCACAAAAAAGGAGAAGGACATCTTTCTCGTCTTCTGTGAGGAGATTCTTGTTGGATAGGGCAATGGTCACCTTTAAGATGGCTCTTCTGTAGTCAGTTGCTCTCAGTTTATCTTTCTTCAAGGCCAAGGTTGTGATTTCTTTAAACAGCAACAGGGCGTCAACATTTGTCATGTGTAGAGGCAACTCTGTGAGAATGTTGGCTATGTGATTGAGACATGTGTGGAGAGGTTCGAAAAAAAGGACTTCATAATCTTGTAGATTAAGCTCATCAAGTGACTGTTTCTGTGATCCAAACAGCAAAGCAGGTACTCGGCTTGTCCCTCTCAGCAAATCAGTTAGCCTCTCTTGAAGTTCCTTTTTGTTGCCATGTGCATCAACTCCTCTTGATTTTAATTCTGCTCTGATATTTTTAACTTTGAGGGATTTGAAGGGGCCAGTAGTATCTGATTTTCCAAATTTTCCTTTCAGCACTAGGCTCTGCTTTTCTTCAAGGTTTTGGTACTTTTGGTGAGCCATGTAGTGATACTCGCTAGCCCGTCTCATGTCTCCACCACATCCGGAGCAGCCAAAATGCCCACCCTTCTGTGTACCATCTTCAAATTCTACTGCTGGATTGTCACCATTCATAAATCGCATCTTTTCTTTAAGCTCCACTGTTTCAGTTTTATCTGGCACCTGAACTTCAGTGAAGTTTAGCTCTTTTAGACACTCTCTTCTGGTTGGAATGAAGGCAAGTTGGTCTGAATCTTTTGCTCCAGCAGCACCTAGCATGTAGAGGTGTGGGGCCTCTATTACTGACTGCACATCCACTCCTTTCCCCCCTTGTTTCTCCTTCTGTTCCTGGTTAGTGAGATGAACAGCAGGATCGAACACTTCTCGCACTAAAAACAACATAAAACCTGAGCTAGCTATACTTGAATGGTCATGCCATATGAGTCAGTGTCTTGTTCTCTCACTGCACTTCTTGAGATGTTGGCGGAGTAGGTCATCGCTCATGTTGTCACTGTACTCATGGAGAAGCTGTAGTCTTGTCTTCAGCTGCTCTGGTGTCATGCTGTTATAATCTTGATCGGTTCTCAATCTCAGTAGATCTTTGTGCATTTTTGCACTTTGTGCACAGACTTCTTTCAGTGGGTACTTTCTGGCAGAAACTTTACAGACTTTCTTTTCAATGTTTCCCTCTGAAGTGAGAACTACCTTAGTGTATTCGTTGTCTAGCACAGGGATGCCGAGATTGAATTGCCCCAATGCAATTCTTTGTTTTATGTCTTCTCGTATTCCTTGGTTGGTACGAGGGACAGGAACAGAAACTGCACCACCAACTTGTTTCTTTAACGCTCTCCTCACACGACACTTCCCTTGGTAAATAAATAATTAAAAAAAACCATTATAATTATGTTTTATACTTATATTTGCAGATTTTATTTTTTGTGGGGGTAGGGGTCGGGGGGGGGGGGGGGGAGATGAGGTATAAATAGTAGTCATATAATGATAATATTCATCTAGTAGGCAGGCCAAACAATTTCAAATCAGCCTTACATCCAGTCACAGTCTGATTTAAAAGAGTAACAGGGACCGCGGAGGGGGAGGGGCTGGTAGGGCCGCGGCCCCACCACTTTTTTGCAAATCAAATACTATGATTTTATTCCTTTTTTCGATTTTCAATATGAAAAAATTATTTACAATTGTCAGCCCTCCCACTTTTCACCTTGCTCCGCGGTCCCTGAGTAATCATGACTACCCTGAATTATATGACCGAAAGTTCAATTACAGTCCACAGGTTAGAATAATAACATTGTCATTATATTTGTTTATTTCCTTTTGTGTGAGGAAATCGAACTGGACTGCAAATTGAACTGCACTGCAAATGTGTCACTGTGAATTTTGTTTGTTATTTGTATTTAAAACAATAATTTATTTTTGTTCATGCATGAGTGATAATTATATACCTCCACTGGCTGGCTCGAAGGGGGTTGTGTCTATTCCATTTGACTTCAAGAATTCTTTTATTATTTGCCCTCCATTAGGTGGAGTGGTATCACTGGTATGTCCTCTGATTTGATACTCTTTTGCCTTTGTAGACCAGCAGACAGGTTCATGAGGCCAGTTCTTCACATCTTCCAAAAGCTGTTCAGTGTTCCCGATGACTTCTTTAGGGATGTGAGAACGCTCCTTCATTCCAGGTGGGTTTTTTTCTAGTCTTGTTTTGGCTTGTTGTATTGTTTCGAAAGATTGATAAATTCTTTGTTTTTCTCTTGAAGCCAAAGATGCTCTCTGAGCTAAATGAGAGTCAACGTCATTTTCTTTCCACACAGCTTCAACATAGGTTTTGAATTCGCGTTGTTTTTCGAAACGCTGTTTTTTTTTTCATTTGGGCTTTGTTTCTTTTGAAGGTTTAGCTGTGGTACAGCAAGCAGTACCTCACTAAATGACTTGCCCAGATTTTCCTTGTATGTCTTTTCATATGTCGAAAAGATCATTTCTCCAACAGCTTTGAGTTCTCCTTTGGTTGCTTGAGCCTTTTTGGGGACATGGTTTGCTGATCTGTTTTAAATTTCATTAAAAGGGCCCTTAGGTTTATTTTTGTTTTGTTTGCTTTCAGGGAATGTTTCACTGATAGATGCATGGAAACGTTTGCAGCACTTGCAGTTTCGAATGCTGTGCAGATTTCGTCTAGGTGGTGTTGTTTTGGACCATTTTGCAGAGGAAAACTGTGCAAGATAGGCCTGTTTGTCCGCTGCTTTTCTCCACTGCGATATTTTGTCATCAATGATTTTGTAGCACTTCAGAAATGCAACTGTTGATGTAATTTTTTTACAGTAACTTATGTTAAGATTTTTCCATTAAATATTGATGAAAGTGAATGAAATGCCATATCACTGAAGTTTATATTTACCTCTGTCGAGTAACAGTGGTTTGTAGTCTTTAAATTGCTCAATGTAGAGGTGAAATCTTTCATCTAGAATGCGCCTATTAAACTGGCCCTGTGTTTCATCAGAAGCTCGGATAATGCTCTTAAAAGCAGTTGTTTTTGTCTCCCAAATGAAGACCTTAGCAAACCCACAGCAACAGCAAACTCTCTCCGTCATTTTGAAACTGCGTGCCAATCCGCCAAAATCTGAAGTATTTCGCATGCGCATCGTCTCGAATTTCAACTGAAGCTCATTCCAATGTAGTTAAGTGCTTTATAGAAACCTTCTTGACTGAAGAAGACATAACATTTAGAAGATTGTCCGGCGTTTCGTGGCTGATAAATGTTCGCAGAAAATTGACTTTGCATTACAAATATCTAATACACAGCATTTCCAAAATACGCTTGGTGAATTTATTGAAGCGCTTCGAGTCGTTTACACGCTTTTACCCCAACAAAAGTAGTTCTAATATGACTACAAACGACATTCGTCTTTGAGTTCTAATCACCTCTTTCGTCCGCCATCTTTGTTTAGCTTTCAATGCGATGTTCTTATTGGTCAGCCGCCAGTCTATTTTTTTAGTGGTACCTACCTATCTAATATATATAGATAGCCCAAGCCTAACAGCGTCGCACTTTGAACAAGCTTAACTAAGGTGAAACTTAACTAAGGTGAAAGGTTGGAAGCACAAGAATTAAGATTGACGAAGGGGCTATTTTCAATTTTAGCAATTCTCAAAAACAGTATTACGCGACCGTCTGCACAGTACATTTTTATAGACCGTACAAAAGTTCACAAAAACAACTTTTCTCTGTCTAGAATAAATAGTACCACTAGTTTCCGAATAAAATACAGTTTATGTTTGTCAAAAATTGCCCGAGAAACTGATTTGAAAATCAAAAATTGCAAAATACACAAACATAAGGTTATTTGCATATTAAAAGGCGATGCGAGTGAAGATAGAACCGTACTAATAAAATCAAGTCTTGTTTTGTTTACATAAAATCGCTTTTCAATCTATCTAATGAATGAACAAACACATAAAAATGGACAACACAATCTTCTTTCGAAAAAATTTATTCAAATCTCCATTAGTTTAGGTTTATAAGCAAAACGCGTACCATGTAATTATAGCTCATCGAGTTCAAGCTTTCTTCGATGAAATTCAAGAGATAGGCACGTTTTAAAATCAATTCGCCAAAACTAACAATAACACTAATAACAAGTCACTCACAGATTGATATCAACATAAATTCTCATCGAAAACTGTAATCTGTTTTACCTTTTAAGTTCCTCGCTTGCTTGGAAATTCAAATCTCCGCTTCTGGTTCTGAAATCATCTCCCGCATTGATAAAAATGTAATACATGAAGTTCCTCGAAGCAAGATTTTATCCCTGAAAGCTCGTCTTTTTCCACTAAAGCGGCTTCTGAGTATACCTTAATTAGTATCCCTGTCTTGAGTAGCAAACCGCGAAAAAATGCAGGAAAATAACGAGTTTAATTCTCCGCTAGGCAAAAGAAAACAACTAAAGTGTTTACCGAGCTCACGGCTGTGTGGCCGCGCGAAAAACAAAGCCTTGCTTTCAAGATCCCGGATGTTGTTCCAACACGGCGGGCGGGCGGCGGGCGGACACGCGCCCGCGAAACATTCCGCTAGCCATGACCATGAAAAATCACGGCGTAGGTTCTATGAGTATGGAGCTGCGCAGCCAGGCCTTCGGCCTGGCAAGTGCTACGCTATTAGTTGCCAGGCTCCTGGCCGACGAACGTTCGTCCCAAAATGGCGCCCGTTTTTCTATTTCTTGTATATGCGCTACTTTAAGGGCAAACGGGGTGCCGAATTTATCAAGGACAACCAATGTAAACGGCAAACCTCAAGCTTTTAAAGTTCTTCTAACGTTTTCTGGCCGGAATGGTGAACTGAATGTTAAAATAAAGTTTTATTTCGAAGCTAATTAACAAAATTTGTAAACATCGGAGATTTTTGTCAAAAAATCATACTTTTAAGTTTACGTAATCAACCATTCCGGCCAGAACTCTAAAGAGTACGAAGACCTGCGTATAGAAATGCGTTTACTTGTATAGGTTGTGGGTCATCTCGTCACCCCATTTTAAGTTTTCTATCAAACAATTAAACCTGACGTCACAGGTCACGTGGTTAACAAATTGAGGTTCTGTCAACAGAAATATGTTAAGGCAAACGAGTTTTGTTTGCTTGCCAAGTTTGGTGGCAATTAATCGATTCTGTGAGCTACAATGATTTTTTTTCGTTTTTATAATATTTTAAGCCCAAGCCATGCCTTAACATGCTTGTGTAGTTGAATATCCATTATTCTAAAGTGTTTGTATGACAATCCGCTTAAAAAATTTCTACAGCTGTTTTCGGCCACCAAAAGAATCGGAGACAGTCAAACTGAAATTACGAAGCCCCGCGCAATGGCGCGATACGAGGTCTTGGTAAGGCGCTGTTACACTAGGCAATATTTCGTGCAACTTGTCTCGCAACAACTAAAAACCGTGCGTTGCGATGCTGCGAGACAAGTTGCCCGGAGGGTGTTACACTAGGCAATGTTTCTTGCAATTTGTCTCGCCCGACGGTGAAAGGAGCAATTTCATTGGCTAAAGTCACAAAACGTTGCGACACAAGTTGCAGGAAACGTGTTACACTACGCAACGCTTGAAAAATTCGTTGCGGTGTGGCGAGAATCGTTGCGAAAAGTAGAACCGACTTCTACTTCTCGCAACGATTGCGGCAACAAAAAAATCGCGAGAAATGTTTGTTGCGGGGTATGTTACACTGGGCAATTTTTCATGCAACTTGTGTCGCAACAAAATTGCGAGACAAGTTGCATGAAACATTGCCTGGTGTAACAGCGCCTTTATGAACTCTCCTCTTTTGGTACTTGGTGTTTTGGTTTCGTTGTTCTTGCTTTTTTGTTGAGTAAAATCTTCTTCCTAGTATTGCAAGTTTTCAATTAATAATTTTTTTTAATTAATACGTATCGGAGAATACAAATTTGCCGAAATTATTTGACACTGGTTCTCAGTACAAACACCGTATCGGCGGCATGTTTGCTCTCCTTACCCATACACCAAATGCAAATATGGCCGCCAGGCAATGTTTTGTTTGGCCAAGTTTTCAGAGAAATTAATGATATCACGTAAACAAGTGCTGCTAATTGTATTATCTTGCAAAGTTTGAGTGCTTTTGGTTTAACGGTTGCAAAGTTATGGCTCACTGAAATTTTAAGCATTTGTATGAGAAAAGACATTCTATCCTGACTAGCCTCGCTTTCATGTTTTCCCAAACTTTGATTGCCTATTGCTGGGTTTCACGTGACGTCACGGCGGCCATGTTGGAGTCCCCGTACAAAAGAATTTTAATCAACTTCTTTTGTTAGGGACTCCAACATGGCTGCCATGGCCTTTGTCATTTGAGTCCCACGGGACTGAAGGTCACGTGAGTGAACACCAGCAATAACTTCTCCTTTAATAAGAATATGGCCTTGAAAATGCACACAATGGCTTATTTTGACCTGATCTTTATTATTATTCAATTGCTTTTCTTTTCTTGAGAACCTGTCCAAACAAAAAATTGTTGGACGGCCATATTTGCATTCGGTCAATGATTCTGTATAAGCGCGAAGTCCTCTATGCGCCAATAGGCCATTTGCACGATGAAGTCATTTGACTACTACTACCAGAATTCATTTCGTTTTTCCTTTCTTATTTAAATTTTGTAATCCCCAGTGCGGTTTAAATAACAATAGCCCTAATTTGCACTACAAAACTGAAGGATTCTGGTAGTAGTAGTCAAATGACGTCATCGTGCAAATGGCCTATGCGCATCCTTATTCCATTTGACCTACTTAGACTGGGAACGAGGTAACAGCAGCCAATCACAGCTTGCCTTACTTCCAGCGGATCGAGTTACGTTCTGTGTAAACTTTTCTAGGTAAAGACAAGACCTTGTGATGCCGTTGCAAATTTCTAATCCTGTCTCGTGATTCTATGACGAAGAGCCCTTTTACTTCTCTACGAGTAAGTAAATCAAGTTTTAAAACAGATACATTCACATTGTTTCTCCTTTTGGAACGTATTTTTTTACATGGTGGAATACAGTATTTAGCGTTCAAGATTGCAAACTAAAAGCTTCTCAATCTTGTAGATTTCAGCAGGAGATCAGTCGAGATTTGCAAAACCGTTGTTGTGTTTTTGTGCTGTTTTATTAGATTATTATTGCGCATAAGTCTAGAGAATAATATATCAGTTTGGAACATTCAAAAGTCTTCCCGGTCGAACTGCGATAGTTATTGAGTAAATATATTTAAGCTTAAGCTTTATGCTGAAAGAAAATTATGCACTAAGAGTGCCAGCTATGGTAACGAGAATCGAAGCCCGGAAGAACTTCCGAGATTTCAAGAACATGATTTTTCGCTATTTTTCTTTTGGAGAAAATTGAAAAACGTATTACACCCAAGGAAGTCTTGACTGCTCACTGTTTGAGTGGTCACATTAATTACATATAAAGTTAAGGAATAAGCTTATAAGATTTAGTTTACTTTAAAGTTAGTACCATGTTTACGTGACCTGTGAAGTTAATTAGTTCTTCGATGCTGAAGTCGATGTGTTATGGAATATTCTGTGCCATATTTCAAGTTGTTGACTGTATTAATTAGTGTTACTCAAGCTTATATTAAAAGGCTAGCTAAGACATTTATTCAAAATTTCATTGATCAATAAACTGTAAGCTTTATAGCGCACTTATAAACGTTTTGCCTGCTGAAACAAGAAACACGTAAGAAACATTGTGTCAATTAAATTTCTAATTTCAATTTGATCTGGAATTGGAGGACCACAGGTTTTTCTGTTGCATGACTCACGGAGGTGGGGTTACTTCCCAATACGAGCTATATATAGGTATGTGCCTTCCCAAAGGGTATGGGTTTTGAGCCGTTTTGGTCTGAAATTGGCAATAGTTTTTACATGAAGGGGACCACAAGATCAGTAACCCTTCCCCCCCCCCCCCCCCCCTGGGGTATGACTGTCTGGTGTCAAATTATAAACTTATCATTATATGGGTTTAATTTTTCAGTCTGATTTATAGAGGGCGGGAGACTTGACAGTGTTATTGATGATGAAGGTTGTGCTAAGTGTGGTGGCTGTGCTGGTGTTTGAATTTATAGCAGTAAACACAGGTATGGTGCATGTAAATGAATTAATAATCAATTTGATGATATTTGGATTTTGAGCTTTGACTAAAAAACATGCCAAAAAAATTCTTAGAAACTTTGTTGGAAACTCTTCACTTAAAACTGTCATCATTTACTGATGTAGATATTCCATCTGTTTTTAATAGTGTATACATGTGTACCTGATTGATATGCAATACAGTCAACTGACCTCTGTTTAGTGCATGACCACCCTTGGTGCAGGAAATAGTGGTCGCTTAAAGGAGGTGGTCACTTAAGAGAAAAATCAATTTGAAACAGTATTTGACTGAGAAAAAAAAGTGGTTATTTACAAAGTGGTCACTTACGGGACGTTAAGAGAGAGTTGACAGTATCTACAAACATTTGTAGTCATGGTGCATGGCTGACAAACAGGCCAGTATGCTGTTATCCAAACAGAATTGGATGACGTCATCTGACCGTTGAGTATTTCCACCAATCAGAGCACATTGAGCCCCATTCTTCAATTCCTTCAATGGAGATAAAACGACTAAGAACTACTCCTGATTGGTTGAAATATTCAACGGTGAGATGATGTCAAGAACAAGCCCCCAAACAAATCAAAGGTTTCCTGTGAGCCAACCCGTGAATAAGAAATGCTAATGTGTAACGCAATATTGCGGTAAGCTTATGTTTTCACACTGACATGGTTCGATTTTTTTTAAAATTAATTGTAAGGATTTTTGACGAATGCAAAAAAAACATCACTTTCATAATGTCCAGTCCGAAGATCAAGAAGAAAGAAAAAAAAATAATAAAAAAAATAATGAAGTTCCCGAGCTGGACTTGAACTCACACCTCCCAACTCCCAGTTATTTCAAGGTAGATACGCATCAAAACGCATGTCTCCTTTTAGATCGATTTTAATGTTGCATTACATTCCAAATGCAAAACATCCTTAAGCTTATTGTTGTTCATATATGTTCGTTTACAACAAATTACCGGTAATTATTGTTAATTGCTGGATTCATTTAATTGTTACAAAATGCATTGGTAACAAAGCATTACATCACTAAGTTTACAGCTGATGGAAGGAGCCTTGAATTTAAGGTACCGTTACCGATAACCCCGGCGTTCATTATGTGTGTGCTTATTCACGGGTTAATAAAGGACTAACAGACGGGGAGAAGAGCGAGTGAGAGTGAGCGACCTGACGGACCGTCTGTGAATCAGGCCACTGCATCGGAAGCTTCAACATGATATGGTTGGCTGTTCTGGGTTTTTAAATCGGGACCCTGTAGATAGATTATATGCAAGTGTAGTAGAATACAACTAACTCAAACTTGGATAACATTAACTCAAACCACTGCTATCTCAAACAATTTATTGTTTCCCCTGGGAGTTTGAGTTTATTGGGGTTCAGCTACATCTACTAACATTGTAAATTGCCGTGCTAAATTATTGAAATCCATGCAGCATTAATGTGACATGGAAATTTTGTTCCCTGTGATATCATTTGACCTTACCATTTTATATTTGCTAAAATACTGGGTCTACAATAATTATTATAATAACCTTAACTGAATTTCACTCATGAAACCAGCCTCCCTTATGTGCAGTAATTTTATTGTTATCTTATCCACCGCATGCTGCAGCTTCCCCTTGTGATCCCAGATGCTTTAGTCAAGGGACATGTCAAAGTAATGGACGCTGTCTTTGTTGGTGGGGATGGACTGGTCCTAAAGCGAAATACATCACATCTGGCCCATTAAAAAATAGGATACTGGTAAGTCAGGCCTGTCTCTGGTTTCCTGGCATTGTTTTAAAAATGAACTTCATTAACCAAGGTACAAACTAAAGGGGAGGTAATAACTGTTACTATCTCTGGGATTTTGATCTTTTTTTGGACAAAACCAATATGCTACAATACCTTTATTTGCCAGCACCCTGACATTTTTAACTTTTTAGTTATTTTAGAGTTCTGGTACCCTTTAATTATTGTATTTATATTTAATTAATCCTTGTAATCTATTTATTTAAACATCTTTGGGTACAATAAAGCTTTGTTGTTGATGTTGTTATATATACTTATTTACTTGTAATAATATACTATAAACACCAAGAGAGTAAAATCAATCAATTCTTGAAAGAGGAATAAATTATGGTCTGTTAATCATTTTTCTTTTGTTCCAAACTCAGGCAGACTACTGCATCACAGCATGTTCTTACGGCATGTTCAATCTGAATCTAGCTTGTGCAACCCTGTGTGATCCATCTTGTAATACAGGTATGGCAAATAATATGCTACATGTACTATCTATAGGGGTTTGAGGGGTGGAAGTTCCCAAAACAAATTTACCTGGGGGGTGGTGATGGTGGGGGGGGGGGGGGGGGGGTTATATGCACCCAGACCACCTAGAAAAAATGTGGCCTTCATCCACTCGGAACTTCTCCCCCAAATGAAAAATCTTAGATAGAACCCTGCATGTTCATTGAATGTTACTGAATGCAGCATTTCATTTTGTAAAAACACAAAAGTAATGTTAATCGGCTAGATCATGTGGTCAATCTCTTGTGTATAGGAAACATCTTGCATGGTTTTCCACAACCATTGTTCACATTTCACATATCATAACATAAATTGGACTGCGTTGTATGCTCATGGGGCCTGTTTCTTCCACCTGTGCGCAGTGGTAGATGAAGATGTCGAGGGACACGTAGCAAATGCCTGCATGAAGCCAGAAGGACATATTATTAGTGTCTTGAGATCTGGGGAGCTTGAGGGAGGGGTCACCTTTGAAGATTGAGTGTATCAGGCTAAGACAAACAAGGGTGGTTAGCTGACTTATGAGGAGAGTGTACGTCAGTTAATTTAGCCACAGCAACAATCAAATTTATGATGATTTCATATAAAAACCTGACCAGCCCAGAAAGTACTTATAAACTAAATGCAATTCAACATGTAACAATGACTTTCAGCAATTTGCAAAAATTGTTGCAATTTATTTGAGAACTAATTCAGAACAGTCTGTTTTATTGCTTAAGGCATCAGAAGATTCATTAACAACCTTTTGATCCTGACTACACATACCGCTATAAAAATGGAATGCAAATAATTTACCTAAACGTTGACTCACTGCTAGCCTTAATTTTACAGCCATTAACTGTAACGGTCAAATGGCATCCAATTACTACAGAATTTAACTACAACTGCAGATAATTTGACTGTACCTAAGTAAGTTCTACCAGAGTGAAGGCCAAATTAGTACTAACAGTTAAATGACTGCAGTTTAGCTCGATCTCCATGCAGCAAAGATGCGTGTAATTGTTGTATGACGACCTAATATATTGTATTTTTGTGTCCATGAACATATTTTTCCATATATTGCCAATGCAGATAAGTAATCACCATTTTGCATTTAGGTTCTTACTCTGGCCTTGGAAGATGTCTGTCGAATGGCCGTTGTCTCTGCTCATGGGGTTGGACTGGTCCTAATGCTTCCTATGTCAATGGAGGAAGTTATAACAACAGAATCATGGTAAGCTAGGATGGGGTAAGGTAAGGAAGGATGGGAGGGGAGAATAAGATTTGCAATCAAACTCAGCAGTTCACTTTAAATTGATACATGACTGGATTTTACAGTAACAGTAATGTAACTGCGTGCCTTTACAGCCATGCTCCGTCACACATGCATGACCAGTATTTTTGAAAATTTGAATGGACACTTTTCAAGTTTACGCGTCAGCTTTGTAAATTCATTCCGAGATTCGGAATTCTGTGAAAATTTTACTGCATTTTCGGAAACAAAGAGCAGCAAAATTAATCATTCTATTTGAAATGTTACATATCCAAACAATGTTAGGTTTTTTATGCTTGTGACTTTCAAAGTGTTTTCCAAAGAGATCTTCAAGGTTTCATTCAAATCTCGGATGTTACAAAGAAATATTCAGATGTTCATTTCAGTCTTGTGGGTTACTGGTCATGCAAGACGGAGCATGGCTGTAAGCCAATAGGAGAAGTGATCTTTGTTTATACCCTCATTAGCATAATGTGTCTCATTTTCTAATCAAGCTACAAAAAAAAAATCAACTCCAAATTTTGAAAGGGCAAATACCAGTAGTATAGTTTTGGATGCCTCCCTAACTATAAACCATGGCTGGGTTGTTCAAAGCACGATTAAGCTAACTCAGGATTATAGCGTCAATTTTGAATCCAGTTAAATAACTCAACAATTGAAAGTTTTCCAAAGCTTTCTGCCCTTCAGTTTTGACTTTAACTTGTCGTCACTAACTAGCTACATGTGTATAAATGACCTTTAGATTTAAAACATTAATAAAAATGAGAAATGAAATCCTCGGTCAACTTTTAATCCAGGATTAGTGTTAATTGGCTTTCAAACAACCGGGCCCGGGCTTAAAATTTTAAACCATTATTTTTTTTTCTTGAGTTAACTCAAAAATTTGTTTTTGTCTTCTCTCTTTTTTTAGGCTGACAAGTGCATTAAGCCATGTAATTATAATAATGTTTACAGAAATTTTAATTGTATCACAAGTAAGAAACCTACATCTACACCAATGACCTCTCCTCAACCATCAACTGCTGCAAAGCAAGGTGATTAAAGCATTAAATTTACTGGAAGTAAAAGATCTAGAACAATATTAAGCCTTCATTTCTTCCATTCAAACCTACTGAGCAGTTAACTTAGTTTTCTTTGCTGCTGTAAAGGGTGGTTCTATCTTTTGAGTCTCTGAATGTGAATCTCTAATAAAATAAAAACATTCAAAATGAGATGAAATCTGTTGAGCAATTCCTTATTCATTCAAATCCTCTAACTCATGAAATCTGATCCTTATAATGGCCACCTCTCTACAAAGACCATGAAATTCTAACTGAAGTTGGCTGTTGTAGAGGAGAGGTCCCAATGCAAACAAAATTGTGACATTCTCTTGATCAATTGATGCATTATTAACAGTTCTGTAAGTAATAATTCAGGATATTTGATTGAAATAAAGTTCTGTAGTAAACCAGTTGATTCTCGACCTTAAGAGTGCCAAAAATCAAGAAAAAACTCCAAATTTCATTTTATAGAATATTGAAGAACAAATAGTACCAAAAAAGTATACGGTACTCACAAAGAGGTTTCATTTGAATGGTCGCACCATAAGAATTCGTCAATAGACTCAAAAGTTACAACTGTGTACAATCTCCATATAATGGGAATGAAAGGGTTAAATGATAGGTTTCTCAAAAATAAATTAACTTCTTATAAATGTACAAAAACCAGTCAAGAGAATCGGTATTTTCATCTTGTTTTAATTATTTCTTCATCAGTTGCTTCTCAGTGTGACCCCAGATGCACACCAAATAAGGCAGGAATGAAATGTGAAAGTGATGGACGCTGTCTTTGCTGGTGGGGATGGACTGGGCCTAATGCGACATACATAACATCTGGGGCATTGAATAACAGGATACTGGTAAAGTCTGATTGTTTATAGTTGATTATCATGATCAGTCATTTGAATGGTCACAAACACTGTCAAAGCTTGCGAACTTCATCCAGAGACCCGACCCAAAAGCTGGATTAATTACCACCTTATTATGCAGCATAATAAACAATACCAAAGGAATATACTGCTCAGTACTAGCTTTCATTTGAATGGTCACACTTCAGGATTTCATAAGAGCCACCTTAAACAGCATATAATAAACAGTGCCACAGATAAAATTACACAGTATTATAACCTGCATGTTCATTCATTCAAGGTTTCTAAAAGGGCCGGCATTACTTACTTCCTCATTAACTTGATTCTGGATGAAATCCTTGTATTCTTTCTTATCAGGCTGACTACTGTACGACTGCCTGTCATTACACTCATGACTATCGGAATCCATCTTGTGCCCGCTTCCCTACCCCTTCAACGTGCAGTGTGCCAGTGAACAAAACTGTTCCACCCCTCCCCTGTGATCCAGATTGTGGCACAGGTAACTGAATAAGTTAATACATACTAGGTAATTAAGTATAAAGGTTAGGTAAAGTCCCACACTAGCCACAAGTGGCTCACTTAGCCAGAGCTTATAAGGACGTTTGCACTATTTGTTTATACACATCCTACTGTGCATGCAATTTCATGTCACACTGCCATGCTATGCCATGATCATGCACATATGCAAGTTCACACTCCGATCAAGGGAAGAAATTTAAACACATATAGGGGAGTGTTAGCTGTTGTGTTAACTTTGCTTAGAAACAAAGTCAGTGACATCCCATTTTTTTTTACATTTCTGACACAAATAACCCATTACCTAACGGTAGCAAAAGTTTTATAACAAATCAAAGATTTCCGTGTGAACATACTTGACCCAGTTTCCATAGCATGAAGCAACTAGGAGTGTTGCTACTCCCCCCTGGATGGGATGCTAGTCCATCACAGGTTACGGTACCCCCAGCATTTTGTCACCTGTGCCCATTTATACACTTGGGTGGAGAGAGACGATGTGGACTAAAGTTTCTTGTCCAAGGAAAAAATACAACCACTGATACGAGGCCTCAAAGTACCAACGTTTGGACCAAAAGTCCAAACGCACTATAACCACTAGCTACTTAAACACCACTGCACCTCCACTAGCAAAGCTGATAGAATTTTTTTTAGTTGCCTCTCTTTCTTTAACTTCAGTCATCTTCCTTTAGACAAGAGACTTTGCTTGATGTGGTCTCCTTCCACCCAAAATATTGGTGATCCATTA
>JAJGOT010000234.1:1282500-1284168 GCA_022457155.1 Cladopsammia gracilis | reverse complement strand
TTTCATAAACAATCGTCATAAAAGACAAGCAAAAAATTACAACACTCCTAGGCATATGCCTAGAACGCCAATAACAGCCACGAAGGCTTTCAGGTACATAAATATATAACTAAGATTTTTTTTTTTTCAAAAAACCTAGCAATATGGCCATACCGACCGCAGGCGGTAACACTTAAACAGTACAAACACACGATCGTTGATTGGAAGGCCCCCAAAAAACATAAAACTAGGTCACATAAGACAATCACGCCTCTCAAAGAACATTATGTTCACCCAGATACCTATAACGCATATTATTGGGCTCACCACGCCCGTTTTGAGTTTCCGCTGGACTCATGCAAAATACGCTTCTCAATCGGCATAGACCCTTAAGAGGGGCTATCTTTCAGTAACTGCGAGTCCTCAAAAGAGAACCCAACTGACAATATATCCCCCTCTTATAACAACTATCTTAGACATTATATCCTACTGACACCGCCGTTGGACTCGACCTTTTTAAGTCATTATGGACTCACATAGAAACGCGTTATCTCAACAATGAGCTCACAAAGATACTCCACCTGCTTCGTCATTGGGCTCACAAAGAAACCCTTTATCTGAACAGTGAGTTCACAAAGATACTCAACTTACTTCGTCATCAGGCTCACAAAGAAACCCTGTATCCCAACAGTGAGTTCACAAAGATACTCCACTTACTTCGTCATTGGGCTCACAAAGAAACCCTTTATCTCAACAGTGAGTTCACAAAGATACTCAACTTACTTCGTCATCAGGCTCACAAAGAAACCCTGTATCCCAACAGCGAGTTCACAAAGATACTCCACTTACTTCGTCATTGGGCTCACAAAGAAACCCTTTATCTCAACGGAGAGTTCACAAAGATACTCGGCTTACTCCGTCACTGGGCTCACAAAGAAACCCTTTATCTAAACAGAGAGTTCACCAATATACCCTACTTACTCCGGTCCGTCAATTTGGCTCACCCAGCAACAAGTAATCTCAATAGCGAGTTCACAAAGAGACTCAACTTACTCCGCCATTGGGCTCACAAAGAAATCCTTTATGTCAATAGTGAGTTCACAAAGATACTCAACGCAATTCGTCATTAGGCTCGCCAAGAACCCCTCGTTTCACCTTGCCATAGCCCAGTCACGTAAACATGAGACTAAAACCTCACCTATCGCTTTCAATCTTGGGCCCGATATAATATACCGTCGATATTCGGCGAGCAAAAATGTCTTAACACCCCCGCGAACAAAGGCTAAATACAAAAAATCTACCGAATCTAATTAGGAATTCACACGTGCAAAATTCCTACAAACACAACCGAAATAAAAACGCCGCCTAAACTACAACAAACAAGGGTCCGAAAGAAAAAATTGAAACGGAAACCGGAAAAATAAATATCCCGCTCGCCCCAACGAACCAAACCATAGCTATTCCCGAAATAACACTAAAATACACAAAACCAAGAAGCGAACCTGTAACTGCTCCGCTTTGGTGAACGATGAACTCGGAGCCCCGCCACGTGGCTCGGCGAATGTACTTGTTCCGCGACTGACGCACTCATCGAAGCGCTACTAAAACCAAGAACTTCGTTTGAAGAAGCTTGAATTTTGTGGTTGAAGAGGGAGCACGACCTGCTGCGGTAATTCTATGGCCACAACA
>JAJGOT010000234.1:1245000-1277500 GCA_022457155.1 Cladopsammia gracilis | reverse complement strand
ACCCACATATTAAAGGCAGTATGTTCAATAAGACAAGACTACGTGTTTTTCACCTACAGAATGGCAAACATGCCTTACAATGGGGTGGTTCGTATTTCAAATCAAGCAGGTCTCTATGAAATGTTTTGGACACATTTTCTTCAAAACGGATGTAATTATCACCTATTTCAAAATTGTTTATAATAAGCAGATTCGCCTATGCTCCCCTCCTTGAAGGCTAAATAATTTTCCGTTATAGTTATATACAACATTATTTCAACGAAGACTTAGCTATGTCCATTCCTAATACTCCACTTTGCCAAATTCGTCTTTATCAGTGACTGGATGTTTTTTCTCCTTTTTTCGTTGTCAAACTGACGAAAGCTCGAGTCCCGTCCTTCATTTCAGCATCCAACACTCGTCTAAAGATAGCAAACTAAGTGAGGAATAGAGAAAAAATTGTCGAACTTAAGTTCAATGGAATTTTCTTAAGTTTTAAAATCAGTATCAAACAGCATCCCTCTCCAATAAAGCCAATTCACACATCACAAGGGATTGAACTTCATGCCTGGGTTCTTTTCACCAAGAACCGGCAAATGCTGCAGGCAATCTGGTACAAAGTTTTGGGAGGGTATGGATCTTTGGAAGACTTTGCCACTTCTCGAATGAATTTTGACGACCAGTAGTTCAGCGTCAAATTAGCTACAGCTGAGTAAGTGGCTAAACTTTGTGCAATTCATAGTCTTTGAAAACTCTGCCAACTTCAAGTGATGGAAACTAACACTTCACACTCGTTGCCAATCCTCAAAAATGCCTGCTGCCAACTTATTTTTTATCTTGTTGACTTCCGTACAGCTCAGGACAGCTCTCTCAACACAAATTTCCTCTTCGATAGTTTTCGGCGAGCCAAATCTTCCTTCGGCCATGGAAGAGCAATATGTAAAACACTAATAGCTTACAATACTTTTGGAATACAAATTTGGCACAACGCGAAACTGTTACGGATAGTTAAAAAGAAAAGCTTACAAATACAATGAATGCTGACTCAGAATACAAGAAATCACACAAACAATGGCCTGTTAAATGTTACGAGTGATCGATGAGAGGAATGGTAGCTTGCAGACTAAACAGAACTCAGGGTTGTCTACAACAACTCACCACTCTGAACTTGATAAACAAACACGGCCTCTGCCAACTTGAATATACACGACCTCAGTCACACTTGAATAATCACGGCCTCTGCCAAACTTTCCCAGCTTGTGAAAAACTAGTGAAACTTTCAACTAATGCTCGCCTGTTTATATACTTTTCGGTATGAAATTCTAGAACCTATGCTGCCCGCACAGGGCAGCCATCCTAATTCTGTTCTGATACCATCCTCGGAGACCCGGGGGCAGTTAGTGGGGCGAGGGAGAGTACAAAAGGGCGAAACAAAATCGGCGAGAGAAAAGGTAGAGAGGGAGAAAGAGCCCCTGGGGACGAAGCCTTACCAGGCCAGTTCCAAACGGCCTCGCCAATGCTGGCTCCTGATTGGGCACAAAAATACAAAAGATTTTTGTGCCCAATCAGCGAGCAGCTAGTCTGGAGTCTATGTCGTGCGTTCTTACACGAAGCAGTGCACGAAAGCAAGCCGTTCGCCATGTTTATCTCGCTCGTGTGACATGGTTTTGCTTTGCTCGAAGAGGAAAGTTTCAGTTACTATGAGCTTCAAAGATCAAAATGACCTACAGTTGTTAAACATGAAACCCGAAGGAAAATTCACATTTAGCATCGTTCTCAGGTATTGCTTCAATTTTTCTGGATCGTATCTATTTTGTTACCATGCATCACTTGTACATTGTAACTGAAACTTTCCCATGCTCGTCAATTTTTTGTCGCATGGGCCAGACAGGTATGCCGAGCGGCCCGCACTTGCTACGCACGCAGCAAATCAAGTTCCATTTGCGTGCCAAACTCAAATGGCTAAAGCTTCAATCAATTTGCAACATGTCAGCTACAAATTTCGTAAACGACCTTCATCGTATCACTCTTAAACCTGAAGATTTAAATTAAGAAGTTTTTTCTTAGTTCAAATAGAGGTAACTCCTTTTTTTTTTTTTCTTGAAAGAAGGATGTTCTTAATTTGAGGTGTCTGTTCTTGATTTAAGTGTTTTGCCAAAAATTGGCTTCTAAGTCTTATATAAGATATTGATTTTAAGGAAGAAAGTTTTCTTAAAACAAGAATTAAATTCTTAAAATAAGAAATCTAATTTAACAACAAAAAGGTTCTAACCTGTCGATTTGTTTTAAGAAATTCTGTTTAAGAGTGCGTTGTTTAGAACAAAGTTTGTTGTTATTTCTTGGAGTGAAGGAATAAAACTCTCAACAGCAGCTTGTAATTGAACAAGTTTTACGTAAACAATGTGTTCTTGGGCAGTTGCCTTAGCCTCCTCTTCAAACCGAGGCCAAGTGCAAAACCATTCATATGGATATAAGTTTTATTTGCATGAGAAACAAACCTCATCAATATGAATGGCTTTGCACTTTGCCTCGGTTTGAAAAGGAGGCTAAGAGCAACTCGGAAATTGGCTATTCAAGTTAAATTATACTGCAAAACCTGTCTTCAGTGGATACTCTCACATCCTGAGAGACCCAGGGGCAGGGGTCCCCTGCTATTCATTTCCACTCAGTAGAGGGTGTCTGCTTGATGCAGGTTCTAATAAACTATACAATAATAATCAATCATTGACTCTCTCATATCTCCACCATTATTATACCTGAATTTCTTAACACTATAATTATTTATCATTATCAAACTGTAACAATATCTACAAAATATGGTACACAGAAACCTGTTAAACTGACATCATCAAGCAATAAATTGTGTTCACCATGGATGGACAACAGTACGGTAAATGTAATTATTGTTACAACTACAAACAGTAATACAGCTGTAATTACAAAGTTACTCCATGTTGGGCCTGGGCAAAAATTATGCAACTGTCCACCTTTATAATTCCAAAACAGTGTATGTGTTAAAATTACATATCGGGGGGCGAGCATGGATAAGAAGTAGACGTGTCTAACGGAGCTCCGACCGAGGTCGACGATTTTGAAGTTTTTTTGGATGATTTCAATGTCCACAAAGAGAAAAGATAGGTCTCCAAGCACGAAGACAACCAAAGAATCGCCAGACGAGAAGAAAAGTAAAGAAGAGGTAAAAGAATTACAAAGCGATTCCGACGAGGCCTTCGAGGCGCTGGAAATGGCGGAAAGTTTGGGTAGCAAATTGGAAGTAATAATGCATAAGCTGAACAAACTCGACGTCATTGAAGCCAGAATTAACGAGGTGTTCACGACGCTTTCCAGTATTCAACAGTCGCTAATTTGTCTAGAAGAGGACGTTGAGAATTTAAAAACCAAGACCGGGAAACTGGATAACGTTGTTAAAGAACTTGAAGAGAGCGTAAGTTTTAATGACGAAGACATCAGCAACTTAAAACGTGACACAAAGGGTGCGGAAAAGGAACTAAACGATCTCAGGAAACAAATTCTTTATTTAGAAACATATTCCAGGAGGGAAAATGCGATATTTCATGGTATAGAGGAAATGGAAAATACGGAAGATTCCCAGCAATTGCTTGAGGATACGAGGAAAGTTATGTATACCTTTATGGAAGAGCATCTTGACATCGAGAACCCTCAAGAAAAAATTGAATTCCAACGAATTCACCGTTTGGGGAAACCAAATCCAAGGAGAACTCGCCCAATAATTGCAAGATTCCTCAGGTATTCTGACAAAGAACTGGTTATGGACAAAGCCCGCAAGAAGTTAAAAGGAAAAGATTTCTACGTATCTGACGATATTCCAAAGCCTTTATACGAAGCAAGAAAGAATCAAATGAACAAATTCAAAGACGCAAAAAGTAAGGGATACTCTGCGTACTTCAACAAAGCCCACCCGGATAATTTATATGTAAATGGTAAATATATCGCCCCTGACACGCCAATTGATTAATTTTCCTTGATTTTCAGCGTTGATGTAATTTTCCTGAATTTTGTCTTTTCTTGCTCAAGCAAAGCGAATATTGCATATTTCTATCCCTTTTGTGGCATTGTACTTTTTTAATGCAACACTATTTTTGAGTTATAAATTGTATATTATATTATAACCACTGCCGACCACTTTTTCGGAGTGCTCTAAACAAAACATCCGACGGAAAGCAGGCATCGCTCAACTCGAGGTAATTTTTATGTTATTTGTTTTATGTATCTATGTTTATGTAAATGTGTGTGGTACTTTATGGATATATTGTGCAACAGCTTCAGGGTTTTGGCGCCGACACATGAGGGAATTATTCAACAAACTAAACAAAATTATTTATGGCTTTGACAATAGCATCGTTAAATGTCAGGGGACTAAGAGATGACATTAAAAGAAGAGAAGTGTTTAATTGGCTTCGAGCAAAAAAATATGCAATTTATATGCTGCAAGAAGTTCACTCAACTGACAATACTAATCACAAATGGTCGGCAGAATGGGGCTATCGAACTATTTTTAGTACCTACATGAGCAGCAAGGCAGGGGTAGGCAAACTTTTCAACAACAACTTTAATATGGTAATTCAAAAAGTTTACACGGACCCTTCCGGACGTTTCATTATTTGTGATATAAAAGCGGATGAAAAGCTCTTAACCTTGGCTAACATCTATGCTCCAAATGAAGACAACCCAGATTTTTTCAGTGTGTTTTTTGAACACCTCACGGATTTTGAATGCGATGATATTATCATAGGAGGCGATTATAATATGGTACTTGATATAGAAAAGGACAAGAAAGGCGGCCGCGCTAGAACACATCAAAACTGTCTTAAAATTATTCAGGAATTTTCAGAAAAATTTGACTTAGTGGATGTCTGGAGAGTTATACACCCTGAAATTAGAAGATATACATGGCGCCAATGTCATCCAAAGGTACAATGTAGACTAGATTTTTTCTTAGTTAGTCAAAGTACAGTTAACATCACATCTCTCGCAGACATTACTCCTGGTTATAAAACTGACCATTCCATGATTATTTTAGGTTTACTACTGCATTCCAATCCACGGGGTCCGGGTTTTTGGAAATTGAACACATCTCTTCTGTTGGAAATGGACTATGTTAATCAAATTAAGACAACGATTCGAGAAACTAGAGAGGAATATAATGATCCTGAACTGGTCAACCCTTCACTTCTTTGGGAAATGATAAAGCTAAAAGTGCGTGAGAAATCAATTTATTATTCCAAGATTAAAAACAAACAACAGAAACAACAGATAACTGAACTAGAACAAGTAATTGCTAAATTGGAAGAAAAAATCGACAAAATGGACATTAGTGATCCGCAATTGTTTCTTTTTGAAAATCAGTTAAATACGAAAAAGGCAGAAATGGAAAAAATCATTGAATTTCGCACTAAAGGCGCAATACTGAGATCCAGGACAAAATGGTACAATGAAGGAGAGAAAAACACAAAATATTTTCTAAACCTGGAAAAACGACACTTTAAACAGGGGACAATAAGCCAAATTAAAACAAATGACAATGAAACCGTCACCTCCGATAAACAAATTTTAACTGAATGCGAAATATTTTATAAGAACCTTTATACATCTAAACATAAAACAAGGAACGATTATGATACAACTTTTTTCTTTGAACACGAAAATGATACAGTCCTCCATGATTATGAACAGAATGCGTGTGAAGGTGTGCTTACAGAAAAAGAGTGCCTCGAGGCTCTAAAAAACATGGAAGCTGAAAAAACTCCTGGAACTGATGGGCTGCCTGCCGAATTTTATAAGGTGTTTTGGAAAGATATATCGGTCACTTTAATCAATGCTTTAAATTATGCCTATGAAAAGGGACAACTTTCAGTAACCCAGAGAAGAGGAATTATCAAACTTATACCTAAGAAAGATACAGAACCTTATTTTCTTAAAAACTGGAGACCCTTAACTTTACTAAATTGCGATTATAAAATAGCGGCAAAATCAATTGCTAACCGCTTAAAAACTTTTATCCCTAAACTTATTAATAATGACCAGACGGGCTTCATCAAAGATAGATTCGTTGGAGAAAATATACGACTCATAGACAGTGTTATTTGCTATGCCAAAGAAAAAAATTTACCTGGACTACTCCTATTTTTGGATTTTGAAAAAGCATTTGATACAATCGAATGGCCTTTTATTAGAAAAACTTTAGAATATTTTGGTTTCGGAACCAGCATCACTAGGTGGGTAAACCTTTTTTATTACCACCCAGAAAGCTGTATTTTAAACAATGGATGGGGGACCAATTTTTTTAAAATCCAACGAGGTGTTAGACAGGGTTGCCCTCTCTCGCCTTACCTTTTTATTTTATCAGCAGAGGTTTTGGCCAAGGCAATTCGTAAAAATAAAAATATTAACGGCATGCGCGTAAAGAACAAAGAAATTAAGCTAAGTCAGTATGCAGACGACACGACGCTAATATTAGACGGGTCTAGAGAATCTCTATTGGCCTCACTTCAACTTTTAGATGGTTTCTATGAGGCCTCCGGCTTGAGGCTCAATGACAAAAAAACAGAAGCTCTTTGGATAGGAGCAAATTGTGGAAATCAAGAAATACTACTCACTGGGCGAAATCTTAAATGGCTAAAACACAAAGTTAAAACGTTAGGAGTTTGGCTCTCAGTTGATCCGGAAGCTACCGCAACCCTAAATTATAATGACAAACTAGATAAAGTACGGAACATTTTAAGCTGCTGGAAATATCGCAGGCTTACTATGATAGGTAAAATAGCAGTTCTAAAAAGTTTAGTAGCTTCTCAACTCGTTTATGTGCTGTCTCCTTTACGCACAAATGTGAAAGCTGTCAAAGAAGTAAACAAACTATTCTATTCTTTTCTCTGGAATGAAAAAGGAGATAAAATTAAACGAAAAGTCATTATTAATGATTACTCAAAGGGCGGACTAAAAATGATAGATGTAGAGTCTTTTAATAAGTCTCTAAAAACCATATGGATAAAAAAATATTTAGATAAAAATAACCAAGGAAAATGGAAATTGTTTTTTGATCTTGATTTAGATAGATTTGGAGGCACAATATTTCTCACGGGTAACCTTAATATGAATGACATCAATAAGGTCTACAAAATCCATAACGGTTTTATAAAAGAGGCTCTCACAATTTGGACGGAAATAAATTTTGAGAACCAAATAATTTCTGAGAATCAATTTCTCGACCAAAGCTTATGGCATAATTCACTTATTAGAGTTAATAATCGACCTCTTTTCTTTCCAGAGTGGTATAAAAAAGGAATTATACAAGTGAAACATCTGAAAGATGACTCAAATAATTACCTATCTTTAACTGGCCTGCAAGAAAAATACTGTTTGACCGTATGCCCTTTAAGGTACTATGGTCTCTTGTCTGCTCTTAAATGCCTCTGGAATATACATAAAAATAAATGTGCTACAAATAACTCTGAATATGAAAGCTTTTCCACAAGATTGATGCGAGCCAATAAAACAAACCCATTGGTATATAATAAACTTATAGAGAGAAAAAGCATTCTTCCTACACAAAGTCAACAGAAATGGAAAAGCGATTGCAACTTAAATGATGAAAAATGTATCAACTGGTGCGAGGCATACCTTCTGGCTTCCAAATGCACAAAAAGCACGAGACTTATTGAATTCCAATTCAAGTTTTTACATAGACGAATACCAACTAATGAATTTCTACATAAAATAGGAATAAAAAATGATCCAAAATGTTCCTTTTGTGAAAAAGAACCAGATAAACTTGAACATCTTTTTTGGTCTTGTCCGAAAGTTGTTACTTTTTGGAATTTTTTAATGGCGCGGTTAACTCTATCCCAAATTATTTCAGAAAATTATATAATGAGTACATCTGTTGCTTTGGGACTGATGCCGGATGCTTCAAAAAACCATCTACAATTAAATTTCTGCTTTCTGCTAGCAAGACACTACATCTGGATTTGTAAATGCAAAGAAACGGCACCTACAATCGAATGCTTCCTGCGATACCTTAAAACAATTTATGAAATCGAAGTCAAAGCGGGTGACACTCTCCCCAAAAAATGGAAACTCCTAGACACTCTATGGTAAGAGATCCCCCCCCCCCTCCGTTCCCCTCCTCCCCCTCCTCCTGTAGCAATATCCTTCAGTAGAAGTTGGCGAAAATGCCCTGTAATGACTGGCACAATGTTTTTAAACCCCTTTTCTCACCATTGTTATTAACTGTGTAAATAAGTAATGTGAGTAGTCAGATGTGTAAGTATCGCTTGTAAATAATGTACTTAGTATAGCAAGTGATGTAAATACTGTTAGTATAATGATGTAATTCGTGAATCAATGTAAGTAAGTTATGTAAAGTTTAATAAAAGTTTTGTGTCAAAAAAAAAAAAATTACATATCAATAGTAATTATAACAAATGAATCGTACACAATTGAAGGGGCGACTTAAAAAAAGGTTAAATGGCAATATAATTATCTGAGCACAGCACATAAAAATAATCAGAAATGCACATCCAAAATGGAATTGAAAAATTCAGCCAGTCAAACAATCAATCACTTAGGGCTTTTTTCAACACACCCCTTGGATTACATTTTCCCTTACTGGAGGTGAGAAGAAAAAAAATAAATCTCCATTTAGAAATTGGTGCGGTCTAGTTGGAGAAATAAGGTCCCTCCTCCCACAAGGTGTTCCAGTACTGATGCCCTCACAGCAACTGCTAAAGCAGAAACACAAAAGAAGATCATGCATTTAAGTTTTAACCAAGGAGTTGAGATTATTGTAAGTCCAAACAGGAAAAGTGTAAAACTGTATGTTAAAAAGGTAACAAGCGATATTATGAGTAATTTTTTTGTGGCTTGCCAAAGAAGCTATCATCAAAGGAGTTGATTGCCTTAGAACCATGGTTTATGTCAAAGACTATCAAACCTGTGGTGACATTTACAACTTTTTGATGCACACTTTACAGGAAAAAGCATATTGACAAAAAGATTCTCCAAGAAATTCAACGAATAGAATCATTGCAATGTACCACAGTGGGACATCATCAAATATCCAGCAACATGTGTTATATTCTGTAAGAGCGTGTGAATAGTTATTGCCACAAGTGCCCTTGGAATGGAAGTAGACATGAAAGGGTTGTACCGTGTCATTAACTATTGTCCCCCAAATGAAACAGAGTCATGTGTTCAGGCCCTTGGAGGGCTGGTCAAAATTCTGGATCTCTACCACTGTTCCATGGCAGACAGCTATGTCTGTGTGAACCTGAGATGCTAGATTTCCTCAGGTCAACAACATCTAGAAGGGAAAAACTTCTTGTTTTCTTTGGTGATTCTGGTGAAAACAGTAATGTGCTACCAAAGCATTTATACTGTGATGTTTGCTCTCAAGACTGTCAGTGTGGAGAATGTCCAAACAGTGAAGACAGTATGGTATCCCTGATATCAAATGATGCAGCATCCCCAAAGGAGAATGATCTCAAAGGAAGGGAGGTGTCAGAAGCTGAAAGAAGAAAGCTTGAAGGTCTACCAAGGATTGCCAAGAACAAATGAAACAGGAACTTCAACAATGAAATCCTCACTGCTTATTTTCCAGCATTGACCAGCTTACTTGTTCTTCTAACAGCCTTAAACAGGATACAATTGATAATTGTGATAACTTTTATTCTGTTGACAACATTTTCGAGACAATTTCTGTGTGGAATACAGACCATGCATTGAAGATTCAAAGTATTCAAGTATTCAAAGACCTTCAAGAATCATCATAATGGTATTTTTAATGCATCAGTCTATTGCATCAGTGCCCATCTCCTTGGGCATTAGTGGGAAAATTTGCAATGCATTGTAGTCCCAGGGGTGGGGCATTTGTCTAAAATCTATCATTTTCACGGTTTCCATCTCGTGGTTGCAAACAATCCCTCAATTACAAACCATGACTTGTCCAGACTTAATTATTAACTGGACAGCAATACAGGCTAGATATATGTTTTTTTAAAGATTGTTTTTGCAGTCAACTTTATTTACTACTCTCCACCATTGTACAATACATAACATTAAGTAAAATTACATTGCATTACCAGGAAATATACTAAAGCTAGATAGTAGTTGGTTACCAAACACACTAATCATCGCACTACCTACGGTACATATTACAACCTTACACAACTTTCCAAAAAGAATTAAAAATTCCATATGCTGTGTCACAGAAAGTTGATTATTGGTTTCCACTTTTCATTGAGAATGCTTAGTCTATTGTTCTCAAGGGCAATTGAGCGCTCAATGAATTCAATGTATTTTAGCTTAGCGATGACTTGATTCAAAGAAGGTTAAGTGTGGCATGGTAACAAAATAGATACGATCCAGAAAAATTGAAGCAATACCTGAGAACGATGCTAAATGTGAATTTTCCTTCGGGTTTCATGTTTAACAACTGTAGGTCATTTTGATCTTTGAAGCTCATAGTGACTGAAACTTTCCTCTTCGAGCAAAGCAAAACCATGTCACACGAGCGAGATAAACATTGCGAACGGCTTGCTTTCGTGCACTGCCTCGTGTAAGAACGCACGACATAGACTCCAGACTAGCTGCTCGCTGATTGGGCACAAAAATCTTTTGTATTTTTGTGCCCAATCAGGAGCCAGCATTGGCGAGGCCGTTTGGAACTGGCCTGGTAAGGCTTCGTCCCCAGGGGCTCTTTCTCCCTCTCTACCTTTTCTCTCGCCGATTTTGTTTCGCCCTTTTGTACTCTCCCTCGGAACGTTGAAGAAACTTCCAGAATGTCACGCAAGTCACGCAAGGCAATTTTTCGTAACAAAAAAAATGGAAAAAATGTAACACTGCATAATTTGGTATTGTTTCATTGGAGTAGTCATTTAAGGTGTTTCGATACAGTTTTCTGGAGACCATGCCTACATTTTTCAATCGGCTTTTAAGCGACCTTCTCCAAATCATATCAACGTAAAATTTCCACCGGTAACTGATTTTGAATTCAAGTTTGGCAAGAAGTATTTTTTGGTAAAATCGATATTACCATGACGACGATAAAAAAAGAAACTTCGAAATCAGTAAAAGTGAAATTTTGCGCGTTTAAGATTTCGCATTGAAAATCCCACATAGACATCTTAAAATATGGTATATGGCATATATATTTTGCAAGAATATAAAAATTCTGTATGTTTGATTTCAAATAAATCGCAATAACATTTCAAACCCTACTATTTGTATACTGGTATTAAATTGATCGAGAGATAGACACTAGTTTTGTGAAATTACGATTGTCGATTGTCGATTGAGGTTTAGAATGGATAGCCATTTGTATGTTACATTCCCCCATCGTCTCTCAAATGGTTTTATCTATTCTAGACCACTGAAGTTCTTGCATGAAATTGTAAAAAGATGGTGCATCATCCTTGAGCAAAGAATCTCTCCCAAATTAGTTTAAGCCAGGCATTTCAAGATCTTCTCTTGAAATCATATTAATTTTGACTTGCCACTGCCGACCAACATAATTGTATTTTTTAGGCCATTAAAAGCACAGTTTTGTCAAATTAATGATTTATTATTGTTAAGATACTTAAGAGCCAATGTCTGAAATTTTCGAAAATCGGGCGTCAGTCACAAAATTTCGGATTTCTTCATATTTTGCCCAAATAATCTCTATAGTAAAGTATTTCCAAAAATAACATTAAAAATTGTAACGGCGTTTTATTTTTTTTGAAAATGGGCGAAGTTTGAAAAACGGCAAATCGGCGGCCTTTCAATTGTGAAACTAGCAAAAAATTACACATTTTTATCTCGCTCGTACACAGAAACTTGGTGTCATATATTAATGAAATGTGGCCACAAAATAAACACACTCTTGTTCTTCAAAATACAGTAATTTACTTTGGATTAGCTGTTAAAACGAAAAAATTCGGCTGTTAGAAGAAACATAGTTTCTGCCATTTTGAAAATTAGCAAATTTGAAGCAATTTCAACACTGTCAAAACCCAATTGGTAAAGACGAACTTGAAGCACAACTTCAGTTGTTTACTGTAGTAAAATATTTCTGGCGGCACTTTAAAAGTGCCCTGTCGAGAGACCGGAATGTGAAGGGTAGTTTGACACCAAGAGAACTTGTGACACGAACCAGCGCTGAAGCTACGAACAATAGTTCGTTTGAGATAAAGCCTTTCTCAGAATTGCAAAGACTTCAGAAGAATTTAATTTATCGTTTGCTAACGTAAAATGATATCTTTCTATAAACAGTTTGTTGGGATACAAAGTAGAGAGACGAGCATGTTGTGAGACCTTATATTAAATATCTTGCTTTCCGTTCTATCGAAAACCGAAACATCAGAAAATTAAACTTACCGGGCCTTGAATTGCATTATGATAAAGACAATCCTTCACTCCATTGTTGTGTTTGGAATATGCGAGCCTTGTAGATCACATCATAGCGTTTATTTACTCCAAATTTGTTAAAACAACAGTCGCTAAATGACAGTCGGAAGTTTCTCACATTGTGTTGCAAAGAGATTGTGTGACGCGTGGTGCACTGGAATTTGGGAAAGACTTCGCTTCCTGTGGCGAAAAGTTCTGGTCAATCTTGCTCTTCAGCGTGTGTTCGGGTTCGTGCCAGGCAATAAACTGCAAACTGTTCATGAATGTTGTAAGATAATAGTTTTTCAAACCGCCTTTTCAAAGGAAAACGCTTTAATGGCATCAATTGGTTGGTGGAATCTGCGGCCCCAGCGCATTCAACCCGGCCAATGTAGAATGTGTTGCAATCGGGCAGTGTAGAAAAGATGTCTACAATCACCTGGTATATTGTAAAATTAGCGACGACTTTGGAGTGGACAGTGAATCCAAGCTATTGCTTGCACGAGCAGGTAGGATGTTTAGCCGTTGCGATTCCATCTTGACTTTCTTGTTAATTATGACGTTGTTGACAGAAACTAAAAATCATAATTTTTCTTTCAGGCATTTTTGAAACAGAAGAATTCCATTGGGAAATGACGGTATGCCCTCGCCATTGCGACTTGTTTGGTACCCGGTGGCGCTGCAATAGGTCGCGTTGTACCATCCCTGAATCAGTGGCTACCCACAAAGGCAAATCCTCAGCCCCGAAAGCTCAGTGTGGGTTAAAGAAGGCGCATTCCGCCTATGTTTTGCGAACGACAAAGATTCTTGTACCAGTCTAGTAGGCTCACGTACGTGTTATACAAATTATTTCAATATTTACATTGTTGTCGATCAAACGTTATTAGATTTTGAGTGGAAAAGAACACCCGCGTGTCGCGTGAAGTGGAAGTGAATAATTGCATCGAGGTAAATGTCTACCACATTTTCACCGACACTGGGGTGTATTATTGTCTTAGTATGTACCGAACCAGTGGATGGCCAGCCAAAAATAGTTATCTTATTTCTTACAAAATGGGGGGAAATATCTCCCGCGCGATATCGGCCAGAACAATGTCTGCCGGAGGTGAATAGCCTAACCCTAGTTTGAGTAGCCAAACAAAGCGTTTTGGTTTATACTAAAATCGATTAACCCTGAGCGGAAGCAGTTTTATAAACCTACATCACAGGCGCTTGAGTAAACAAAGGGTATCGCGATGTCGCGAGAAGTTCGCGCGAGGCGAAAGGGAAGAGCTTTGTCGTCTCCTTTCCTTTCCAAAATAGGTAAAGGAGCATTGCTTTTTATTAAGCCTACATTCCTTTTTATGATAAAAGATAGAATTTTTCAATATGGAGTTTTAGTTGTGACCACCACAGCACTCCACGTTAAACTAAAACCGGCGTCCCCAAGAAGGCAATTTCGCGGACTTCTAGAAAGTCTTGACGAGAAACAAAAGAAAACGGAAACTAATAAGTAAATTAGGTAATATGTAAATTTAATATAACACAAACTGATTGTTGTTATCTATAATGATACATCCATCTGCAGGCAATGCAGAGAACATTTGATCAACCTTGCTGCAAATGAAGCAGTCAGTCAACCTGCAGAATCGCCTGAAGCTACTGGTGGTCAAACCAAACAGGAAGAGCTGAAAGAGCTTGAAGCCAGCGACCAGTCTGCGCAGGAGGAGGTAATATACGTGAGCATCATAACCCTAAGGCATCCTGTAATTTTTTATGTATCTTAATGTGCTTTTTTGGCTAATTCTGTTTGCTTGTAATTAAACACATTTTGCCGGGATATTTTGGCCAGAGGCGTGGCTGTTTATTTAAAAAAACATTGGAACCTCAGAAAATTCACCAAATTCACCTTGTTGTTCTCAACAGTGAAACTGACATAATAATAACTACGCTCGCCTCACTTATGAATCTTATGAAGCAATATATCAGATGGCAGGAACACCTTTAACCAGAAGATGGTAGATAATAATTTAACAAGCACTATAAAATCAATTAGTATATTCTAAAACAGTGGATATCGTTGTTGGCGCGCTCTGATTGGCTACTGAAACTCGGGTTAGCAAGTGCTATTCACCTCCAAGCATTTGCGCACAAAAATTGTAATCGTTATTATAACAGGAATAAATGAGTTAAAAATCATCATTTCCGTGTTATATTATCTCATTGTTTTAGTATCGGTGGCCAGTGGTGGATATTTACCTCCACTTCGGTGAATAGTTGTAAATTGTTTTGGTAAAAAAAGTAGATATCCTTAAATTTTTATTAAGCTATGTAATTGTCTCAAATTACGAATGCAGGAAGAGGAAGTTAGTACCACATCCGATGAATTAGCAGCCGGCGTTGGGCGTATGAAGCTCTCTGATGACAGCTCTATTCTTTCTCTGGAGACAGCAAGTACTGTTTCTTCATCTGGAGAAGGTAATGGCTCTTCAATAGCTGTAGCCGGGCCGCGTGACACGTTCAACATTTTCCTAAACCAGTGTAAAATTCAACCACTTGGAAGACCTTAGCTGGAGTGGGGAGAGGTCAGTGTTCGCACAAAACAACGTTATATTCAGCGATCTGGTGAGATTGTCGCGGCCGTTCTGAACGTCTTTTCACCGAATAACGCCCCCCATCTGTGGAAAGCGCTACAGACAACTGATGTTATGAACCAGCAACTGGGTCTCCATGGTGCATCTCGTCCATCAGAGACAGCCTATTTAGAGGCTCTGGCTGAGGCTTATAGCAATGCAACAAGTTGGGACACACGGCGACAGGTGCTGTTCGTGATGACAGGAGTGGCAAGTTTCAAAGCCATCTCTGAATTCATACCTGGCTATACGATGGCCAACCTGCACGGTGTTCAGTATGGACGGAATGCTCCAGTTCCCACCACAGAGTTCCCAAGACTTCGGATAGACACAAAGAAACTGGATCATTTCCTGGTTTTTATCACGAGCCCGTATTTAGTACAGGACCTCCCGTTTGGCGAGAAACACCTGCAGCTCTCTTCCAGGAAGGTAATCACTGTGCCAAACATCATACACACAATGATACCTGAACGGATTGTGACGCAGTATATACAGTATTGCAGAGAGAATAACTATACGCCCTTCAGTCGAAGTACTCTGCTGAGAATACTGTCGGAGTGTAGTGCGTCGGTGCGCAAGTCCCTGCAAGGCCTAGATTATTTCGCGACGGAAGGAGCACGAGCATTTGATGACCTCGCTTCAACAGTGGAGGATATTTCTTCACTTAAAGCTGACAGTGGAGAGTGGGCAGCCAAGATTAAAGATAAGCTGAAAGCGGGAAAGCTCTATCTTAAAAGCGATTATAAGGTAATTACAAAACTCCATGACAGTAGCAAGCAAGACAAGGCTGTGAGGAAAAAACACACAACTCTTTTGAATTTAAAATATATGTTTCTGGTGAAACAACGTTCATCGTCAATAGCCCTTATGCACGTTTACGTCAGCCTAGCTAATTTCACCCCCAAGTCTCGCTTTCAAAGTGTAAACCCGTGACAATCTCATCAATGTATTCTCAAAGGAGCAACTTGAAAAGAATACCCACTCAAAAACAACGTGAACTTGTCAAAGGTTTGCAAGGAATTTCGTACAAACGAGTCTTGGTGGTGAATTTTGAGCAGGTGACGTCATCATGCATAAGGTCTATTACAAAATGTGTCCAGTTTGAATGTTATTTACAGCCATATGAAGTGTGGAAGGAACTCCGAGTACTTAGATTAGTTACTAATCTGTGATTACAGCTAGTTCCTTTATTCTCATTTCTATCATTGTTCTGTAATTCTTTATTTAGTTCTCATTGTCAAGTTGTAATTACTTATTATCACTTGTCACTTATTTCACACTTTATATTCTTATAAATAACATTCAAAATGAACATGAATGGTGTTTCAGTTATTCTGAAACATGTTATTATAAATTCAAACGCGTTGTGTTTTTTCCAAACGATTATAGGGTAAACTGTTGTGTAGACGTGTTTTGGAGAAGGGTGGTAGTCATGAATTTTACAGGCAAAAAAAGTGAAAAAAGAAAAGAAACTCGCAACAACAACACTGCAGCAGTTGCAGTAGCAGCAGCGTATTGGTAATGACAAGGGTAGTCTAAAACTAACAGTGTATCATTGCTGCGCAGCGAACGAAGTGAGCGGAGCAGCAGTTCATAATCCAGAAAGGCAGAAAAAATCTGGAATCGCTGTTTTTTTACCACAATCCTTTGCGAGCCATGCTGAAGATGCAATGGTTTCCTAGGAAACGCTGTCCCACAACTCTTTGCGTGCGTCATGCTGATGCGTGCCTTTATTTGTGTCATTCGCTTTCCGTTAAACACATGCAAACAGTATTTTATATTGTCGGACCTCGATCGCTTCTGAAGGTGAGTATTCTTTACACTTGGTATATTAGTAGGTAAGAGAGCTGAAAGCGATTAAATCAGCCATGGGCGTAACCAGGACTTTTTCACAGGTACGCACCATCACCAAATCAAGGTCCTACACTTTATTCATTTTTACTTATTTTTTCGACTTTTTCAGGTACGCACGTGCGTACGTGCGTACAGGTAGCTACGCCCCTGTCAGGATACATTTATCCAGATTTATCACAAAGTGAGAGCATGTCTTGCTTCAGAATTCACAATCTGCAGACTTTTCTAAGAATTTTCAAGAATTATTGAAAAGCTATGGTAAAGGAAATGACATTTTTGAATGTGCATTTACTTTGTAAGAAATATTTTATTAACTGTTTCTTTCTTGTTATCAATGGTTTTTGAGAAATATTTAGAAAACTCGGTTTTGGTTACTTTTAGGGGTGCCGCGCTAAATAGCGAAAAACAACTGTATTCAGTAGCGCGCGCTAAAATAGCGAATTAATGTCGCGATCACATGGCGAGTAAAATTGTCATTTTGAGAGAAAACGATGAATATTTTCGAGTTACTAAACGTAGTAATTTTTCTCGAGTCAGCAATTGCATGGTCGAAAGAAGAAACCTGATGAAGAGCAAATACATATATCGGAAATGTGACATTTTGTGTTTGCGCAATGTTTGAGCGACATTTCGTTCTATTTTAACTTTTCAAGTTTGAATTTTTTCATTTTTGAACTTTAATTTGTACTTTGCTGACGCAATTTGACGACATTAATTCTCTATTTTAGCGCGCGCTAATACAGTTGTTTAGGGCTTCCATATTTGCGAAAATACATAAGGCCAGAAGGACCGAAAATGTTTCGAGTACCGAGCAGAATTCGAGCAGAATTTAGGTGTACGAGCAGAATGAGCGATTTTCACGAGCCTTGCCGGCAGACAGGATAAGCCATTTTATGAGCAGAATTTATCCAGGCCTAATCACCTACGTGCGCAGCAATCACTATCTTTAAGATAACCTAGTTTTACCTTATAAAGGTGCATATCGAAGCTAGAGTGGCCGATCACTGCAGCGTGTTTGCACTGAGCGATTTAACCGAGTCTGCTTTCAAACAGCGTTGTGACCACAAGCACGACGAGCTGTATGATCAGTGCCAAGCCCTCAAAGTCGCCATAGACGATATCGGCGAAGCTGCGCAAGATGCCAAATTTCATAACGATGATCAACAAGACGAAATTTTGTTCTTGTATGAGGCGGCCATGAGATCGATTCATGCGTGGAAGGCCCACCAGTTACGGTCGGTACAGCAGGATAAATCGAGACTGGATGTTCTTGAGCTGCTGAACAACGACACCATACTCATTGTCAACGACTGGGCCATGAAGTTCCTCCCCCAGTTATTCAGAGAATCACAGCAAGATTGGTTCGGCAAGAGGGGGATTTCGTGGCATATCGCTGTTGTGTTTCGACAAATGAATGGCGAAATCCAGAGGCAGGCATTTGTCCACATTGTCCAGTCTTGTAGTCAAGACAGTACTGCCGTGATCTTAATGATACAGCATGTACTAAAAACACTGAAGACTGAATGTCCTGAAATTACCAGCGCCTACCTTCGGCAAGACAATGCCGGATGTTACCACTGTGCCAATACTGTCCTTGCTTGCCGAGCCATCGAGCAGTCAACCGGGATCAAAATCGCACAACTAGACTTTAGTGATCCCCAAGGTGGTAAGGGAGTGGCAGAGAGGATGGCAGCGACGTGCAAAAGCCACATCCGTACATACCTCAATGACGGCCACGATGTTACCACACCACAGGAGATGAAGGAGGCTCTGCTATCCTACGGAGGAGTAAAAGGTGTCCGGCTGGCTATCTTGTCATCAATAAATGAAACTGCGGAGTTGCAGAAAATCCCTGGCATAAGCAAACTGAATAACTTTCAGTTCATTGACAGATCCCCCCTGGCCTGACGTGCTTATGGTATAGGTCAAGGAAAGAACATTGCCGTAGAAAATGTTTCAGGTCAGTGTTACATGTATTTATAAAGTGGGTGGGGGTCCCTCACGAGCGTCGTAGGACTTGAAGACTTGAGTCTTTATTGATTTTTTACGTCGGGAGGCACAAAAGTACTTTTGACATAATTCAATACGAGATATTTTCGAAAAAGAAAATATTGTAATTCAAAGATTTTTTTTTCTTTTTCACTATTTGAGACATTTCAGTCCATATCTTAAATTTAAAGTATAATAAAGTTTGTTTTCTCCGTTTTGGTGCACTTTCATTTAATGTTCAAATCGTTTTTCAGGTTTATTTGCTGGGTAAATATACAAGTCATTTATGGATTGGGGGCGTGGGTGGTCACCCTCTCACTACGCCCCTTGCAGGCCACTGTGCTTTATTCTACTATGAAGTTATGTTTTCAATACTCTTTTACAGATGTGAGCTACAGCTGGCTGTCAGTTTTGTTTTCGGCTGGTGGGTTTAAAGCTGTTTCTGAGACATCTCCACCGCAAGCCACAGTCCAAACAGCCACGTCCGATGACAAAGAGCACATTCCTGAAAGCCCAACATCTAATGTATTTTCATGCCCACAGGAAGGCTTCATCAAAGTGTTCCAACGGTCATCCGCCCTAGAACGTCATCTATCATTAGAAGCCTGCTCCATGTCACCGGAGAGGCACACCCTAATGGACCTGGCCAAGCAACAGTACGCCACCCTCCTCAGCGAAGGCGTTGGCCTTCTCCCTTCACTGCAATTCTCAAGTTCAGATAGCAACTCAAACCTTGGCCAAAGCCTCAAGGAGGGCTGGGCGCTAAAGGAAAAGAAAAAAGCCTAAATTTAATATTGGAATATCCACAGGCGGGAAGGTCGACCCGGATGAAGTCGCAAAAGAAATGCACCGTGCCCGGGGCACAGACGGAAAACGATTGTATGGCGTTTGTGAGTTTCTCACTCTCCAGCAGGTGTCATCTTTTTTCTCGCGGTTGGCAACAAAGCTACGTCAGCAGCAAATTGACGTGACACCACAAGATGCTCTTGTGGCAGAGGAGCAAATCAATTTCTCCGTGGCAAGAGCAAACGTGCTTTCCACTCTACACATCTGACACCCAATTGTTGTTGACCAGTATGACGTATGTACTTTGGTCAACATTAAATCAGAATTCCAGAAAACGAAGGTGGCGATGCTACAGCATCTCTGTAAATGTCTGGAGCTTGAAGTGCCAGTACCGGCAGTAAAGAGAAAAGCGCCATATATGGCCCTCCTTGAAGAACTTGTGGATAGCTACCCTTGTACAGCTAGAAAATGAAGCGCCAATGCAATGCAAGATTGCTATCTGCTTTTACAGTTTCTTATAGGAAGATTAAAGAAGCCTTGTGTGATTAGCCTAGCGGCGTGGGTGTGGTCCCACACAGCTTGTAATGTTCTATTTCTTTTCAAACTAAAACGTTCGGTAGTAACTTGGCATACCGCTGCATGCAGTATGTTACATGGACTCCCAGTTATATGGCTTTTTCACACTGTATCATTTTGCATCTGGGACAAAATTAATACATATATGCCTTTTGTTTACACTGTATCCTCTTTCGGAACAGGTGTCAAACCACCTGGTGGCAAGTTTGAAGCAGGTACAACTTTGCATCCGTAACAATCTTACGTTGTAAAGTGTACGAACTTTTACCGGTTTCGTTTTCAAATCATTTGCTTTCTGCACATTACTTACAGTCAAACCGGATGTTCTTTTGCGGGCAACTTTGCAAACTTCCGCCGCAACATTGGTATTTTGATTGACAGTTTGCTTCGAGCAAGTTGGAAGTTACACGAGCAAGTTGCAACTTTCGCGAGCAAGTTCCTATTTCAAACTTATTGTCAGTTGCAAATTGCAAATTTTGTGAAAACACGTCCTTCTTCAGTTATGGCTCACGTACATCGCAATAATACCACCAGTTGCAACTTGCTCGCACAACTTCCAACTTGCTCAAAGCAAACTGTCAATCAAAATACCAATGTTGCGGCGGAAGTTTGCAAAGTTGCCCGCAAAAGAACATCCGGTTTGACTGTAATACTGTTCGGGTATCTTTTGAAATGTACAAAACTTGCACGGATCTACCAAACTGTATGCGTGCACCGGTACAGTATCAACAATACAACACTTGCACAAATCCAAATTATACTTGCCCGGGTCCAAACTGTACCGGTACAGTGTAAACGTCGACTTGATCGCAATTTGTTTGGAGTTCGGATAATCATATAATTATTTGTAAAGTTTAGTGCAAAAGAAATAAGGTGACTGCCAGGGGAAAAGTGTTTTTAAGTGTCTCACAAACGTGGAACCCTCCCCAGTGCTTGAAGTTCTTCGTAATTTGGTTATACTAGTTTTAATAAAATACTGTTACGGTTATTTTTACACAGTCGTGATCAAGTGTTCTGTTAGGGGTGGACGTTTAATTTTGGAGTGTGGGTTGGTGAGGGAGGGAGAGGGGGTTGAATTTTTCTGAGCATGAATTTTTTCCTTCTTGAGTTTGTGCAAGAATATTTTTCGGGATTGTTCGAAACCTTTTTTCCTTTGGCTCGCTATGCATGAAACGGCAAGATTGACTAGAATATTTCGCCACAGGGAGCAATTTTTCCCCCAAATTCCAGTGCGCTAAGCGTCACGCAATCTTTTTGCAACACATTGCAGACTGTCATTTGGTGACTGTTATTTTAACACATTTGGAGTAAATACTGATGCTACTGATAAGATGATCTACAATAATCAGATATTCGAAACACAAAAATGGAGTGAAGAATTTTCTTTACCATGCATACAATTCAAGGCTCGAGTAAGTTTGATTTTACGATGTTTCGGTTTTCGTTTCGATAAAATATTTACGGAAAGCGGGTGTGTTTTGATCAAACAACATGCTCGTCTCTCTACTTCGTATCCCAACAAACTGTCTAAAAGATATCATTTTAAGTTAGAAAACGATAAATTAAATTCTTCTGAAGTCTTTGCAATTCTGAGAAAGGCTTTATCTCAAATGAACTATTGTTTTTATACGTAAACACTTTGTTCGTAGCGTCGACGGTGGTTAGTGTCACAAGTTCTCCTAGTGTCAAACTACCCTTCACATTTTGGTCTCTCGACGGGGCACTTTTAAAGTGCCGCCAGAAATATTTTACCACAGTAAACAACTGAAGTTGTGCTTCAAGATCTTCTTTACTTCATGTTCAAACTCTAAGTACCAATTAGGTTTTCACGGTGTTGAAATTGCTTCAAATTTGCTAATTTTCAAAATGGCAGAAACTATGTTTCTTCTAACAGCCGAATGTTGTTTCGTTTCAACAGCTAATCAAAGTAAATTACTGTATTTTGAAGAACTAGAGTGTGTTTACTTTGTGGCCAAATTTCATTAATATGACACCAAGTTTCTGTGTACGAGCGAGATGAAAATGTGTTATTTTTCACTAGTTTCACAATTGAAAGGCCGCCGATTTGCTGTTTTTCAAACTTTGCCCGTTTTCAGAAAAAATAAAACGCCGTTACAATTTTTAATGTTATTTTTGAAAATACTTCACTATAGAGATTATTTGGGCAAAATATGAAGAAATCCGAAATTTAGTGTCTGACGCCCGATTTTCGAAAATTTCAGACATTGGCTCTTAAAACAAAGGAATTTCTTTATAGTACTTAATTAGCAATGCAATACATTTTTAATATTTAATGTATTTTTTATTGTAATTAGTTATTTAAGAGACATTTAAAGGAATTTCTTAATAGTTTTTAATTAGTAATGTAATACATGTTAATATTTATTGTATTTTTTATTGTAATTAGTTTTTTAAAAACCATTTAGCGGAAAAACTAATAAATCAATCAATCAATCAATCAATCAAAAACAGATCCAAAATGGGGAAGAAAATCCACATCTTTGAGAAAATGTTTTGGGCCTTAGGACACCCTATGTATCTTTTCAAGAAAAATTTTTATTCTGTGCGAAGATAGAAGATTTGTTGACCTGGTTGAAATCCTTTCAGTCATATTTTCATGATCCAGTCATAATTTTGGCAAGTGAGTCCCTTTGGAGGCCAAAAATCCAAGATTTCAGCGAAAATTTTCCAACAAAGTACTAAGGACGTTCTTGCCGGGAGCCCCTTATTTATAGTATAAAAGAGGCTGAGCAATAGACAACAATCTAATACAGTGTATGTATTTTTATAAGTGACATTTTTTGATTTTCAGGCACTGTTATCAGGCACAGTTATCAAAATCTAAGTGATGAAAAGGAGAAAGTGGTTCATGAAATTCTAAGACGACAAGTGGAAGAATACATAAAACGTCATCCCACTGGTACACGTGTTGAAGTGGGTGGCCCGATTGAAGAAACAGTCGAACCTGTATTAAGCGGTCACCCTTAGAGAATGGCTAAGTGACCGCTTAATACAGGTTGTACAAAATACAAGTCAGAACACAGTGAAAATGCCATTTTATATCACAGTTAATGACGTAGTGTACAGCTTATGCATAAAAGCGCACAAAAAATCACTTACTCGGTTAAAAGTAACTGCAACAATAACATGGTTTGAGAAAAATAGAACATAGAAAAGGACTAACAAAACAGTAACGTCAAGTTCATGCGGCCGGTATTACAGCCGGTAATTAGAAAAAGACACTGTACTCCTAATCTTTTGAGTCTTGTCTTTTAAACCTATTTGTCCTAAGAAGAAAAATAATTAGATATCAATGTCTGTTGTTTGGGTTTCCGCTAAGTATGTCGTTCACTTTGCTTAACACCAGAGAAAGTTCCTGGTGTCAAGGCAGACAGATTAATATCCAGCGATTTAATGATTTGTAAAAATAAACAAGGAAATCAATTACCTGGTGTGCTATTTGTAAATGAACTACAATCATAGACAAAAGTGTTGGGAAGATTAGTAGTTTTCACTATTATTTTCTTTCTCTCCCCTCCCCGTTACAATGTTTGTGTATAACGGGACATGTTTAGTGCGTAATTGTTCGCTGAGATCCCAACATTGGATAGGGGGGTAGGGGGGGGACTCAGAAATTTAACTAATTATTTCTATTTTATATAAGGAGAACATTGATGTAATTCCTCACTGATGCTGTTCATTTTCACAACCTTCCCAACTACTTTTGTCTGTAATTGTCTGAAAAATATGGGTGTGGCCAAGAGGGAAAAAATTGAGCGATATTGTTTATAGCGAAATTGATAAGCGTTTCCTATAAAATAGCACGTAAGTGACAGTTCTTATGAGAGATAAACATAGAGAACCAAAAACACGTCGTGTTTTTCATCTTGCAGCTAAGAATTTGTTAAAAATAAGGATATATAGGAACCTTTGGATATTTCTTCATTTTTAAGTCGTAAAAGCGTTGTTGCACGCATAAGTGTCAAACGAGAAACTTCCCGTATTTTTAAGAAATCTTAAACTATCCCTAAACTCCGTTTCCTCGCAAATGGTTTAACACCTTTTTTACTTCAGTCACGTCGTTAAAATATTTCACTGAAACGTAAAGGATAAAAGATAACCCGAGACACTGTAACGTTAATGAAGTCAACAGAAGCCTTTATGATACTTTCAGTAAATCCTCGGATAAGGGGGTGGGGGGGGGGGGGGGGGGGGACTCAGAAATTTAACTGATTATTTCTATTTTATATAAGGAGAACATTGATGTAATTCCCCACTGATGCTGTTCATTTTCACAACCTTCCCAACTACTTTTGTCTGTAATTGTAGTATTTGAATGGTTTCCTTTTACAAAGTGACCGTTTAATACAGGTCAAGACAATAGAAACACCTCGTCTGGTCTTAGTAAAGGGTGACCGCGACCGCTTAATAGGGGTGACCGCTAAATAGAGGTCAAAATTACAGTAATAGACCAGTTTCGAATTCGCTGTGGTCGCTGAATGAAAGCATTGAAGGCGCATATTTACAGGGTTAGACTCGACCTGATGTAAAATATTCACAAATTCAGGCGAGAAGATGACCTGTTTAGAGCTCTGTCTTTTGTTTAATTTTCAAATTTCACGCACCTTCTGCCGGTATTTGTGAATATTTTACATCAGGTCGAGTCTAACCCTGTATCAATGTGTCATTGGTGTTTGAATTCAGCGGTAATTTTAAATACTAAAATGGCCTATAAAGGGCCTAGGTACTTGGTGTATCCCTGATCATAATGTATGGTACTTCATGCATCCCTTATTGTAATGTATTTAGATATATTACAGTGTAATTTAGGGTCGGATTACAGTATCGAGGGTTGAAGCACTGATTTTAGTATTTAGGTTTAAGCACTGATTCCAGTATTTCCAGTGTATCGAAAGGGTTAGTTCTTATATATGGTCTGGGCTAGCAGCATATTATCTTATATCCCTTAAAAATAACAATTTCCGGCAGCTAGTCCTCGGTGGTGTAGTGGATAGTGTGCATGGAGCAGATCATACGGCCCGGGTTCGATTCCCTATTCTGCTGTTTTTATCTTCTTTTTCTACTGAAATAAAAACTAAGTGTTTAAATACAAAATAATAAGGGATACACCAAGTACATACCATAAAGGGAAGTAATTTTCGGGACTTTGACAACTGACCGCTTAACCCTTTGTATCCTGGCCTTCTTTAATTTTTCCTCGCCTGGTTTTGGTTGATGCCAAATGGTGATCCTCAAAGTGTTTATATATTGATTACAACCACATAATTTACCCATCAAATGAAACCTTAAGAGTCCCTCTTTCAAAATAAAGTAATAAACATTGAGTGGAATCGACCAAAACATTTTTCAAAGGAAAACAAATTAGTAATAAAGGCAAATTTCCATCGCAAAAAAATCCAATTGTTTAAAGAAAATGTTTTGCAACATTCACATGACACTGAATGACTACAAGACGAACTAAATCTATTACTAGATTTATTTAGCTTTCATTTGACACCTCATGCTCAATTCCAGGTCAACTATGAGACCTACAAGCAGTAAGCACAAACCATACACTCTGGTCGTTATAATCAGTATGACAGACAATGTCAGTCTGAGAGTGTCCACGAAATTTCTCATGTACACAGCACAAACGTTGAGCTTTCTCACTCTGCATTGAATATCAAGTGAAAGAATGAAGGGGCGATTTGTTTGGCAATATTCTCGCCATTTTTAGCCAACAAAACGGTAGCCAAACACACATTCCTCATAAAATAAAACAACAGGATTTCAAGCCTTCGTCTCGTCAAGGTTGTCTTCATTCCCATATGAAGAAAATTCAATCTATAGACTGATTTTTGTTCATCTCATCCGATCGAGTAGTTCGACTTCGTCACAACTTTTGTATACGCTTTCTTTGAGCAAATTTGGCAAAATCTCTTGAATTGCTGGATCTTCGTGTCCTGATCCTTCTTCCGACAAATTTAAATGGCTGATTCCATCGCTTTCCAAACGTTTCTTCGCTGAAAATCACCTTCAAAAGCTCGCCATTAGCGAAACCTCCGAACCAAAACAAGCCATGTGGTTTGTGGGTCTCAATTAACAATTGTAATATATATAGATAGCCCAAGCCTAACAGCGTCGCACTTTGAACAAGCTTAACTAAGGTGAAACTTAACTAAGGTGAAACTTAACTAAGGTGAAAGGTTGGAAGCACAAGAATTAAGATTGACGAATGGGCTATTTTCAATTTTAGCAATTCTCAAAAACAGTATTACGCGACCGTCTGCACAGTAAGCTTACATTTTTATAGATCGTACAAAAGTTCACAAAAACAACTTTTCTCTGTCTAGAATAACTAGTACCACTAGTTTCCGAATAAAATACAGTTTATGTTTGTCAAAAATTGCCCGAGAAACTGATTTGAAAATCAAAAATTGCAAAAATACACAAACATAAGCTTATTTGCATAAGGCGATGCGAGTGAAGATAGAACTGTACTATAAAATCAAAGTCTTGTTTTGTTTACATAAAATCGCTTTTCAATCTATTTAATGAATGAACAAACACATAAAAATGGACAACACAATCTTCTTTCGAAAAAATTTATTGAAATCTCCATTAGTTTACGTTTAAAAGCAAAACGCGTACCATTTAATTATAGCTCATCGAGTTTAAGCTTTCTTCGATGAAATTCAAGAGATCGATACAACTGAATTTAAGCACGTTTTAAAATCAATTCTCCAAAACTAACAAAAATACTAATAAAAAGTCACTCACAGATTGATATCAATATAAATTCTCATCGAAAACTGTAATCTGTTTTACCTTTAAGTTCCTCGCTTGCTTGGAAATTCAAATCTCCGCTAAAGATCTCCCGCATTGATAAAAACGTAATACACGAAGTTCCTCGAAGCAAGATTTTATCCCTCAAAGCTCGTCTTTTTCCACTAAAGCGGCTTCTGAGTATTCCTTAATTAGTATCCCTGTCTTGAGTAGCAAACCGCGAAAAAATGCAGGAAAATAACGACTTTAATTCTCCGCTAGACACAACAAAACAACTAAAGTGTTTACCGAGCTCAGGGCTGTGTGGCCGCGCGAAAAACAAAGCCTTGCTTTCAAGATCTCGGATGTTGTTCCAACACGGCGGCCCACGGCGGGCGGACGGACACGCGCCCGCGAAACATTCCGCTAGCCATGACCATGAAAAATGACGGCGATAGGTTCTATGAGTATGGAGCTGCGCAGCCAGGCCTTCGGCCTGGCAAGTGCTCCGCTATAAGTCCAACTATAGCAAAACTTGATAAAGATACCTAATTTATTGCTGGTAGGAATAAATTACGCATATATGCGTAACTAGGATACAAAGGGTTAATAGAGGGTGACCGCTTAATACAGGGCCGCTCAATACAGGTTCGACTGTACCCTTACCAAAGAAAAAGTATGGGAATGATATGGCAAAACATGGGCCATATATGACCCATATGTGGGAATGGTATGGGAAGGTTGGGTGAAGATATGGAACTGATATGGGGCTCAATTTTGCCACATTTTAATGTATGGAAAATGTATGGGAAGAAAAGCTGATGCTATCCATTGTATGGGAAAGTTATGGGAACACAATTTCCATAGATATCCCATAGCAGCGACATATTTGCTTGCTCCACGTCTTCTATGGGAATGATATGGGATGTCCACTGTTCAATATTTCATATATTTCCCATATCAGCATGATATAATTTTTTCAAGTCCCATAGTCTCCCCATAATTATGATTATTTTATAAAATTCAATCTATGATCGAGTTTATAAATGCTCTAAAAGAAATTGACTCCCATAGAGTTTCCATATGATTATTTTATATGGGAATTCTGTGGGGCCAAAGGCCCTCGGTGAAATTTTTTCCCATAGAGTTTCCATATGATGCTTGGATTGAAGAGGCCTACATCATTTCAAAGAACCAAGCATGTAAGACAAGTGTCCTGTTTAAAAAGAATTTTTTTATTGGTGAACAATACATGTTTGTTAGTCTTTAATAATGAACTCTTGAATACATGTAGATTTCTTTTAGATAATCATAATGCAAAACATAGTAAACTGTTCGTTATTGAACCCTGTGACAAGTTGCATGAATTTGTTGTAATTTATTTATCTTTATATAATGTTCTGTTATGCCGCGATTTACGCAAATCAATTAATTGTTTTACTTTGCACTCCGGGGCTTACATATGGCCAAAAATAGGGGTTTACCTCGGTGTAAGAACCTGTGACTTTTTCCTTTGTTTTTTTACCTTTGTAGTATTGCATTCCCAGTTGACTCTATTGTTTTATGCCTTTTGTTTTCTTTGTTTTACGTCACTCATGAGTTTCACAGGTTCTTATTTATTTATTTATTTTTTTTTGTAAATTTTATTTTTTGCTTTCTTATATGTTATTTTACTCGAAGAAATTATCTTCACAAGCTGCACTTAAATTCGAGTTAAAATAAAGTTTATGTATGTATGTATGTATGTATGTTACACCGAGGATGAGCCAAAAATAGACTGCTGTGATTAGTCTATCAGTCTAAGGCATACGTTCGTACAGTGTAAATGCTATGTTTTGATCTCAAATAAAGCTCTTGAACCCTACTCACAGCTTAATTCTTACAAACTCCATGCATAACAAAAATGGCTTGTGAGTCAAAAATTATGCATTGGCACTTATAACTTGCTAAAATATTGAGCAATCAAGCAGAAGATTCCTGTTGCATTTACAAGTTGAACTTCCATGAAATCTGATGAAACTCGCAATTACATGTATAAGAGGTGTAAGAGATGATTTGAAATTCTATGATTAACCATAACTATGAGATTCACATATTTTGTTAACCATTCACGTCCCAACTTCAGCAGACAAACTCTCTTCACCTGTGTTCAATACATAATAATGGAGAAATAGTCATAGGCGTACGGGCACCTTTGGCCTTGGGGGGGCGGTAACCTTCTTGCCCGAAAAATGTACAGAATGCCCGAATGCGTGCGTATTGAAATCGGGATACAAACGCACTCAAATTGCATGAAAAAAAAAAACGTTTGTTTATTTTTTTCTTTGAAAACCTCGCACACTCAATGACCTCAATACAGACGATAGCAAGGCTATTTAATTTTAGTCTATTCTGTCCCTGAATGAGCGCTTCGCTGAGCATGATGTTGCGGGGATGACGGCCAGAATGGACGCGACCTTTGAGAACATTGTGGTCATTTAATAAAGGCTGTTTTCGCGCAATGCTTCTGTCAATGACTTCTGCAGCTGTTTTTATTGATCTTTCCGCGTGTACTGTCTTGAATTGACTGCATGAACTGGCGTTGGTCTGTCTGGAGTAGCTTCTTGTCGAGGTTATAGTACCTGGCAACCAGGTCAAAGCCATCACTGGTGGGCGATTTACTAAGGGTGATTATCCAGAGAGGTGAAAAATGTGTTGACACGATGGTAATCCTCTGGTTTCGATGCCGGAGAAGCAGTACTGACGTTTCGGTTCTCCCCGACTAACGCTTGGAAGCGCGTTGATGGTTGTCGTCGTGGCACACGAGCATCGCGGAATGAAAAATCCGATTCAGCAATCCATAAATCTTAACACTGATACATTCACACAGTCCCCGCACTGAGGTGAAGCTCTCCTCATTTCGGCAGCTTCGTTGGGTCACTAAGGTCAAATTGGCATTTTGCCTCGCCGTGATACCCGGCGGTACCAATCAATGAAAATCAATCATTGATTGCCAATCAATATAATCAATAATAATCAATAATAATCCATTGATTGATATTGATTGGTTCAACCAATCAATAAAAATCGATACTCACTCACCCAGACTCCTTAATTGCTATTGATTATTATTGATTTTTATAGATAATCAATAACTGATCGTGCAATGTAAAAACCCGCGTTTCAAGGCATTTGAGATCAGATTTGGCGACTGTTACCTTGATTCCCGGCGGCCTCAACGGAAGATGTCAAAGCAATTAGAGGTCGCAATAGCCATATTCTGTGTCGTTAAAGGATACCACCAGCGTCCTTTTCACGTGAATGAAGGAGAAATGTTTTCCGTTAGTAAGAAGAGGGGAGAACGCGAAAACGCATTCAAAGTTCTGAATGATCGGGGGCAGCTTGGCCACCTCTCTCTTATTTTATCTTCTCTTTCAGTTGCACGGGTAAATGTTGGTCAATTTTCGCACGTTCAGGTTGCATAGAACTGAATTCATTAAGTGATAAAATCAAAGCCTATCTATGTGAAGGACTTCAGATTGACTTCAGATTTTCCAGATTGAAAAAGTAAATGCTTATTTTACTACTTGTTAAGTTTTAATGTTGTGCTGTCAAACGATGAATGTAAGGTATGTTTGAGAAACGTTTATCTTTTACTAGACTAGACTGCATTGACTAGGTAGAGTGTTTAAGAATTTAAATAAACTTACGACAAATAGCAAACGTCAGAGCTTCGCGTATAGCGCAAACAGAAAATGTAAGCTTGTCGTCTGCCGTTTGCCGTCCTATAGTGTATAAAAGCAGGACTCGTCGCGTACAAATAAGGCGGTTGCCGTGACTATCCCTGCCGTTCGCTGGTAAAAATTACGCAATGCTGAATCTCCCTAATGAGGTAGTTATAAACCCATTTTGACAACCATCGCGCGTACCGCAAACGGGAAATGTATTAACTTGCCGACTCTGCCACTTGCCGTTACAAAATATGTGAAAGCAGGTCTTCTCGCGTTGAAAACGGCAGCTACCTTGACCATCTCTGCCGTTCTCGTGACGTTCTTGTTCTCGTTCCGTTCTTTCTCTGTCCGCCTTGCGGACACTTCGCTATGACAGACATTCTGTTATCCCGGCAAACTTCACGGTGCTAAAAATGTAACTCCCTCTAATACGAACACTAAATCGTGTCTGTCTGCGTGCCGGATCGATATACAATTAAATAGGTAATAAAATATTGTTGTTCAGTTAATTTTGTTGTTGTATTAAAAATTTATTTATTCTTTTTACAAAAGCGAACTTTTGTCACAAATCAGAACAATTACGCTTTATTAGGGCGTTTATTGGAATCGAAAACGGAGATTTTAGTTTTCAATGAAAATCAATATTAATCAATAGAAATCAATGACAATCAATGAAAATCGATACTCACTCAACTCCAAGGCATTGATTTTTATTGATTGTTATTGATTATATTGATTATTGCTTTTCATTGATTGGTACCGCCGGGCGTGATAACATCCACAGTCTTTCCCTGAAAGTAAGCACTCAGGCTGCTCGTATTTGATAAAATAATCTTCAAAACATACTGCCCGAGGATGAACTGGAAATCACAGTTTCCATGCAGAAGTGAGCAACTTTCTGTATATGTCAGTTTAGCACCCGTATCGGTGGATAGAACTAGCAATACCTTCACTATTCGCTCGAGCTGCTGGTCGACGGCTTTCACCACTTCCTACCGACATGACCATCTTGTTACACTTTGAGACTTCAATGTCTTAAGCAAACTACCCTCTTCAGTCTCAATGTCTCCAAACAAAGCATGTCGCTTTGTGCTAGCTTCTAGAACAGGCTCTGGATTGTGCAAAGAGTATTTCGCAATGGTTCCACTCTTGTCATGGTGTCTTGCAGTGCCGAATTTAACAAGTGGCCATAACAGTGCACATAAATCGCGAGCGGAGAGCATTCTTTTTAATATTCGCGCACTGAGTCCCTTATTTACACCACTCATATTACTTGCACCGTCAAAGCATTCATCCACGATATTTTGGAGCTATAACTGTAGCTTGTTGATGACGTCCTTGACTAGTTGGTAAAGAGTTTCACCGTCTGTTGCTTTCGTTCCATGAAATCCAACAAATGCTTCTTTGTTACTGCCATTCGCTATATAACTAACACAGATCGACACCTGCTCGTCCCGGCTTACATATCGGACGTTTCATCTGTTATAATCCCGTACCAGCCGTTATCTCTTACATCATTACAAATAAGTTCAGTTATGAAGTTAGCAAAAATTTCCAGTAGCTTATGGATGGCGAGTAGCTGGATGGTTGGCGAGGTCCATTGAGCGTGGTTTTGTAACTGAGTGTTCACTTCTCTTCCAGTCAAGGAATGTCTTTACATCGAAGGTGCAAAAGCTCTAGAAAATTACCCCTGTTGACATCTGACCTTTGTTCGAGGTTTGATCAATCCTTTGAGCGATATTTTGTTGTGCGGTATAAAAAAGACATTCGATGATCACACGTAAAAACTCGCGATTGCGTTGGACGTACTTGCGATGCCCATCATCC